>JAIGNY010003665.1:2467500-2492500 GCA_020152595.1 Chiridota heheva
CATGCACGCTTGATAGTCTAACCAGGAAGCAGATGAGTAAGGAAGGCCCCATGCACGCTTGATAGTCTAACCAGGAAGAGTGGCGTGAGCAGATAAGCAGATGAGTAACTTAGAGAAGGCCCCATGCACGCTTGATAGTCTAACCAGGAAGCAGATGAGTAACTTAGAGAAGGCCCCATGCACGCTTGATAGTCTAACCAGGAAGCAGATGAGTAACTTAGAGAAGGCCCCATGCACGCTTGATAGTCTAACCAGGAAGCAGATGAGTAACTTAGGGAAGGCCCCATGCACGCTTGATAGTCTAACCAGGAAGCAGTGGCGTAACTCCATGAGCAGATAAGCAGATGAGTAACTTAGGGAAGGCCCCATGCACGCTTGATAGTCTAACCAGGAAGCAGATGAGTAACTTAAAGCAGGCCCCATTCACGCTTGATAGTCTAACCAAGAAGCAGATGAGTAACTTAGGAAGGCCCATTTACGCTTGATAGTCTAACCAGGAAGCAGATGAGTAACTTAGAGAAGGCCCCATGCACGCTTGATAGTCTAACCAGGAAGCAGATGAGTAACTTAGAGAAGGCCCATTCACGCTTGATAGTCTAACCAGGATGCAGTGGCGTAACTTGGATTTTTTAGCGTGGTCTGGAGTGGGGGTAACTTACAATTTCAACAGCAAAGTTCAAATTGACATATAAATGAAATTTCGTCGGACAATTTTTCTGACATGAATCACATTTTCTGATAACTTTCAATGGTTGGGGAAGTTAACCACTGACCCTGATCATAGAGGTAGAAAATGGGGTGGGGATGAAAAGGGGGGGGAGGGGGGGCACAACCACAAAAGTGGAGGGGCCCCACTTTTGTTATGTAATTTTTTTAGTTTACCTTCAACATTTTTAAAATAAAAATTAATGAAAGGTATAAACTGCCAAGATTCCAGTGTCTGTAAAATCAACATTTTTTTTGAAATTCCGTTGGAACTTTTTATCTTTTAAATTGGGACAAACAGGGGCGGCGGAAGATGTTTGAATCTGGGAGGGGGCACTTGATATGAGGGGCACTTACCAACTGTCGTATTTTCAAAGCATACATGTAAGCACATCAGAATAGCTTTACAGGATTAACCCTCCTCCACCTTCCCCCATCGGAACATTTCTAAACTATCATCGGTGCGACGATTACTGGTAGCCCATTTTCCCTCCTGTTTTATAATTTACAGCTACTAAAATTCAAGATATTTTGGTCCGAGGATGACAAAATTTCGGTAAAATAGAACTAACAATTTTGTACTAAAATATACAACATTTTTAGATCATAAGTCTTGAAATCGAAAGGATTTAGACTTATGCGCATGATTAGGCAATTACATTGGTCGTGAATCGGAATATATTTAATGTTTAAAGAATTAGTTCAGTGGTCAAGCATGTGGCAAGTCATTTGTTGGGATGTCATCTTGATTGCAGGTGTGATGACATATGGGTCATGTGGTGGAATGGCATTTATGACAGGCTGGAATGGCATGTGGGACAGATGGCATGTAATGGAGGTTATCTGGATTTCAGGTTGGATGGCATGTGGGACAGGGTGGGATGACACTTTGTACATGAGGGGATGGCATGTGAGACAGGGTGGGATGGCATGTGGTACAGGGAGGTGTGTGGAGCAGGGTGGAATGATATTGGGACAAGGTGGCAAGTCATATGTTGGTATGTTGATAATGACATATGGGTCATGTGGTGGAATGGCGTCTGGATTTTATGCATGATTTCTGTGGTTGCATGTTATGGTATGTGGAACAGAATTTGGGATGGCAGGTGTGACAGAGGCTGGAAAGCATGTTATTAGCGACGAGGGGATTTCTATGGTTTGCGATGTTGTTGATAGTTTAAATTGGTTGTGAGACAAGAAACGAACCCTTTATGTTTTGTAAAATTGACGATTTACTGCGGTCACATGTCAATCTTTATATGCTTATTTATAGCATGGAAACTACAGTTTATGTAAGAGAGTAGTTCTGTATTAATCGGGGACCTTCAAGAAATAGGGAAAGGTGTAATTTTCTTTGGCCACCAGCTTTTTTAAATGTATTGATATTTTAAGCGGAAATATGCTTAGTGAAAGTGAGAATTCTGTAAAAATCTACAAGAATTTGCTGCAGATGTTTTCCTTGTGTTAGTCTGTCTAGATTATATTCATAACTAAATATTGTTCAATATGTACTTATTTTCCCATTTTTCAGCTCAACATCTCTTTAAGGAATTTGAGCTTACGCGATGTCTAACTTAAGAGCCAGGTTCTCGCCCGGATACGTTCGGATTTTTGCAGCGTTTATCTATGGAACGCTAAGTGGGCAAAAACTAGGCGGTAAATGAATAGGCGGTCGAATTTATGAGGCGATGATAAACGATAGGAAGCGTTGTTGAAAATTATAGGTGGTGAGAAATTTCATCCAACGATGTTTTGTTAGCGGTGTTACAAAATATCTAGCGTTGGTGAAAAATAGCAAGCGATGGTCAGAATATTCCACGGTGGTATGAAATATGCAACGGCGATAGAATTATTCCGGCGGTTTTTACGTGCTGTTTTAATCTTTGTTGAAAATGGCAGCTGGCGGTCGTCCTAGGATAAATCTTTCCCGTGATCAACTTTTGTACTTCTGTAAAATTGGATTTTCGAGACAAGAACTTGCTGAAATTTGTAATGTGTCCGAACGCACCATTAAAAACTATTTGCGGGAATACCAGTTTTGGAGAGAGGACAGGTGGCACAATTTGAGTGGTTCGTTATTGTTTTTTGTCTTTTCAGACCAGTTTTGTTATGTTGTATTGTAAGTTGTTGAATGATAGTGTAGCGTCGCCGAATCTTTGTGGCGGTCTCAAAACTCAGATTCAATTAATAAATATAGAAAATACTATGACACAGCAGAATTGGGATTAGGCCTAAGTAGACTATTTTTGGAACTAGGCTATATGATGCACTGATCTTAGACTTCCTCTCTCTCTGAATCTCAATTTGTTCCATTTAATCGTGTCACAACTGCTCACAAAGCACGTTATCATATAATCCCTGGTTTTGTTTGGCTTGCCCCTCCCCCTCTCCCTTCTCCGGACATTTTATCCTGGCTACGTCCCTGGCAAAACTTACTGTTTGGATCCGGTAATCCGCCGGATCATTGTCATGATATAAACTGACATGCCCTCTCCCATCGTTTTGTTAAAGTTTACACTAAGGTACCCCTATGTCATTGAATATTGGCAGATTGAAGAAAGACCACAAACATCAAGCAAAATATCCCAAATTTCACTCGTGGAGCGCCTTTAATTTGGGTTCTGAAAAGAAGAAAAAAAACTCTTAAATGGGGACACTTTCCACCTGTTCAGTGACGCGGTGAAGACTGGGTGTGAATTTGGGCAATGTGGTCTAATTTGTACTGATATACCGAGTTTCATTTATTCTCACCAAGAAAATGATGGCCTCCTGAAAAATTCCAAGGGCCGTTTGCTTCTCATATTATTTTAGACAGTATATTCCAATTCATGACTAGTAGAATTGGCTAATCTAATAATGATCTATAAATTTTAATCCTTCCGACTTCAAGACTTAATATGATCTATAAATTTACCAGTTTTAGTAGATCTTAACATCGGCTTATATACAAATGTATTATTTTACCGAATTTTGGACCAAAATACCTTACATTTTTGAAGTTTTAAATTACGACAGTTGGAAAATGCCCCTCAGCTCCTGTGCCCTCAGACTCAAACATCAGTCGCCGTCCCTGCATCTCTGTCCGACTAAGAGCAGTGCTCGGACCACTCCCTACCTCGTACAACCGTGAAAATAACATAGAACAACCATGGTGTTTTTAAAAGCATTTTCAGAAGTACTTTGACTTTTTGCGAACTGACAAAAACATAAATGTATAATTCATCCCTCTTTAGTACCATGTGTGCCCGACGAAACATTCTATGGGTCACATCCTACCCCCTTAATTTCCGACGGCTCACGCGTGTTCATATCTTATTTTCATCAAATTCATTACCTGATTACTTTCATTTAATTTGTGTTTTTTCGCATTTCAGAAATCATCGTTAGAAAGCAATGGCAATGGCAATGGCTTTATTGGGTGAAATGTGAGCGAAAGAAGAGCATGATCGATCGCCAAGCTGCTGTCAATCCATGTCGGGCATGTCGGGTGACGATCACACATGGAGGTTGGAAATAATTCGCGATCTTCCAGGAGTCAGCCAAATTGAAAACTATTAGAAAAAGCCAAGTATCACTTTTAATTGACAAGTGTGGTGTCAGAGAGAGGACGTAAACGGTTGTTAGCATTCCTATGAAATGACATTTTATCAAATCAGCCAGTTCTCCAAAGTGCTACACACATTGATCATACGTACCATTACCAATATAAAGGTCTGTGAACGTCTGCTGATATATGACTGACACATGATTATAGTATTTTAGACAAACGTTTAAAGTTTGGTTAGATAGTTAAACAGTCTTCATATATTGGGGTTAATGTTCCCGATATGGCTCATCAAAGTGTGAGGATTATCATTATGACAAATAGGATTGGGCGGACTACTCGCAATCTTTATTTATTAATCTTTGTTTCCGTTTCTAAATGTTTGTCACTGAAAACTTATCAGAGGTCCATTCCTACTTCAAAATTTCTTGGCGGTATGGTAAAACTCAAAATGCTTCGACCAGAATTTGTTGTAACCCTTCGACTGTACGAAGAATTACAAAAGACAATTAAAAACTGGATATACATTGAAAAAGGTAATATCCTCGCCCAGCCATGCTTCATACAGCTAGGGAGCAATCCGAAAAACTGGGTACTTTGAAATACCCAACAAATTAGGTACTTTTATGTATTACGTCATCGCATGAGCCTACAAATTTGACTAGCCCACGCTAAACATATGGGATTATCCGCCCCAGATTGTCCAAATTTTCTATAGATATCTTGAAATTTTGCAGATGGATAGGAAATAGATATTCAAAACTTTCTGCCGCTGCTTTTTGAAATTCACGGTCGCCTCTTTGGAAAATGAATAAAACAGATTATGGGCAGTCTGTTTTGTTCATTTAAAAAAAAGGCCACAATGAATTTCAAAAAGCAGCGGCAAAAAGTTTTGAATATCTATTTACTATCCGTCTCCAAAATTTCAGGATGAGTGAAAGTTTGGACAATCTGGAGCGAAAAATGAGAAACCCTATATGTTTAGTGTGGGCTAGTCAAATGTGTAGGCTCATGCGATGACGTAATACATAAAAGTACCCCATTTTTGGGGTATTTCAAAGTACCCAGTCTTTAGGGTTGCTCCCAAACTGTCATATATTTGATCATTTATGATCGATTGTGATCTCGATTTTTATCAGTGTGCGAATGTCCTTTTCATCAAATTAAAAATTAAGTACGTAAGGTTGCAAAAGTGAAAGGTTTTCAGTCATTTTTTGTCCATTGTGAAATCTTATTCAGTGATTAGATTCGATCTTAATACCCGTGTCTCTGTAACAGCTTGAAACATGTGTAGTACGTCATCATGAGGGTTAAGAGGCCCAAGGCGTTAGCCCTAATGATGGTGTTATATGAAATTTCGAATGTTATGTAGAAAATTCGACAGCATGACTTAATACCCGTAAAATACAAATTATTTTGATCTTTTTCTAACAATATTCTCGTTTCTGCCTTCATCAATTCTAGAAACGTCTCTTTCCAGTCCAGCTTTCTAAAAGGTATTTAATCTTCAGATCTTTTGCTAGACTTAAATGTTATCACCTTCGTCATTGCTCGAAATATTACAATAAAAGAATTGACAAATCATCCGTTTTCTATCTTTTTGAAAGTGAACTTTGATAAAATATTCTAAGAATGTAAAGTTATATAAAATTCTTGAAGTAGGCATAAGAAAAATATACGAATGCAATTTGGTTTGAGGATGGCAACATTTTTTAAATTAAACCTCAAAAGTTAAGAATAACTTCCTACAGTCATCACAATATGGATAGGGAAGCCTTTAGTGATCTAGTTAGTAATTAAAAAAAAATGAAACAAAATGTTTATTCATTTCTTTATGATAGTTGTAATTAATTTATGAATGCATAACCCGTGGGAGCAATAATTTTTTAGGTGATCTTTTAAGTTGAAGACAAATTAACTTAATTTGAAGTTAAGGTTTTATAAAGCCTTTCTATATGCTTTGTGTTTAGAAATGTTAATCAATTGGCCTCATGCATTTTTTTTCTCTCATCCAATCTTCTAAGTCTCAATATCAACCTAGACAGATAGATAGGTAAAACTGCAAAGCTGATTAATTAGAAAGAAGACTTGAAAGGTAAAGGGGCACTTCACCGACATATTAGAACAGCAAAGCTTTTTGACCCTCGTGGCGTGGAGGGCTACAAAACTTATACGACCTAATTTTGTACCACATACTGAGGTATTTACCTGAGATTTGTAACATAAAACACTTTGGGCTCCGAGGCTGAAAACAGGTCAATAAATATTTGAAAAATTCACCCATTTTGTCACGGTGTCTAGTCAACTTTAGGTCAACATTTTTCATTTTCTCAGTTTTCTATGACATCAATGGCGGAGAGCTGTTTGTATTTAAAGACTCAACAGCCAGAAAGTTGTCATAATGCCGTTCCATAATATGGCCTACGTGTATTGCCTACGTTTAGGGTTTTACTCAATCTTAAATGTATAATAAAAGCTACCCAAATATATGATAAACTGTTTTTATATTGTTTTATGTAATAGCAGTAAATATATAGTTAGGCTTGTGGAATTTAGTTAATAAGGTTTAAGTTCCTACAATTACCGGTTTGGACCATTTATGCTGCATTTCCGACCAAAGAAACAGGTTTTCTACCATGGCGTCCGAATCGAGTTACCAATGCAGAGAGCAAGGAGTTTCCGTCGACTGGAGCGTGAAATATGCCAGTGTCTGGTTTTCCAAGTTTACGTTGTAAACAAATAAAACATTGAGTTTACGTCACTTTGAGCAAAGAATTTCCGTTTAATGAAGCGCCGAATTTCCGGTGTTATACTCAACGAAAAATCCATGTTTCTTCCTTACGCTGTAAACACATTAAGCATGGATATTACGTCACCTGGAGCACGGCGTTTACGGCGCCAGGAATGGGGTATCTAACTTGCATTAAATTCCATTTTTACGTTGCTAACACGTTAAACATGGAGTTTACGTCACCCAAAGCACGGCGTTTACGTCACCAGGAATGAGGCATCTAAGTTCCATTAAATTTCATGTGTATGTTGTAAACAATTTAAACATGGAGATTACGTCATTCGGAGCACGGCGTTTACGCCGCCAGGAAGTGGGCATTTAAGATGCATTAAAATCCATTTTTACGTTGTAAACACGTTAAATAAGGAGTTTACGTTACCCGGCGCACGGCGTTTACGTCACCAGGTTTGAGGCATTTAAGTCGCAGTAAATTACATTTTAACGTTGTCAGGTTGTAAACAGGCTAAACATGGAGTTTACGTCACCTAGACACGGTGTTTACGTCACCAGGAATGGGGCATTTCAATGCATTAAATTACATGTTTACGCTGTAAAATACGTTAAACATGGAGTTTACGTCACTCGGAGCCCGGCGTTTCCGTCGCCCGAAGCGAGGCGGTTAAGTTGCCTTAAACATTATTGGAAACATGGTCACGGAACATGAATATAAGTCGTGTTTAAAAAGGCGGTTCCGTTTAGTTTAAGTGATGTTTAGGCCAGCGTATTCGTTATTTTTCTTGCCGTTAAAGCTATTTAGTAAGTATATGATGTATACAAAGTACCACTGATTGCATACTTGTTGTGTATATGTGAGCGCTATATAAGAACTAATCAATACTGTTAATAGTGAAAAGGGAAATCATTACAACCCCAAGCAGAAAAATAAAACCCTGCCAGTTCTAAATGTGGAAAAATCAGAAATGCATTGAGATACAAGCACTTTAAACTGTTCAAGAACAATTATCAAAAGACTTGTGATATACATTGCAATAAAATGAGGATTAACTGTGCTTGCTCAGTCCACTCAGCCGTCCAATGAGTACAGTAATAGCACTACTGGCAGACTGGGCACAATTTGTGTGATGGACTGACGTCTTGTCCGGTTGGGGGAGGGGGTCATGTACCCCCATCTGCTTGGGCCATGAGAACCAGGGATAAGCACCAGACCTATGAGCTTAATGGCTCAGGTGGATTTAGTTTCTTCTTTAGCTATCATTATAAATGTGTTTTTTCTACCAACCCTGCCTTTATAGAGTGCATGTATTAAATATGGCTGCATTGGTTGATATGAAAGAAAGAAAATAGTTTTTTTCTGAATGATAATCTCTAAAAGTATTTCTTTTTAAATACTAGACACTATTAAAAGTTATAATTGAAGTAATACTAATTTCCATCTGTTCTTATTTCAGGGCTGTCTTCGCAAATTTTATGATGTGTTTCACCAACTTGAGCAACAAGGGTGTCTGGATCCTCTGGATGATTTGGACTTGTATTGTTTGTACCATGTTTTTTTGCCAATTATAAATTCTCACTTCCATAACTTCAGACAAGCGTACATGTTCCATAAACTTCGAACAGCCATAAACAGGAACCCTGTACAGTTGTGGATGGCGGGAGCTTTGGATGGATTTCCCATTGACATACTCGAAACAGAGGTAGTTTGAATTCTTCTTGATTTGATGGGTGATATTGTTGCCATATGATATAAATAATCAGAAAAATATATAGACACAATACATATTTTACAAACATAAAAGTTTCATATTTTACTACTACGATGAATCTTGTATTCTTATGAGGGTGCATCATGAAAGAGGAAAAATCACAGTTTATTTTTAAATTATGTGTGCAGTTTTCACCATCTATCTTCGCCTATGGAAATATCCATTTAGTCTAAATAAATTTGGTTTAATTGTATTTTGAAAGCTATTATCTGTCCAAAGTTTTGACCAATTTAAGTTTCCTTGTAGTGATGACCTGAAAAGGACTGTTTTTTGTGAGTAACCCTAACAAGTGTCCAAGTCTTTCATATGAAAACAACATCTATTACAACAAGACCTGGGATGTAAAAGAGAAAGATATATATATATATATATATATATATATATATATATATATATATATATATATATATATATATATATATATATATATATATATATATATATATATATATATATATATATATATATATATATATATATATATATATATATATATATATATATATATATATATATATATATATATTTATATATATATATATATATATATATATATATATATATATAAATAAATATATATATATATATATATATATATATATATATATATATATATATATATATATAAATAAATATATATATATATATATATATATATATATATATATATATATATATATATATATATATATAAATATACATATATATATATATATATAAATATATATATAAATATATATATATATATATATATATAGAAATATATTTATATATATACATATATATATATATATATATATATATATATATGTATATATATATATATATATATATATAAATATTCATATATATACATATATATATATATATATATATATATATATATATATAAATATATATATACATATATATATATATATATATGTATATATATATATATATATATATATATATATATATATATATATATATATATATATATATATATATATATATATATACATATATATATATATATATATATATATATATATATATATATATATACATATATACATATATACATATATATATATATATATATATATATATATATATATATATATATATATATATATATACATATACATATATATATATATATATATATATATATATATATATATATATATATATATATATATATATATATTTATATATATATATATATATATATATATATATATATATATATATATATATATATATATATATATATATATATATATATATATATATATATATATATATATATATATATATATATATATATATATATATATATACTGAAAAGGAAGAGGAAACAATGCATATTATATTAAATGGCCTCCATTCATTTACCTCTGTTTGTTGCAATTTATCCATTGCTTGGTGTATGTGTATATCATATAGATTGAAAGAGGTAGAACTGAATTAGTGTTTATCTATTAATGAATTGATGTGAAACATGTGTTGGAAGTTATTATAGTATATATACTTTTAAACGAGGAAGGAATGTGTGGAGGGAAGAGGGGATATCAGATGGGGAAGAGCAGAGAGAGGAGTGGTGGGGGGACACTTATTATTGGGTATGGTGGCCAGTTGAGTATGGGTGAGAGTCCTTTGGGGTGGGGGTTGTACTCTCATATGTGAGGTATATATACATATGTCGCCTGAACAAGAGCCTTATTTGCATCATTTTCATAATGTAGCTCCCCAAAAATGTTGCTTTTCCATTTTTGTTGAGTACTCGATACTGCATGTGTCAAAGTTGTATAATTTCATAATGCATGTACGTAAAAAGTGAATTACTGCATATATGGTTTTGGTGGATGTACTGCATACAATCTTTTGCCCAAACAATATAGCAATCCACAGTTTCCCTTTTGTCTGATTTGCTAAGAATTTTGTCTTAACCCCAAATAAACTCAAATAAGAGCAGTTGCTACCCTGTTCGGGAGAAAAAGTATCAGGCTGCACACTAATACCACTTAAAGTATCAAGGAAAGACCCTCCCCTCCCCATTAACCCTCCCCTCCCCCCTTCAACCCCTCCCCTTCTCCCACTCATGCTCTTAAGAGCGGATTAGAAGAAAGGTAATTCAAGGGTGTAAACAGTTCAGGTTCATAAGTGATACGTAATTTATTCATGACTCCATCTTGTGCATATTCATGAGTAGACCTTGTGTAATAAAATCCTCTTATTTTAGTAAATGCATGTTATCTACCTACTGTGGTGTAGCGGTTATCATACCTGTCTACAGACCACGAGGCCCCGGGTTCAAACCTGGGGTGGGTAGACACGCCAGTGCACCACAACTGGTTATCAAAGGCC
This sequence comes from Chiridota heheva, assembly GCA_020152595.1. Classification (NCBI taxonomy): domain Eukaryota; kingdom Metazoa; phylum Echinodermata; class Holothuroidea; order Apodida; family Chiridotidae; genus Chiridota; species Chiridota heheva. The sequence goes on from JAIGNY010003665.1 coordinate 2,478,617, forward strand.
GTGGACATTGACTTGGTTGTCGATGTTATGTCTGTCCGTACGTCGTACCTGTGTTCTCGTCCGGGTCGTATTAAGCGTTTCGTGATAGCATTTGTACTATCATAACCGAATACGCAGGCGACGACCCCGTCATTGTAATTGTGTGTTCAACTCTCTAAATGCATGTCTTGTTTTCTTTTATATTTAAAATATTTATAATGTTAGCGAGTTTGTACATGTAAATTTATGTTTCTGAGTTAGGAAATAAACCATAGCCATGTGGTACCTTGTTGGGGCAAACAAACCTCATATCCGCAATCATGCATGGTCTATTGCATAGACATTTATGTGATTGAGATCGGTTAATTGGATACAACTGGTTAATTTTACTTAATTGGGAAATTCCATTTTTGTAAGTACTTTTGAGGTATTTGGTTGTCTTGGTTGTCATTGTTGTTTTGAGCCCATTGTGTAATAACATTTATTACACAATAGTTGCAACTAAATTCCACATTGTGCTCGTAAACCTCACAGCCGTTGCTTTTCTTGTTCTAACTTCATATCTTTTATAACTATCTAATGAAAACATGAAAACCTTCCATGAATGCAAATGATGACAACTATTTACTATTGTTTTTTACTATTATAAACGTTCCCCTTTTTTACAGGATGAAATTGGTGAATATGGTATTGACATTGGTACCGGTGTAAGTGATGATGATGAGACTGTTGACGTCCCAACTACTAATCTTCCATCAGCAACTTTGGAGCATGATTTTATACACCACTTTTCAGTACTTGTTGAGCATCTTGCAACTCCAGAAGATCAAATGGATTACTATACAGCTGCCAGACAATACCTTCTGAGCCATGTGGACGATCCATAGACATTGTTAAGTCAGATACAACAGGGTCATAAATAGATAACTGTTTTTACAATGTACTAACTATGATAATGTTGTTAATTATTGTACAAATGCTTATGTTGTCAATATGTTTACTGATCTGCATGGTGGGTGTGGCTTACGAATATATATCTTGGAACGAATATTTCCTGATATACAATGACATGACAGTTAATAAAAGGTTTGCAAATCAATCAGTTTATGAAAAAAAACATCGGAACCACAAAACCTTTTGGTTCTGGTTGGGAAACCTAGTCAGCCTGGTGAATATCGTTCCCATGTGCAGGTCTCACATGAGGGAACTCTAATTTTACCTCCTAGGACACTTCAACCGTTCCTTCTTTGATGTCTTTATCAGATACTCATGAGTACAAAGCCTGGTACCCAGTGTGGTGTCTCTAATACTATTTAAAGCACACCCAGCCACTTTGCATGGATACCAGGCGGCTCTTCTTTGCAATGAATATTCCTCGTAATCCAGTATCCAAAAATCTTATTCTTGTCGGATTTGTCAAGCTATATCCAATTACCCTGACGCTCTGTTTGATGAAAGGTCACATGTTCATGCTCACCAAGTACGGGCCCTAGCTACCTCAATTGCTCTTTTCAATGGTGTTCCTTTTAATGAAAGTTTGCCAGCGGCCGTCTGGAAGACTCCGCCTGTACGTGGACATTCCAGCTGATGGTGGCTCTCTGGCTCAGGCAGTGCTTCGTCCAGGACAGCCTCAATACCTATGAAAGGGTGAATTTTCGCCACTTACATATTATGTATTTGTTCATAACATTCTTTACAATGTTCTCGCTAAGCTAACATATGCAGAGACGTGGATTACTTATCTGTTAAGAGAGACTTCCTCTGGAGTTGCTCTCTCTGTCACAAAACAAACAAACAGAAGAGTCTGCACAGAAGAGGGGCAGAGCGGGAAAACATTCAGTTGGTGTTTTGGCCCACTGTTTGGATTTGGTTCCGACTTTCTGAAGAACCCCCCTCCTACTCTCGGTTGCATATTTTAATAGTACAGAATGTAAGGTATAATTTGAAGTAAATCCATCCCGTTTAATGTATTTACGATATGTATACTTTTTGTGCATCCCGCCCGCCTCCTCACTGATGGCATTGAAGTGAGTGTATATGGCGCTGGCACCGTGTCTCACGTGTGTCAGAGAGAGTAACCTCATGTTTAGTATAGAGTATATTAAACGGTGAATCAGATCTGAGACCAAATTCTATATAGCGTGTAAATAAAATTCTCGTAAATATCCCTGATTCACTAAGCGAGGTAGTTTTGCACTATTTTTGACAAATTTATGCAGTAAAGGTAAAAGAAATAAATATATATTGATTCCAAGCATTAAAATAGTCTTAGACCTGTAGTTACTTTTTAGGGCCCTGGTGTGTTTTCTTACCATATCTCAAAATAACCCCTTTTGATATTCCTAAATTAAATTCATTGTCGGTTCAAAAATATAGAAGGTATAAAATTCTACCAAAAGTTTGAATATTTCTTTAATTCTTATTTTTTGGGTAAGAATTGTAAACGAATTGTCAACATCAATCAGGCTCTGAAATTGATAATGTGGATACATCTAGTGCCGTTTTCATATGCATGAAACTTATTATTGGTGTCTTATGTATTTAAAAAGTAAAACTGCCCAGAATAATTTTAGGAATTCATTTGATCTACATACTCATTATAATCTACTTCAGAAATCCTATGCCCACCAAGATCCATCCCCAAGTTTTGATCTGTACTGATCATTTGCATTCTGGACACTTGAAGATATATTTTCTGACTGGATTTCTTCCAAGGCCATACCACTGTTTTCAGTTGTATGCAGGCAAAGCATTCATTGCTTAGGTTTCCTTTCATTTAAGACTCACATTCCATCAATTTCCATTCATGGCAGGAACCAATTAGTTCATTTTTTTATTTTAAATACAAGTTAAGCATCTTTGAGTCCATAAAATTAATTGTTTGGATTTTAATTCAGAGCACAAATTCATTGTTCAGCACATTCCATTTGAAAATTTGAACTTAAGTCTTGAAACCTTACCATAAACATCCCACCCCTCAATTTTTGCCCTTCACGTTTCCAGTATGTCCCAGATTTTGATCACTTATTCCTTAAACAGTAAGAAAACCACTCACCAACTTTAATCAAAATGTAATGGCGATTTCTTCCGTCCGGCCGTCCACAGTTTTTCCTGAGATTTCCTCATAAATCTTAAAGTGTTTTGAGAATTCCTCAGAAAACGTTAAAGTTTCTTCAGAGTTCCTTAGAAAAAGTGAAAAGTTTCTTAATATATCCTTATGGAAGGTTAGAATTTCCTTACAAAATGTTAAAAGTTTTCCAGAGACACCTAAGACAGATTGAAGTCTACGAAACATTTGATATGTCCTTAAAGAATAAATGTTAAATGATAGATTTTCCCAATATTCTTCAGAGATCCCCAAGCATCTCTCTCATAGCACTGGAAATTTAAAATCCTTCAAAAATTTTGGGCACCATCATTATTAAACTCCGCCTTATTATTGTGTTCATTTGTATAAAGTTGCCACAGTATATGAACTGACCAGACATTTGTATTTATAATGCTAAGTCATTGAGTGTGACAGGATGTGACTGCATATGGACATAAGGAGGGATGCCATGTGGGACATGGATGCAAGCCATATGATATAATATATACCATGTGGTATAAACCAAGGGCTATATCAGACATAATTATTTGACTCTGCCCTTTTTTCTTATTCAGCAGGTCATTTGCACATAAGTTATTATATAAACTGACATTTCATACATAGTATGCTCAATCAGGGACTGTGATAGCTAGGATGATACTTCTTATGGAACCTATAGGACATTATGTGGGACATGGGGTGGGATGCCATGTGGAACAGGGTGGAGTGCCATGTAGGATATGTGGTGGAATGTCATGTGGGACAAAGGATGGAAGGCCATGGGGTGGGATGTCATGTGGGACATGGAATGTCATATGGGACATGGGTGGGATATCATGTGGGACATGGGGTGGGGTGCCACATGTAACATATAGTGTCACATGTTGGAATGCCATGTGTGACATATGGTGGGATGCTATGTGGGACACAAGGTAGGATTCCATGGGGACATGGGATGTGATGCCATGTGTAACATAAAGTAGGATGTCTTTGGGGATACCGTGTGAACATATGGTGGGATGCCATGTACGACATCAGGTGGGAAGCCACTGATGCAGGACATAAGGTGTGATATCATGGGGACAAAGTGAGGGATAGTCATGTGGGAAAGGGAGGGATGTCATGTGGTTGGATTAATGTGGGACATGTAGGATTGGATCAATGTGGGACTTATGGTGAGATGCCATATGGATCATTGGGTGGGATCCCATGTGGGACATGGTGGAAAACCATTTTGGACATATGGTGGAATGCCATGTGGGACATATGGTGGAATGCCATGTGAGACATACTGTATGGCGGAATGCCATGTGGGAGATATTGTGGAATGCCATGTGGGACAATGCATGGGATGTCATGTGGGATATTGGGTTGGGATGTCATGTGGGACATGGGATGGGATACCATGTGGGGCATATGGTGTAATGGGATGAGATGTCATGTATGTCACAACGCATTGTACAATTAACAATCCATGTCAAAGAGACCTACAATTAGTACACCATATACAAAACACCAAATCATGATAACGCATAATGTGGAAATGTAATGTTTTAATATTTCCGTTTGTACATGGTCACATTTATCGTCACTCTTATGAAAATATGGGTTGCCTAAACAGCTAAAAGAAAGGTTTTCAATAATTTACTACAAACTTGTGTATATGTTGTTTAACTTTAGAAATGAGTCTATTTTGAATCCAGTGTACTCCGATACCCACTTCCCCCTCTGTCTGTTTCTCCCGCTCTGTGTATGTCTTAGTCCATGTATTTAAATACAAAATCGCACAAATTGTTAATATACTATTACCGAAAAAAAACCTGAAATGCCCTTTTGAAATCTAAAAGCATAGAAACCACCTGAAATGTCAAAGCTTGTTGAACTGACGGCAACCATCCTGAACCGATGACTTAAAATCTGAATCGAAGGATTAAAATAGTGGGGGGTTGACCGCCCTCGACCCCCTGCTGGTTACGCCACTGGGCCTATCCAAAATTGCGCACGGACAAAAATGATGGTATAATACAAATACATTCAGTCTTTGAGGAGTTTGAGCTTATGACATAAACTAGTCTGAATACAGCCGCTTAATACACAATGTTTTCCATTTTTAAAATTAGATATCAAAGTACTAGGATTTTGGATTACCTTCTTTACTGTTTCAATTGTTGTTGTTGTTTTAATCCTCTTTTATACCAGCTAAAAAACCGCCGGACGAATTCTATCGCAGTTGCATATTTCATGCCAACGTCGAGCATTCTGACCATCGTTTGCTGTTTTACCAACGCAGATATTTTGTTACACCATTAACAAAACATCGTTGGATAAATTTCTCATCACCAATGATTTTCAACAACGCTTCCTATCGTTTTTCATCGCCTCATAAATTCGACCGCCTGCTTATTTTTCAACTAGTTTTTGCTTACTTGGCGTTCCATAAAAATCCACATTGAGTCTACTACCAAATTACACGCGTGAGCTGGCCTGCAGTAATATTATCCACAATAACTTGCCTATTCACGAGAAGTTGCTTGTTTGCGTATAAGTTGATGAAGAAAATCGCGAGTTTATTCTTGATGTGTATTTGTTCAGGGGTCAAGTAGGTGGTTCATCTTTGACAGAGGACTACAATTTTTTTTTTTTAGACGATTAGTTTAGTGGTCATGCATGCATCCATCTTATATGAAAGAGGACTTCAAAAGAAACAAAATGGTGAAGAAAGCGTTCAAAATTCTTATTCCGCTATAAGGAGGTATTCCAGTTTAAAGCGCTGTCTTATTAGTGTAGAAATGACTGGTGTAGTAAGTCTAAGTTGGCGTATGCATCCTCATATTTTTAACAATTGTTAATGTATTTCTATATATTTTTTCTCATAATTTAAGTTATCTTTCGAACGAACTTTCTTCAGGCGGTGTATTATTAATATCTTTCCTATAGATTCAGTTTTACTACTTTTTGACATACAGTATCCCATGGTTTTGAAACGACAAAATGGCACACCAAAATATGATAGATTATACAAAGAATTTGAGAAATCTGAGGCTATGACATCACAGCTAGTCTGATTTCAGTCGTTTCTACACAAATGATACCAAATTTTAAACTTAGCTATTAATAAGATTTTTGAATTCTTTCGTCACTAAATTGTTTCTTTTATAAAGTCCTTTCATATAAATAAAATGTACTTGCTTGACGCTGAAATTATCCTTTGAAATCTTTTTAATTATATTTTGTTATAATGATTGCTCACTGGAAGTATATTTGTGGGATGCTTTTATTGATTAATTGTGCTTCATTAATTGCGATAATTAATTATTTGCTCAGAATGGCTAATATATTAGCCAGTTAGTAGTATAAGTAGAATATATATTAGTTAAAATCATATCTTGTTGTAAGGATGCAAAATCCATTTTGGTTTTATACACCAGTATTTTGCTGTTAGTATGTCCAGGGAGCTGTTACTTTAAGGTAGGGCTCCCTGGTTTGTCTGTTTATGATTTCAATTTCACTCAAAAGCAAATATTGCTAATAAAATTTCCTTTATATTGCAGTTGAAGCAAAAGTTTTTTAGGCTTACTTGAAAAACAGTTGTCACATTTTCATACGATATTTAAGCCCCAATACGCATTGGGGCAACTTGAGTCCTGGCATACCTGGAGGCCCGTGGGGATTTTGGCCTCTGCAGCGATGTTGGGACCAGTCTTATATCCACCCCCAAAACATATATTGAGCTACTACATCATTGATGTTCTAGTATCACAACCAATGGCGCGGCAGAGGTTTGATATGGGGGGAGGAGGGGGTAACCTTTGGGCATGGGTTCAATTGGCCCGCCTTAGGGCTCCTTGTGGGGTCCAGGGGCAAAACTCAGGTGGGGGTCCTCACTCCCGAGAAACCTCACATTTTCTAAAAATTAGGATGATAACAAACGATGTAATATACAAGCATATAGTTTTACAACGATACAGACTACCCCACCCCCTCCCCCATTAAAACAGGTCAAAAATAAGGGTTTGATATTGGGGCACAAACCTTTTCGGCATGGGGTCAACGGGCCCGTCTTAGGGCCCCTTGTGGGGTCCAAGGGAAATACTTGAGTCATAATATCATCCATGAATGAATGCCATATAGCGCCAGGTTCTTAATACATGCATGTTCTCTATACCATCTTGAAATCCGAAAGATCATTACTCCATACATATAGCATAAGGGTGGGGGGTCCTAGCATTTTCCAAGTTTGAGATATTTTTATATTTCGGACATGGAAGGGGGGACGTGCCCCCCCCTATGACGGCGCCACCGATCACAACGATATCAAAGCTCTTGCTTGCATTTCCCGAAACAAAAATCAAACATGTAGCACTTTCTTACTCTACTCGAATTAACCACCACCAATAAAAACAGGCTTGTAACCACCCCAAAATATATGCTGAGCTACTACATCATTGATGTTCTAGTTATTTTGTTTTATTGCCATGCCTAATATATGTTGGTAGAAATATAACAAGCTTTTTCAGTTCTTGAAGCAAGAAATGAAGAAATGAATACTTTGATTATGGATATGATAATGTAATTTATTTTGTTTAAGTTCAACCCACACAGCGTGAGAGTTGAGTTTTATCAAACCTTGATGTTGCCCTCATTAAACTCAGCACACATTTTGTTGTTTTAAATGATGAATTTCCTGGGATTTTTTTCCCCCCTAACTTTCAGTTGCTGTGAGATTTTATATCGCTTTTTCAAGATTCTTTGTATGTTTGCAGTTGTATGTATACAAAAGTTAATGTTTTCTTCTTTGTTTTTCTCAGAATTTTTGCTGTTATTGGTATCATGATTCAAGATACATGGTAGCACGAAACTAATAAGGTATCACTCCGTCATCGAAAAATGTGAACCCTTAGAGAAAAGGCTAATACAAATATTTTCGAGAGGTACCATTTCATGGGACCGGAAGCTGAGAAGTTGAAAATTTCATGAATGGTAAAGAAAGGAAATAGAACCTGACTAATAAATATCCAAACTCGACGAGATTTGTTTCAGTAAAAGTTTCATGGGGAACTATTTTACCAAGGATCTACACCAAAATTTGAGTGATTCGGTGAGGGTGTATAACACCTCTTCACTTTAGCCTAAAAAAAGGGCCAAAACCTCTGGTGACCCCCTATTGAAAGCAGCGTTCGAAATTAACGTAGGCCCGCTAGCCCGGGGGCAAGTAGAACTTACGTCCGGGCTAGCTGAAAATGATCTTTCCGAGCCCGCCGGGCAAGTAAAGATATGTACCTTAGACTTTCCAAAAATACATTATTACACATCACTCACACAAGCCAAAATACATAATTGTCCACTTCGATAAGGTTGAAAAGCCATAATTAACGAAAACTTTACGAAAGATTATACTTATTTACCGTTACGTTGTCACTACCACTACCGCACACAATACACGCACACATTTTGCTAAACATAACGTTAGTTTTACGACTTGGGTATGTGAAAATATGTTTGAGTTAAAAGAAAAGCATTGTTTACTTCTATCTTTTCTCTGTAGGGAAGGTTTTAAGCTTTTTGACGTACGTTTTCTCGGGCAAGTCAGCAGTCCATTCGGGCTAGTAGAAAATGAGTCAAGCTAGCCCGATGGGCTAGTGGTTAAAGTGTGCTAATTGTGCCCTGATTGAAAGTACCCTGATCCAAGAGATATTAGATGATACTTTTTGGAAAACATCCGAAATCTATAACATTCTGGTACAAAAAGGACCCTAAACTTGACTCTTTCATCATAGGCTTCAATGGGGAAAATAATTATTTCATGCTACCGTACGCGTTGTGTATGCATATGCAAGTTATAACGTGTCTCTACTAATATATGGATATTCATATTTATTTAAAAAAATGGGTATGAATAATCATATTTCAATTTTTATCTGCGCACCTGATTGGTCAATAATTTTTTTATTGCGTCAATAGCTAAGGAAAAAAAAAAATTGCGGCCGGTACCTGTAACGTGCTAATCTGAGTACGGTACTAATGCGATGTAAATCCGATCAGCCGTGGGTAGTGTGTCTACGGTGGCCTCGAAATTGGATGGGCCACAGAAGAAAGAGTTTTATAACCTAAGTCTTCAAGGAACATTTTAATTTGAATATCTATGTTAAAAGACGGAGGTGAGTGTGGAATAAGGTGTAAGTTTAAGGTATGAACATTTTTTGGTATTGCCAAGTAATGTGGGCAGGCAATGATATGAAAAATTAAGAATCTCAAAAAATTACACATTCAAAAGAATTAACATGCTTTGTTTATTTTTTTAATTTTCCCGGGTAATTTTCTTCGTTGTTAAACTCGTTATAGACTAGGAGCGGACCCGTAGCCAGCTTTACATATTTTTGTTTTGTTTAGGGAGGGTAAGGGGGCGGATGGGGAAACACTTAAGTTAAATGATTAAGACATGCTATTTTGGTATGCTGTTTAACCCAAAAAATGTTTGGATTTTCACTGATTTTTGTTTCTCACTGGCGAGGGACCCAAAACCTTTCGATTGATGTATAAATTTCAATACTTGAAGCTGGTTAATTATCCTAATTAGCTGTGCTCACAACGGCACGGGCTGTCTACACACTAAGTCAATGGGACTTAAATCTCTGATAATCCGTGACAGTAAGAGGGGTCGGATAAATGTGAAGAAGGGAAATTGGTATTGTTTGGTATTTGAGCATCAGGGGGTGTAGAGGTCTTTCGATTCAAGTCTTAAAATCAATACTTGTAGTTAATTAATTAACCTTAATTAGCCCTGCTCACAACGGCACGACCCTAACGTGCCGTTGTGAGCAGCGTGCCGTTCGACAATGAGCAAGGCTGTTTACCCCCAGAAATGTTTGGATTTTCACTGATTTTGTTTCTCACCGGTGAGGGCCCAAAACCTTTCGATTGATGTATAAATTTCAATACTTGAAGCTGGTTAATTATCCCTAATTAGCTGTGCTCACAACGGCACGGGCTGTCTACACACTAAGTCAATGGGACTTAAATCTCTGATAATCCGTGACAGTAAGAGGTCGGATAAATGTGAAGAAGGGAAATTGGCCTTGTTTGGTATTTGAGCATCAGGGGGTGTAGAGGTCTTTCGATTCAAGTCTTAAAATCAATACTTGTAGTTAATTAATTCACCTTAATTAGCCCTGCTCACAACGGCACGACCTAACGTGCCGTTGTGAGCAGCGTGCCGTAATGAGCAAGGCTGTTTACCCCCAGAAATGTTTGGATTTTCACTGATTTTTGTTTCTCACCGGTGAGGGCCCAAAAACCTTTCGATTGATGTATAAATTTCAATACTTGAAGTTAATTAAACACCCCTAATTAGCTGTGCTCACAACGCCACGGGCTGTCCACACACTAAGTCAATGGGACTTAAATCCGTGATAATCCGTGAAACAAAAGGGTCGGATAAATGTGAACAAAGGGTAAATTGGCCCCGTTTGGTGTTTGAGCGTCGGGGGTGTAGAGGCCTTTCGATTAAAGTCAAAATATCAATACTTGTAATTAATTAATTAACCTTAATTAGCCTTGCTCACAACGGCACGACCTAACGTGCCGTTGTGAGCAACAATATCGTTAATGAGCAAGGCTGTTTACCCCCATAAATGTTTGGATTTTCACTGATTTTGTTTCTCACTGGCGAGGGACCCAAAACCTTTCGATTGATGTATAAATTTCAATACTTGAAGCTGGTTAATTATCCCTAATTAGCTGTGCTCACAACAGCACGGGCTGTCTACACACTAAGTCAATGGGACTTAAATCTCTGATAATCCGTGACAGTAAGAGGGTCGGATAAATGTGAAGAAGGGGAAATTGGTATTGTTTGGTATTTGAGCATCAGGGGGTGTAGAGGTCTTTCGATTCAAGTCTTAAAATCAATACTTGTAGTTAATTAATTAACCTTAATTAGCCCTGCTCACAACGGCACGACCCTAACGTGCCGTTGTGTAGCAATATCTCGTGTGTGAGCAAGGCTGTTTACCCCCAGAAATGTTTGGATTTTCACTGATTTTTGTTTCTCACCGGTGAGGGCCCAAAACCTTTCGATTGATGTATAAATTTCAATACTTGAAGCTGGTTAATTATCCTAATTAGCTGTGCTCACAACGGCTTTGGGCTGTCTACACACTAAGTCAATGGGACTTAAATCTCTGATAATCCGTGACAGTAAGAGGGTCGGATAAATGTGAAGAAGGGGAAATTGGCCTTGTTTGGTATTTGAGCATCAGGGGGTGTAGAGGTCTTTCGATTCAAGTCTTAAAATCAATACTTGTAGTTAATTAATTCACCTTAATTAGCCCTGCTCACAACGGCACGACCCTAACGTGCCGTTGTGAGCAAGCGTCGTTGTGAGCAAGGCTGTTTACCCCATAAATGTTTGGATTTTCACTGATTTTTGTCTCACCGACGAGGGGCGAAAACCTTTCGATTGATGTATGAATTTCAATACTTGAAGGTAATTAATTACCCTTAATTAGCTGTGCTCACAACGGCACAGGCTGTCCACACACTAAGTCAATGGGACTTAAATCCGTGATAATCCGTGAAACAAAGAGGGGTCGGATAAATGTGAAGGGAGGAAATTGGCCTTGTTTGGTATTTGAGCATCAGGGGGTGTAGAGGTCTTTCGATTCAAGTCTTAAAATCAATACTTAGTTAATTAATTAACCTTAATTAGCCCTGCTCACAACGGCACGACCTAACGTGCCGTTGTGAGCAGCGTGCCGTTAATGAGCAAGGCTGTTTACCCCCAGAAATGTTTGGATTTTCACTGATTTTTTGTTTCTCACCGGTGAGGGGGCCCAAAAACCTTTCGATTGATGTATAAATTTCAATACTTGAAGTTAATTAAACACCTAATTAGCTGTGCTCACAACGGCACGGGCTGTCCACACTAAGTCAATGGGACTTAAATCTCTGATAATCCGTGACAGTAAGAGGGGGTCGGATAAATGAAGGAGGAAATTGGCCCCGTTTGGTATTTGAGCATCAGGGGTGTAGAGGTCTTTCGATTCAAGTCTTAAAATCAATACTTGTAGTTAATTAATTAACCTTAATTAGCCCTGCTCACAACGGCACGACCCTAACGTGCCGTTGTGAATGAGCATTCGTGTGAGCAAGGCTGTTTACCCCCATAAATGTTTGGATTTTCACTGATTTTTGTCTCACCGACGAGGGCTGAAAACCTTTCGATTGATGTATGAATTTTAATACTTGAAGGTAATTAATTACCTTAATTAGCTGTGCTCACAACGGCACGGGCTGTCCACACACTAAGTCAATGGGACTTAAATCCGTGATAATCCGTGAAACAAAGAGGGGTCGGATAAATGTGAACAAGGGTAAATTGGCCCCCGTTTGGTGTTTGAGCGTCAGGGGGTGTAGAGGCCTTTCGATTAAAGTCAAAATATCAATACTTGTAATTAATTAATTAACCTTAATTAGCCTTGCTCACAACAAAACATAGGGTCACAACTAACTTTTACCCGTAAGCTACGCCCCTACAACCAAACCTAGCTTTCCGTTTACGTCAACTCGGGCTACATAAGGTCAAACCCAGTCAATGCATTCTGCCATCCCATTATCTCCACCAACACAGCAATGAACCTTACATTCGCATATCCCCATCCAGAGGCGGAAGGCTCCATGCCCGACGTAAACAGGCCATTACTTACTAACACAGCGCACTTATATCCACGTTGTCATACATAACAGTAGTACGTTTACATAGGCATTTCGACAATCCCCGAAACTAAAGACTATAATAGAGTTCCACGTGTTATCCAATTCGCGTTTCATTCACATAGATTTAAAGGCGCACACCTTCCACAACGCCATTTTTTTTTTATGTCAGTATTAAATGTCATGGTAGGCTATTTATATTTCAAACTATTTATTTAAGGGTTTGTGCAGTATTTTTGGAATTATTAAATATCAGAGGCCTAAGTCACATCACTTCTCACCAAATTAACATGATACAATTGGTATAATAGAAATGACAGCCAAAAATCTTCCCGCAGCACCCCCGATTCTGATCAATTTTTGTCATTTTTATTGGTTGTTTCAATATCTTAGTGACCTTTCTTGACCCCATATCACCAGATTTGGTTTATTTTTTATTTTCTATGATACTTAGGTATTGACACATTCATATCTCAAATATTGTTTAGACGCAGTTGGTTTCCTAAAAATAATGGGAGAAACTTGCTTCTTGCACAGCATGTAATCTTGGGTATTTTCACAAATTTGGACCAGAATTGAATGAAAACGTATTTCATACTAATTTTGTGCAGTATTTTTGGAATTATCTAATATCAGGGGCCTAAGTTACATCACTTCTTACAAAATTAACATGATACAATTGGTATAATAGAAATGATAGCCAAAAATCTTCCCGCCACACCCCCAATTCTGATCAATTTTTGTCACTTTTATTGATTGTTTGAATATTTTAGTGACCTCTCTTGTTATATCACCAGATTTGGTTTATTTTCTTTTTCTATGATACTTAGGTATTGACACATTCATATCTCAAATATTGTCTAGACGCAGTTGGTTTCCTAGAAATAATGGGAGAAACTTGTTGCTTGTTATACCCTTGTGCATAACTTTAGAGTCCACAACTTTTATTCAAGTGAAAAGTGCTGGAACAACTGACCTCATGGGTTGAAAGTCCCCTCCCCCTACATTACACAAATGCATTGCTGCCGGGTCTGGGCCGGGGTATTCCCACCAAAATCAGGTGCGTAAATTAAAAAGATTGATGAACAATAAATTGGTTGAGCTTG
>JAIGNY010003665.1:2495000-2587500 GCA_020152595.1 Chiridota heheva
TATATATTCATATATATATATATATATATATATATATATATATATATAAATAAATATATATATATTTATAAATATATATATATATATATATATATATATATATATATATATATATATATATGTATATATATATATATATATATATTTATATATATATATATATATATATATATATATATATATATATAGATATATATATGTATATATATATATATATATATATATATATATATTTATATATATATATATATATATATATATATATATATATATATGTATATATATATATATATATATATATATATATATATATATATATATATATATATATATATATATATATATATATATATATATATACATATATATATATATATATATATATATATATATATATGTATATATATATATATATATATATATATATGTATATATATATATATATATATATATATATATATATATATATATATATATATATATATATATATATATATATATATATATATATATATATATATATATATATATATATATATATATATATATATATATATATATATATATATATATATATATATATATATATACTCCCACCTCTAATGATCAAATAGTAAACAGGCATAATTATACCATTTTGATAAATTAAAAGCCCCTTTAATTTTTCGCTTTCGCGCTATGACCAGCCGTATGACATTTATGGCCTGCTGGGGATAAATATTATTGGTCAAAAAGACACGGTGCTCACAACAGCACCTTAGAGTCGTGGGGGTGGGTGTAAGCAGAACCAATATAGCAGGGGCGGCGGAGCGTAAACAAGTTGAATTGGGAGCTTATTAGCTCGGGTAATATGATTACACATGTTCACAAAAAATTATTGGGGGCTGAAGACCCGGCCCTGCCGTCCCTGTTAAGGTTAACTAATTAATTAATTAATCAATTGATTACTTAAAGAATTTAATCGAAAGATTTTTATCGGGGATCTCTACACCCCAGCGGTTGAACAATTAATGGGGCCAATATTCCTTTTCTTTATAACCACCGCCCTTATGTTTTTAGTGGAAAATCGCATTGAGTTACGATATGTTCAGCTGTGCCGTTGTAAAGTAGAAGAGTTTTATACATCGATCGAAAGGTTTTCAGCTCTTTCCTTTATGGGTTAAATAGCGGCAATGTCACGGTGCTCTGCTCACAACGGCATGTTCGGGTCGTGCGGATATGAGTAGAGCATTAAGCATAATTAATCAAAATGATTATTTTGTTAGTTTTAATCTAAAGATGTCTACACACTTTCTGCCTTCTTCATTGTTAACTCAGTGCTTAAAAACGAAGATATTTCATGATATTCCATGTTACTTCTTATATAGTTTTTTCATTTCATTTTCCAAAAATTGAACAAAATTGATCAAAATTGAGAAAAAAATTTAAAATCCCAAAATTTCCGAAAATTTAAGATAAACTACACTAGGATGAAAGATTTCCCGAAAATTGAAATAGTTTAAGGAAATTTTCACGAGAATCAAGGGTATTTACCCAAAACTGAAAGAAATTTTAATATGATTAAAGAAATTTCCCTGAAAATTGAAGAAAGTTTACCAAAAATTGAAGCAAAATTGACTCAAAATAAGAAAGATTCTCAAAAAATTGAAGAAAATTGCACAAGAATTAAGAAAATTTCCTAAAGATTGAAAGAGAATTACCA
Organism: Chiridota heheva; assembly: GCA_020152595.1. Lineage (NCBI taxonomy): Eukaryota > Metazoa > Echinodermata > Holothuroidea > Apodida > Chiridotidae > Chiridota > Chiridota heheva. The sequence goes on from JAIGNY010003665.1 coordinate 2,496,703, forward strand.
AACATTTAAAGAAATTTGGTCCCGCTCCCCCACCCGTTTCCCCGTGGATCCGCTCAGCTCACATAATTTGTCAATACTTCTTCAATGTTCATGCCAGAAACTTATAACTTTTGCATCTTATTCAACACACTACCTTCAACATAGATATTCAGATTAAAATCATGAATTAATTTGCTCCGCAGTATACGAGCTACTCACGTATGTTATTCAAACACATTTCTCTGTGGCACAAACATTTTCAAGGCCTCCGTAGACAAACCACGCACGGATGATCGGATTTACATCGCATTAGTACGCTGCTCAGATTAGCACGTTACACCGGCGCTACAATCGAGGTCATGATCGATGAACGTCGGAAATCATGGCGTACGATTTCGAAACCGCTAAAAGTATTATGGAAAAACATATGCAGAATGAGTCGCTGTTTTCAAAAGTATGAAAAAGTATTTTTAATTTAATTGTCGAAGTTTATCATCAGATATTGTTTTTTGTCATTTAAAAACTATGTTTCTTTTGTTTTTACTTTTTAGGACAAAATAACAAATACATAGTTCGCGTTACTGATCCTTGTAACAAGCCTATCACGATAATGTTTATTGTCCATTGTTATTTGTGTGCAACAGCCTAGGCTGTTGCCGGTGTGAAAGTAAATTTTTCCTACAGTAAATTTTGGCTCCCGGCCCTTATTTCCTAGAAAATTTGGCCCCCCAGACAATTAAAACGTAGCCATTCAGTACATTTGGTCCCCCCTCATAGTAAAAACGGTCCGTTAGGAAATTTGGACCCCGGTCCTTCTTTCCTTTGAAATTTGGAGACACCAACTTGTCCACCTTTTGCAAGAAAAAGCCTTTTTCCCTTGACGCTAGATCTCACTGCCGTTTTGCATAAAGCACGCCTTTGTTTCATTTAGTGTATTAGCTTATCACTTTTTTTTACTTTTTAGCTTATCACTTCAGTACACAAATTAATTGAAGGAACTGTATAGACACACAAATAAATTACCTTGTAAAATCAGTCTGGGGGACCAAATTCACTAGGCATTCCTTAGGAAATAAGGACCGGGGAGCCCAAATTTACGGAGGGAGGGGGGAAGGGCCAAATTTACTATCACACCGGCAGTAGCACAGGCCCTCTGTATGTTTGACAATGACATAATTGGGATTGCCTTTGTTTGTTTGTACATGATCCTCCCTTACAGGAACTCGGCAAGACTCCTATATGGAGCATAGATGCCAAGCTATAGCCTGCATAGCAGATGCCAGTCTCAAGCGACCGGGACGGAAGTGGATGAACACAGAGTTTTCACCCTACTCTTTTCAAGAAGTGTTCAGAGAACCAGGTAGGGTGTGACTGTCCTACCATTAGGACCGACGGCTTAACATCCCCTCCAAAGGACGGCGAGCACCATTCAACCATTACAACTTTTCTCAACAGCTGAATGAGGAGCAGAAGCTGCAAATGATGTACTTGTGCTTTGATGATTGGCATATCTGTCTGCATAGCTGTGGAAAAATTGGTTAGACCTGTCCGAGACTTGAACCGGGTAGGCTCCAGCATCTCAGTCGTGTGCTCTACCAACTGAGCTACAGTGCCTGATGCCTTACGAGGGTTGTTAACTGATAGCTTAGCTAGTACTACAGTATTTCCATATTTTTGAGTTTACACCTTGTAGAATATAAGTTTCACTGTGAAAATTTGGTGATTTTCTACACCTTGTAGAAAATAACTTACACTGTAAAAGTTTGATGATTTTAGTCAAAAATGATACTCTGTTCCAAAAATTCTAAATTCCTAAATATGTATTCATTTGGAACCACGATGGGATTCCAAAGTTTTCTATTCAATGTAGCCTATGTTTTGTTGGCCATCTCTCTTGTCACCGCACGTTTGTTTTCAACTTTTGAAAACTGCATTCCGCAAATAATTTTCAGGATGTTCCACAAAACTGCAGGTTGAGTTTTTGCTGACATTATGGCAACGATTAATTATTTGTTTGAGTGAGTAGTTTTTGTCAGTATAAAACTGTGTGCGAAGACTAATGAATAAATCATTGAGAAATGTTTAGATAATATAGGCCTAATAGTACTTTAAATGTTTTAGAACGATAGAAATTCTATATTCTGCATTATGCAGGTTCACTCTCGAAAAATACCCCCTGGCTCTCGAACTTCCGACATGATTAATATTATCTTATATTTGTTGTAATTCATTTACGAATCATAAGTGGCTCCCCATGCAGTATCCCTGGGCTGGGCAGTAAAGTCGCATGGATTGTTAGGTCTACTATCTTAATTAAAAAAGGATGCATATTCATGTTGGAAGAACTTTTAAATATTTTAAGTCAAAAGTGGCATATCCCCAGTTGGGCAACAAAGTTGCATGGATTGTAGGACTAATATTAATAAAAGAACGATGCATATTTATATATGATAATAGTTTAATAAAATTGACTAAAATCACTGTAAAAATAGTTTTTAAAGACAGGGATGGGCTTCGAACATTAAGAATAAACATTGTCGGCAAAAAAAAAAGGTACAATAGTTTCGTTTTCATAAAGATCTTAAAAACAGATTTTCCTATGTTTTAGCTTTGTGTTTCAGACAGCACATTAGGGATGTGACCGTTTATTGATTATCATGTACATCAGGGTATAGGCAGGGTTGGAAAAAGCACTCGCCTGCACGCCATAGGCGAGGAAAAAATAATTGTGGCGAGTAGAAATATTATAATGTTCTGTGGTAATCGTCACACTTAAGCCTCTCCAAGTTTGGCGAGTGACTTTTTTTGTATTTTTGCAACCCTGAGTATAGGGCTTTACAGTACCTCATACGGTCAGCCATCAGTAAACTGCAGTAATCACTATACATGTAGTCCTCAAGTTTAAATTAATTATTAGGAAATAGGTAGTGGGCCATTTTTTATGACATTCTTTCGTCCAAAAGGCATGTGGATGCTCTGAAATAGGGTTGTCAGACCCCTAAAAGAGGGTAGTCGAACCCCTTAAAGAGGGTAGTCAGACCCCTCTCTTTATTTGAAAAAGGGGCAGAGCTGGATTTGTTTAGGGCACATTAATGCGTGCGATGCTCTGCGCTTTTTGAATCTAAGTATGATTTTTTTTTTTTTTAGCACTAGAACTTGGTCTGGCCGGAATTTCCGGCCGGATGTTTCGGCTGGAACATCCAGTTAAAAGAAATGAAATGAAATGCAGATAAGGAGAAGGAGTACCAGTTTATGTAAAACAATCAAACTCAAAACAGAAAATGCAAAATAAGTAAAAAATATATAAGATACATGAAGTAAAGAAATATAAAGTGTAAATTATAACTAGAGATGTACCGGAACTTGGTTCTGGCTAAAACATCCAATCCGGCCGGCACATCCAATCCGGCCGGAACATCCAATCCGGCCGGCACATCCAATCCGGCCGGCACATCCAATCCGGCCGGCACATCCAATCCGACCGGAACACTTAATTCGGCCGGAACACCCAATCCGGCCGGGACACCCAGTTACAAATCAAAAGATTTACAAATGAATATGCCAACATTGCCCTGTAATACTTCACATAAAATATGCAAATTGAGATATAGGACTGCTGTAATATGGTCAATATTTAACTGCTGTAATATGGTCAATGTTTAACCGTTTTTGATGAAATCTTTTGCTACTATAATGCTTTGTAATAGATTTTAAAACAATTTAACTATTGTTTTATCTACACAATCCATCACGTTCTCCTTGCTTGCCCCCTCTACATCCTTCCAAGAGCTTCACTCGCTCCCCACAACTCAATTGCTGAGTTCTTCCAGACAAATCCTTCAGATAAAATCATCTCCTTCCTTCATCATGCTTCCCTCTACAACCATATTTAATTCTCCCCTTCCGCCCCCTCTCTACTTTGTTTTTGTTTCAACCATGCACCTTCCCTCTTGAACACAGCTTTCTGACCTTTTGTTCTTTAATTTCTCTCATTCTCCCCCTGTTTCCATTCCTTCCTACCTCTAGAATTATCTGACCACTCAGGCACAATTTGACCCTCGTTGTCGTGGTGCCATTAAGCCCTCATCAAACAAAGAAACAAACAAAACTGTACATGTCTATGAACCTTTGAAGCTGAAACTATGCATTCCCAAGTATGTATAGAAATATTGTTCTCATAGATAAAAATGCTGGGTGGAAAGTTCCGGCCAGAATTTGTAATGCTGGTTCCGGTGCATCCCTTAATATAACTAATGAATAAAAGGAAGTACACATAAGAGAAAAGAACCTAAAGGTAGAAACAGCTTGGAAGAAAAAACAAAACATTTCCTCTAGCAGTAGTAAAAGATTTAAGGAAGTGTTTTATAAAATTTATATTGAGTAATTGCGTTGTCATGACCCCGTGCATTATTTCTCTGTAATGCACGACTTTGAGTATTTGGTTTAATCCATTTTTACAACAGGTGAATTTCTTAACAAAGTGCCAAAAATGCAGGTAAATTTTCTTGTTTAAAAAAAAATGATTTTAAACAATCTAACACAGAAATTTTAAAAAAAGATTAATGTTTTGGCGATTTTGCACTCGCGAATGACCCTCCTAAAGCTAGGTCATTCCACTCGAACCAAAGTCCTTTGCCCCGTGCATTAAATATGCATATAAACACTCCGCCTAAACATTAATCTTTAAATAAAGAAAGAAAATATACTTTATTCAAAAGAATGTAAGATCAAGTAAAACTATTTGCTGAAATATTATTACATGTTTTTCTTTTGTTCTTTGTAGTTTGTAAGATTATGCAAAACCCTCCAGCCACCAAAGAAGCAGGATAGCATAACAAAGATTTGCAATAACCTGGAAGCACACTTTAACAAAGCGGAGCAAGCATTCACAAAGTCACAAGAGTTCCAGAACATTTTAGAGGAATACATCAACTTATTAGAAAATAGTGAGGGTGTTAAAAAGGTCTTTTCGTGTATTTTGGATGTTAAGAAACATTTAGAAAAACACCAAAACAATGGGTCTAGTACAAAGTTGAAAGAGGAAAATAAGAAATTAGTTGAGAAGGAAGTTCATGCTAAAGAAGCTAAAGGTGTAAAAATAGAAGTTGGATGTGGGACAGTTGAGGTTCAAAAAGAACCTAAGGAAATTTTGACTAAAGATGTTGAGGAAGACAAAGCCTTAACCTCGTCAATTCTGACAAATCCTACGAATAATACTGGTCCTATTACTTGTGCAACAACAAATCCAGATCTCAAAGAGGAAACCACATCACACACAGAGTCTGCTGAAGGGAGTAAACAGAATGAAAAAATTTCTACGAAGGAAGAAAAGAACCAGAGAAGAATTAGGAAATTGGAGATGAAGATCGGTAGATTACACAAAGCAATCAAGAAGTTGTCGAAGAAAGAGTTGTCGTTAGAGGATTTAGATAGTTCTTGTTCTATTCATATCCAGGAGCATAGGTTGAGGACTAAGCTTCTCCAAGGTTGGGAGATGCTCTGTAAGTTGAAAAAGATTTCAGCATCGACAGGTCGTGCCTTGGAACAAAGACTCAGGTATGAAGGAACAAGGTTTTCTGAAATAAATCAGTATGTAACACATCTAATAAACAAAAAGGACTTCTTCCCGGATTATAGTGATATTGTTGCACTCTTGCAGAAAGTGAATAGCAAAAAGAATTTGGGGTTGGATGAAAATTCAATTCAAGCGCTTGCAAGGGAAGTGTTTGTAGACGTTGGGGAGAAAATAAAGCAGAGAAGGCAAAATGATTTGTTACAGAGTTTTGGGTATGCAGATTTGAGTGTTGGTACGGATGATCCTGCGGAGGATAACGAAGAGCTGCAAAGAAAGTTGGAATCGAATGCTCTAGTGGGAAAGAAAAAGATGAATGATGAAATTCTGAAATTTTCAAACGAGCAGCATTTGCGGGAGGAGAGAGGGGAAAATTTGGAGGAAGACACGGAGGTTAGTGATGAAGAGAAAGGAGACGAGGAGGATCAAGAACCACCTTTAAAGAAACCGAAGAGGATAGAAACAGTTTTAATTGAAGCCCAAAATGAAAGTAGCTCGGGTCAAGACAAAAAACCAGGGACATCTCAAGTTTTATGCGGGGGTCAGTGTAATGCAGAAACAGAAGGCCTTGATGCAGCGGATATTGAAGAGGAGCCTTTGTTACACTCAGGTAAGCATGAACTCACATCCTCATCTCTCCTGAGCAAGAGTCCAGAGTCTGAAGATTCAGATGTTGACAGTTACTTGGCAAATGATGAAGAGAATGAAATTTTGTGCCCTGCAGATGAAAAGGGTCAAGAGGTGGAGACAGACTATTTATCATGTGACTCCTCAGTTGAAATTAATTCATCAGAGTCAGATGTACAGAGCGTTATTTCTTTGTCAAGTAGTAGTACAGACTCTGATCCAATTGAATCATTGTTAGATGAGGATGAAGCAATGCCCTTGATGAACCCTGGTCTTCGTGTATCTGGTATATTTTATTCCAAAGAACTTTCAATTCATAAAAATCCCTGTTCCCCTTTGTCAGATTTTGCTGTTAAATCTGAGCCTAATAAGTCAAATGCTGATGTAAGTTCCCCTCAGGTGTCAAGCACGTGGGACATGGACTGGAGAGCTGTTCAAAACTATGAAAAATGCAAGCCCATGAATCATGATAAATTACCTTCATATGAAAATTACATGAAAAGAGAACCCAAGTCTTCCTATCCATACCCTTCCACTGGGAATGTCTCCACAACGACAGATGGGCTCTCTCCAGTTGATAAAATGGCAGCACCATTTGAGGCGTGTTCAAAAACAGAAGAGTCGGCAGATGACTCGGATTGTGTTGAAGTTATAGAGTCCAGTCCAAGTCCCCCAGAACAAACACCTTCTCCTGGGAGAGGGGAAGAGGATGATAGCATTATTATTATTGATTCAGATTAGTTTTGAAATTTTTGATGCAAGTAAGGCCATCTCAGGTAGGGAAGCATCGGACCTCAAGATTTCAAGAAAAATAGTTCCAGTTCTGGCCAGAACACAACGTAAATGGTAGATGTTCTGCTGGAAATGTAACTTTGTTATGATATATTCTCCACAATGACACATTCAATGATCCAACAGGCAGTGTTCACACTAAAGTTCAACATTTTGGGGAGTTTTTCCCTTGTGTAATTTTCTGGGGGGAGAGGGGATTTTGAAAATGGGAAAATGCCAAACAATGGCTGGAAAATGGCAAATTTGACCCTTTATTTTAAAGGAAGGGGGGCTTGGGAGAATTTGACCTTTGATTTTGGCATTTTATTATTATATTTTTTGTGGGAATTTTCCCCCCTTTGAAAGTTTGAATGATTTTTTTAGCGGGAATTTGAAAATATGTGCGAGAATCCTGCAATCCTGCACCTTAATGTGAACACTGCCAACAAGTATACCACAAGAAATAAAGATACAAAACAAAAATCACAAAACGTGAAGATACAAAAATGTTAAAAACAAGAACGCCAATCCTCAAAGCTGAAACTACACCAATCCTCAAAGCTGAAACTTTTTAATGTCTAAATAATATACATATATTCATATTGTTTTCATGGATGAAAATAATGGACTGAAAATTACGACCAAAACTTTATTTTAAGTTCGGCAAGTTCTGGTTCCGGCCTGACTTGGAATGCTGGTTCAGGTCCATTCCTAATATATCAGGAAACTTTTTTTAAATATTCGTCAGAATTTTAGTGTGTACTAGTGTCTAAATTGATTCTATTTAATTTGTACAATTTTGTGGCAGGCTTGAAAAATGAAAGGGTTTTTTTTTTTGCAATTACATTCTTGTGACGAATTAGATTTGTGTGCTAGTAAAAAACAATTCCTGTGAATTATTTTACTCCTGTCTTTCATGAAATTATTAATGTTTTTGCATTTAAAAATATTGTGAGATTTAAATTATACAAAGATTTCTAAATTTTGTGTATATTATGCATAAGTTACCTCGTCATTGAAATCAATGTCAGTTAGCGTATCTTCTGTATTTGTGTGTACAGTATTGTTTTCATACTCATTTGTAAAAAAATCAATTTTCATCAATTTATTACAATTGTTATTTAGAATGGAAATAATGCACATTGTTTAAGGTAAGATTAATTCTCAGCAGGCTTAAAAGAGCTACATAAATTGTTGCTTTTATTTTCTATCAACAAGATAAGAAAATTCTGTGCAGAAAACAATTAAATTTTGTTATGATAATAGGGTGGAAATAGGTATATAGTGAAACCGGGAATATTCCCTTGCACTTTGCCCCCTCCCTAACAATTGAGGATTGTTGGACATGCAAACTTTGTGACTTATGAATGGAAGGCTGAAAAGAATATTCCTGCCAATTTTCAATTTCAAATATATGATAGAGGACTATTAAAGAAACAATTTGTTATACAAATTGTAAAAATCTCACCCACTCCTACCTCCTTTCTGGCTCTCCCAAACCTATCTGCCACACTTGCAATACTGATTTCTTGATCAATCATATCCTCTTAACCTGTCCGATTTATGCCAACTAGATCTTTCCTATCCCCTGCTACCACTATTTCCTACTTCTTCAAGAACAATCCCCCCTCCACCTTCCACTTAATTTAATCTCCCTACACCCCATCCTTTCCTATGTCACATCCCTCTTCCTCTCTCTTTACTACCTTTTCTTCTACAACTTATTTTCACTTCTCTCCATCCTTTCCTAACCTTTGCACCTTCATTATTTAACACCCCCATGGCACGTTTGACTCTTGACAGTCGCAGTGCCGTTAAATCAAACGTGAAAATTGTGTTGATTGTTGAAATCTTTTTCTGTATAGGAGTTATTGCATTTCAAAGATTGCGCGAGTGCTTTGAGAAGTGACCTCACAGTGTAAAATGTGATGTCACAAAGGCAGATCCAAGACAATTTATGATTTCTATAAAACGATTATTGATCTTTTTTCCATTTAGAGTGTAAGTTACATGAATTGATGGGCAAAGCATGCTTTTGCAACTTGCATGTTATACCCCATCTCAGTAATTAAACAAAATATAAGTTTCTTATAATTTAGAAACGGGCAATTAAATTTCTCAACCTTCATGACATCACACCGTACACAGCAATGTCACTTTTCAACACATTTTTCAAATCTTTGAAATGCAATTACTCTCTAAACTGAATAAGATATCAGCGTGGTTTTTATACCAGTTTGTTTCTTTGATAATCCCCTATCATATTTATGAAAATTCACAGGAATATTCCTTTAAAAATCATTTTTGAAAATGTAATTTCTTTGATTTCAATATTTATATTTTCAAATGCAGTAGTTGATTATGATTTGAATGTCTTCTACCCTTGGTTTGTTTGGGATATGGCTAAGATGCCAAAATACTTTCGTTGGTCTTGATTACAAAAAATGCAATTTTGCGACTTTTTACTTCCAAATTTTGCTCAAGAAATAACTGGAGCTAGAGACCATCTTCTAAATGAAGATATGTATTGATGCAACATTGTTTACTAATTAGATATGTATTGATGCGACATTGTTTACTAATGAGATATGTATTGATGCGACATTGTTTACTAATTAGATATGTATTGATGTGACATTGTTTACTAATAAGTACAAATGATAAAACTGCTTCTGGGTGTTTTCCTTTCTCATCACACTCAATGGGGTGTGGAGGGGGGTCATATTTTAGTCAATTGCACAAATTCCCTCAGTGAGTCGTGACCTTTTGCCGATCACTGACATTACAATGTACTCTTTAGAAAACCAGTATTAAATCTCTTATTTGCCATATAAGTTAGAAACTACTGACAATGAAGCAAAGCTTATACAAATTTACCTTTACTTTTACTCTGGCAATTAATTAATTTCATATCTTTGCCAAGTTTATCATATTGCGTTTGAAATAAAAGATTATTGCATTATTGATCTCCTGACGTTACTGCTGTTTCTACTTTTTTCAGAAATCAAGGATGAAATTAACAGCGGTCAAAGAGGTCTATATCGATTGAAGGGCCTCACTTTTATGTCAACCTCTGAACTTGCCTAATTACTAAGGTGGTCCTCAATTAAAAGGTCAATTTGTGGTCAGGTTTGATGGGTTGGTCAATTGGGTAGGTCTGACCATGGAGTTGATAGTAAAAATAATAACTCCCATGGTCTGAGGTTGTGTACAGTAACTCTTATAATGATTTTTTGTGGTTGTGTATTATATTATATTATGTAAATCTATACAGCAAAGTTAAATATACAGACTGTTGTGGTATATTTTATCTTTTCTGGTCCCATTTACTGACTACTACCTTTATGGGACCATTTCTCTCTTAGGACCTACTATAGACTCATACAGTATATTCTATAGAATCCCGTCTTTCAAGTTGAATATTAGAAATTGCTTTGGATTTGGATATATTTTTTTTCCAGGAGGGGAACAATGTTGCCCCAAGAAATTGATTGGCTTATCAGTATCAGTTCAAATTTAACCTTTGCATTTCAATCAATCAAAATAGGAATTGCAGTTAAAGGTATGTAGTGAAGACCATACCAAGCTTTTGATGTAGTTTTTGTTAAAGAATGGAAATATTACTAAAGTACTGTACCTCTACTTAAAAGAATACTGCGCGATTAAAACCAGATTTCCAAAACAAAATGGAGAGCTTTTCTACCAATGGTGTTACTTGTTTGCATATTTTGTTTAGTAATAATTAGGTCTTTAAACTGATAACGTTGGAACCAGGAAAAACATTGAAAAACTGTATTTGCTTTTTATGTGTAAAATCTTCTGTTGTCAGTACAATTGAATTGAATTTCTTTGTCTTTGCATAATGATTCTGGTTTTTTTATTTGAGAAGTTAAGACGTACTTTGTAAAAGAGGAGATGGAACATGCATGACCACTAATCATTTGATAAAGGAAAGGATATGCTCACAATTCTATTTTTATTTTTGCTGATTGTACAGCTCGGTTAATACTTTCCTAACACTAGTATGAAAAATCTTGGTGTTTCATTAAGATACACATAGACAGAGTGTGAGGCTGTGATGTCACTTCTGTAGTCTTATTTCAGTCGTTTGCTGCACACAATTCTGCTAGAACTTCAAACTTAAATATCATCTGAATAGAATAAGGTTGTTGTATGCTTAGTTTACTCATGGTTGCTTTTATTGTCCTCTTTCAAATATGCTTGACCACTAAAGCATGCTTGACCATTAAACCTAGATGTCCTTTAATGATGGTTGTCATAGAAATGCTGTATGTTCACGTCAGATGGGTGTACAAATGAAAAAGGTTTATATCTGTCAGTGACTATAATTAATCAGTCAGTTTATGTACTTGCTAATTCAGTTAAAGTATATAGACAGGTAGTCACAAAAAAGAGCTCCAAATTCTCACCAGAATAGTTTTTAATTAAGGCAAAGCACCTGTAATTTGTTAGATGTGGCTGAAATTTAGACAAAAATTTAATCGATCAAGCATATCCTCTTAACCTGTCCCATATACCTGAACGACAAACCACACCTCTCCCCTTCCATCTCCATTTCCGATCTTTTCAAACAATCCTATCTACAACTTCATCACCTTTCTCCACAATGTCCAGCAATCTATTCCACCTGATCTAAACCTCCCTTTCCCTTCTCTGCCTTAACTTCCTTATCTTCCTTTATTACCTTAAATTCTTTCCCTTATTCACCTTCTCTCCTCCCCTCCCCTATCCCTCCTCCCTTTCCTCTCTGTCCTAACTCAAGCATCTTAGTTTTGAACACCCTCTTGGCACATTTGACTGACTGTCGCGGTGCCGTTAAACATCAACAAATGAAACCAAAATTTAAAAAAATATGTTAAAGATTTAAAAGCTGCCTTCTCTTTCATACATTATTACTTTTACATACATTTAAAAATCTTAAACTTTGATAAGCCATAACTCGGAAAAGTATGGGTGCTTTTGTTGTAATTTAAAGACTATTCTGTTCACAACTTTCTAGTGAATATAAGATCGACCTGTCCATATACCTTACAGATGGCCAAGAATGCTAGTAAGGTACTGTTTTTGGTAATGAAATCTTACAGAATTTGGATGTAGTTGTCCTGAATAGAATTTTCCTTGGGTATCCCTTATGTTTGAACTTGACCTTATACATCAAATCTGACCATTAATTGACCTATGACCTGTTAGTGGGACAGACGCAGTTGGACATCTCAGTGAAGTGTCACAAAAAAGGTCAGGTAAGGTACAATTTATGTTTCAGAATCAACACTTTGTAGGTTGATTGCAGAGCTGCCTTATTCATAAATTCATTATCTCAAAAGTGCAATTCCATTTTCTAATGTAACTGCATTTGTTAAAAGATATGTGGGCAGGTAGAGTTTTTATATTCACCAGAATGAGCGTTAAAGGAAAGGTATCGTCCCATAAATAAAATCATAAATGAGTGTCGCTTCCGGTTCTCAATTTTCCCTATTGATTGTAAGAAATCTGTGATGTAATCGATCATGCTACCGCTGGACTGAACATAAGGGTCTACATTAGTTATCGAAAACATGACAAATCAAAAACCGGAAGAGACGTTACTGGCGCGGCGGGGTTTACTTCCAGATTTATTTATGGGACGATACCTTTCCTTTAAATTCTGAACAGAGTAGTGTTTAAATTATGACTAACACATTTCTGATTTTGATTAACAAAGTTTGTACAAATTTTAATGAATGCAAAATTGTGATGTATGAAGGAGAGGACAGCTCAAAATTTTAATGAAATTCTTTAAATTCTTTTCTAAATTATAGTCACTGAAAATATTTTGACTTTTTTTCTCTTGCTAAATTTTAATAGAGGGTAATGGGTATGATGGAAATTCAAAAGCTCTTGGTTTGATTCAATTGCCTCTATTCAAAGAACGGTGGTGAAGAGTGGAAAAGCAGACCCCTAGCTTGATTTCAAAAGGAGCAGGGTGCTAGAGCTGTTGAGGGGTGCATTCATGCGTGCACGAATCGCTGCTCCTTTTCGGCGTGAGGTCCAGGGGCCCCCAAAGTCCATGGTGTAGCTCTGGGATTTTAGCTATAATTATACCTTAAAATGAAACTATTCTGTCTGAGTAAAGATCATTAATGAGCAAAACAAGACAATTTCTTTCTATGCTATCATTCTGTGTTCTGTATTCATATAAGGTATAGTATTTCATTGATCAGGTTAATTAAGATTATTAAGTTAAAAACAATTACAATTTTTTTTTTTTTACATTTCTTCTCTGATGAGGGCGAGTGCTAGGGCACTGAAAACCAATAGAATAACTTTATGGAAATTCATTGGTTTTCTTGATGTGATGTCCCAAAATTACAATAAAATTTGCATATAATGCATTAATATTAAAAATGCTGTAAAATGGTCATTTTTTAAAACCAATGTTGATGAATTTCTTTGTGTGTTTTCATGGTTTATAACATTTCATTTTCCAATAAAGCTTAAGCTGCTGCAGAGAATGGAGCATCTGTGACATGGTGATATTTTGTGACAAAATTTCATTGTCCAAAATTCTGTCACATTCTGTCACATTTTGAAAATTTTGTGACAAAATCAACATAAGCAAATGTATTAAAAATCTGACATTTTGTGACATGTTTGTACCCACCCCCCTCCTCCCCCCTTCCTTTACTTACACTCATTGGTAATTTGTTATTGCATTTTAGTGATGGATTCCATTTTTCATGAAACAGACATAACCAAATGATCCTTTTCATGAGTTTCACAGGTCAACTGGTCATGATGTGTGAATCTATGCCAATCAAATGTGACCAAAGGCAAAACTGATGTGACATTCTGTGCAAAAGGTGCCAAAAATTATGCAACATTTGAGACATTTATGTGACAAGTATGAAAATTTGTAATGTGACATTTTTTGACAAGCCATCAATCATCACTCCATTCTTTGCTGCAAATGTCCATAAACCTTTTCAAACAGAGTTTATCTGAATGTGATTTCTTCATTACTTCGTCCAATCAAATGCTGGGGGAACTTTTCCTTTGTTTCTCAACCAATCAGGTGCAGTTTTGAGGAAGAAAATGTAAGCAGCAACACGCACTTTCTTCATGTATAACACACGTATACGTGGTTTAAATATTTTTTTATATGCTTAGTCCCATTTGTGCATAAAGTGTGCAGATGGCCGAGATTCCCCCAGTATACGATTGGTCCATTATAGACACGTGAATCTCGGCCATGTGACATTATTTCAATTAGATTTCCAGAAATTGCCGATTCAGATTTGGAATGGTCTATAGATTTAAGGGAGCTCTTGGTCGGAAATTGGGTGTGTTTTTGCTAATTGAAGGAAATTATGAAATAACACCAGTCTTCATATTTGATACTCGTTTTGTGGAAAAATAAGAGGTCTTCATATTTGATACTCGTTTTGTGGAAAAATAAGAGGTCTTTATATTTGATACTCGTTTCGTGGAAAAATAAGAGGTCTTTATATTTGATACTCGTTTCGTAAAAAAAAAAATATATAAAAAGAATTATGATTAATTTGAATATTTGTGCCAAAGATTTTCAGTTCCATCACTTGTGTGAAAAGTGTGTTAGAATATTTTTGAGACTAAAGAAAAAAAACCATCACTTATTGGTCGCCACCTCCTAAAAGAGTTATGAAAGAAATATCTACAGTTTTAGAATGTTTCTGATAGATTTAATGATTTCCTTGAAACATCTTATAAAGTGGCTATTTTGTGTCAAGATGGAATATGATGCCATGTTGAGATTAGAAAAAATGAAGAAACATGTCAGAGTAATAATCAGTTCATTTAATGTTTATATTTATGTTCAGGGGTCAAATTTGTCACTGTTCTGAGAGCAGTGTTTTTTTTTATGCAGGAACAGTATGTTCTCCAACATCGCTCTTCCAGTGGAAAAGTGTTCTTTTCACAAGCATGTGGCATCAATGAATTATCACTTGATTTCTGTTCAAAAAATTAATGCATGTTGTCAAACAAGATTATCATAAAGATACTTTCTTTCAGTAAGAAAAAAGCTTTTTCTACATTGCCTACAAATATCAGGACAATTAATCCTGAATATACATGTAAGGCTGCTTGCACGTATACGACTAAACAAACTGGATACTACAATAGTAATAATCGACATACATATTTGTATATTAACCAAGAAAGTATAATCAATTTTTTTAAAGAAAGGAATTTGTCCTGTTGGAACAGTTAAATCTAATCTGGAATAGTATTATTTGAGAAGGTACTGTTCCATGAAACAGTGGCAACAAATTTAAATTTTGACCCCTGATGTTCACTATCTCCTCTCGGAGGGCCATGCAGCATGAACTTGGGGGCACTTCAAACGTTAAAGGAATATTCCCATGTTTTTTTGTAACCTTTTATAAGGAAGAGAACATTTTTAGAAACAAATTTAGTACAAAAATCATGTTGATATGTTATTCCTTCCAGAAGATATTCAAATTTTAAGGTTCACAAAAAATGCCAATAAATGAATAGGAAAAGGCTCCGTATGACATCACAGCAACACATTCTCCCACAAAGTTGATGTATTTCATTAAAATCTATCATCTTTTTTTAGTAGTAAAACCTGCTAGAAAAGAAAAAATTGATGTGAGCTATTTATTGATGTACATATATATATATAACTTTTGGAAAATTATTTGTAATCATACAACAATTAACATTCAAAGAAATACCTAAACACTTGCAATGGAATTGCCTGTATGACATCATCAAATATGAATTCATCATACTGTACAAAAACTTGAAAATGCAGTCTGGAAATCTTTAAAATCCATATCTCCTGAAAGGAATATGATTTCAACCCGATTTTTGAACCAAATTGGATCTAGAAGTATGCTCTTTCAAATATAATTTACACAAAACCATGGGAATATTTCAAAAACATGGGAATATTACAAAATTCTATGGGAATATTATAAAAAAACTATGGAAATATTACAAAAAATTCGGAATATTACCAAAAACCATGGGAAATTAGGAATATTACAAAAAACCATGGAAATATTACAAACAAATGTGGGAATTTTACAAAAAAACATGGAAATATTCCTTTAGAGAGGAAGCAATCAAATAACTAGTGTATCTGCATCTTGCAAACATAACATAACAAGATGACGGGCTGAGAAGGGTGAATCACCCCATAAAAAGTTCAAATTAATACAACCACCAATAAAAAAAAATCAAAGACGTCCAGAGTTAACAAAGAACTTATCAATGTTGACTTTGAAATTGAACCCACTCAGGGGAACCATTCCAATCATGAACAACTCTTTGTGAAAAGTTAAAACTCTGAATATCTATCCTTGAGATTTCTTTGGTCAACTACAAAAAAACAAAAGTAGGAAGATAAAACAAATATCAAAGTGAAATGTTCTTGAAAAAATGTAGATGATTTGTGAACAAGGGCCAGGGTAGAGAAAATAGGGGTAGGGGTGAAGCACCCCTTTGAAAAAGCCAGGGGCCTGCAGGTGCTGACATAATCTAATATCTCTGACAGAACTTGACCTTAGCTTTTATGTTGCTGTAAACCTTCACCAACCAACCATGTGTATGTTTTGTACAATTTGTAACCATGTGTTAATTACAGGATAAATACGATATGAGGGTGGCCGGTCTCAAATGTCATTTGAGACAAAGGATGACATCATCACAGGGTTTGAGCGGACCGAGGCGATAGCGCTGGCCCTACGATGACATCATCCACAGTCTCAAATGTCATTTGAGACCAGCCACCCTCGCTTTTATCCCTATTCCTAAATATCAAATTTTTTAGGTGAAAATTTAGAAAAAAGGCAATTTATGTTGACCACTTTTCATATTCTTTTAACACTCATTGTGGCGCCGTTAAATGTTTCTTCAATTTTTGTTGCAACGACAAACTAACCAGTCGAAGATCTGATGGTACAGATTAAAGTTACTCCCCAAACTTAATGAAACAAAACACATGTTTGTTTTCAAACATCTTTTTCATATTACGTTCGTTCGTACGACCGACCCGCAAGAAGCTGTTCATTGTTTTCAAACAATGATAAAGAATTACATTTAAATTTGCAGGTCATAGGTTATAGAGTTTTGACAGACAGTTACAACTGGTTGAAAGTGAATTGCAAAACTGGCTAGCACTCAGAACATTTAGAACAAAGTTGAAAAACAAGGTCTTGGAAAAGTATAAACAGCCACAGGTGAAGTAGGGATCAAGGTAAGACTTGAGTGATAAACATAGGTTTATTTTTAGGCCTCTTTTAAAGAAAGTTTGCGAATCTTGAATTTAGGTTTAATTGGGATAACATTAGTTGGCTGCTCATTTGTTTTGTGACCAAAATAGGTTAGGCTAACATTCTGTTGCGTTTACATGTAGGCCTACACAGACAAATGGCGGACTGCAGTGTCAGACTATCAAAATGCAATGCATAGTGTACTGTTACATATCTACAATTTGAGGTATTTTGATAACTGTCAGTAAAAGTGGCATTTAATCACTTGAGGGCCAAATATTGACTTTGCAAGGCTTTCAAATTTCTGTTCTGGTCAGGAAGCTTGGTGGCAAATAATCCTCATTTTAATTTTTATAGATTAATTAAGAACAATTGCTATGAAAGTTTGTTCTCGGATCAAAGCCAGAGCTGTTGATTGAGACTCATGAGAGTTGTGATTGTTGTGGCTAGAAATTTGTATTTGGTTCATTTTTCTCATACGTTTTCTTATATTTCTTTTGTTGCATATCCTTGGATATACTTTTCATTATTTTGCCAATGTGGTCCAATATTTTCTCAAGGAGCACATACATACAGGTCAGTCTGGTCTCTAATGTATCCCAGACCATCGATTAGCCAAACAAAGAGTAATTACAAATCTAAAATTGTGCCATTTGAGACCTAGGATGATGTATATTTATTATGCTTAATAAGGGTGTTAATATATGGAAAGTGTTGATCATCAGCATTCTCCTAACGTACATCTTGCTAATCTCGAATGTATTCGAGACCACCTACTAGCCAATCAGAAAGCTATAAACCTAATGTACTATTTATGAATGATCATTAAGAGTTGAAATTTCATATATTGCCACAGTGATTCATCTATTTGGTATGCTACAAGGAGCTGACTTCTGGGGGGTGGAGTTAGGTTTTGTTGATCTGTATATCTTTATTTTGATATTCTTATTATTAGGCAGAATTATTGCCACAAAAAACAGTGCCGCTAAAATTATTTCAGTGATTTTTTCCCAACGCTTTTGGACCCGATTAATGTTTAAGCCACTGTGATCTCTCTTAGTTGGGGAAATTTTTGAAAACATATTTTCAACAAGTTCAAATGTGTTCATTGGAAATAGAAATGCATTTAGTATATCAGATATCTTTACAGCAGATTTCCAACATTTAGCCATATTTTAACCACAAATTATTGACATCTTTTGTAAAACTTGCTATTTCTTGCAACAGACGATATTATCAAGTATATTTGGTTACAGAAACGACTATAAGATCTTTTCCTTGAATTCAGGCTTTTTGTCATGAATTTGATTGTCATTTCATTTTATTGCCCATGTACTATTAATTGGTAAAGCCTTTTAAAATCAAGTCACATAATACTATAAAACTCAATGGTTTGTTGTCGAGTGAGGTCTGGAATCAGTTTGTCATAAATGTGTATGTAAAATAGAAAATAACAAACATTCCAATCGGTTGGTAATAAGTGGAAACTTGTTTTATTATTTGTTTGTGGTTAGCTTATTGTTGCCAGGAAGATAAATAAGAATTTATCGAAATTCTTTTTGTAATTTCGAAAATATTTCCACAATTTCAAAACGTTACCTTAAAACTTTTTGTAATTTTGAAAAGTTGGTAAAAGAGTTTTTTGAATTTTGAAAAGTTTTTGGTCAACTTTTTAAAATTATGAAAGGTGTTTTAGGGGCAAATTTAAAAAAAAAGCTAAAATATTTTCAATAATACAGAAAGATTTCTGATAAATTTTTCTTTTTTTCTTGGTAACAAGATAATTGTATTACATTTTTCCTGGCAACAATATACTTCTGTAGAAAGGAGCTCTTGGTCATAAAGTGAGGTTTATATTATTTAATTTAAGGGATTATTGGACCACACGTCTAATTATTGATACTTGTGTCATTGATAAAATGACTAATTATGATTAATTGAAACATGTGTATCAGTGGCTTTCATTACATGCATGAAAAGTGTGTTAAAATATTCTTGAGACTCAAGATAAATACTCCCTCACTTTGTGATTGCCAGCTCCTTTAATTTGATACCAGCAGTAATTTTGTGGATTTACAGGGTACATTGCAAAACTTACCAAAATAATATTTAGTCATTTCTTTATAACAAAATAACATTTAGATTATCTCTGCTGATGTAGAAGTTTGCAGTTTTGTTAAGTCAAGAGCTAAGAAGGCAGATAGCTCAATCAGCTGAGCGTATATACGACAGAGATGCTGGAGGTCGCAGGTTTGAGTCCAGCGGCGATTTAACCAGTGATCTTTTCACAGATATGCCAAATGATATATGCTGACATCAAACACAGAGGTTTGTCTTCTGCATCACACATTGTCCCCACCCGACCTTTGTGAAAAGTGGCCATTGGTTGGGTGGCGCTCACAGTCTTTCAGAGAGGATGTAAAGCCGTCGGTCCCGATGGTAGGAGTTTCACCTCCTGCCTGTTCTTTGAACACTTCTTGAAAAGAACAGGGTGTTAACCTGGTGTTCATCCACTTTCTATCCTGGCAAATTCATCGGGTACACATGCACTGAAAACAATCCATTGTGACTTACATGTGCTTTCCTTGGCATGTGCCTAAAAGTGAAATACATATACAAATACAATTGCAGTTTGAATTTGTTGATGGTAAAGTACATGCAGAAAGCTATGGATTTAGCATTTCATAGCTTGCAATCAATTTATGTCAGCAGTGACTACAAACTATCATTCAATGTAGTTTTGTTTTAAGGACATCAAATAACCTGTCTTCAAATTTGAAAATGAGTGTTGAGTTTTCAAATTATGCCGATCATTTTCAGGATTTTATGATATCTTTGTGGAATTTGTGATGTATGACAGGGCAGAAAAAAACAGCTCAAACTTTTTTATGTGTTGCTTTGAATTTCATATCTAAATTTTAGTCAGAGAAAGTGATGAAAAGGTATATTCTTTGTAGAATCTGATTGACATTATGGTAAAAACTATAAATATTTCTGTCAGAATTTGTTGCACTTGTCCAAAGATTAATGATAGACAATTCAAAGGCAAAAGAATTATCAAGGGCGCCCAGTCATACATCACAAATTAACATACAAATATGCATATTCATGTCTGGAAATTCAAAAGCTAGAAAAAGATTTTTGAATAAGTTTTGATATATTGTGTTTGTTACTTTTAATAGACTTAAAAACAATCTATCTCATGTTTTCTCTACACCTCCATAAACCCTCAACAAATGTTTTAAAGGAATACTCCCGTGAATTTTAATTTTCATATATCTGACAGAGGACTATTAAGAAACAAATTTGGTGTAAAAATTATATTGATATCTTTTCCCGTCCAGGAGTTATTGCATTTCAATGATTGTGCG
Source organism: Chiridota heheva (assembly GCA_020152595.1). Lineage (NCBI taxonomy): Eukaryota > Metazoa > Echinodermata > Holothuroidea > Apodida > Chiridotidae > Chiridota > Chiridota heheva. Next base: position 2,517,300 of record JAIGNY010003665.1, read on the forward strand.
AGTGTGTTGAAAAGTGACCTCACTGTGGAAAGTGTGATGTCATAAAGGCAGATCCAAGACAATTTGTGTTTATTTCTTGGAAAATTAATTGCCTCTTCCTGAATTACTGGAAACATTTTTTTTTTCTTTATTATAATAAGGTATAACACACACTTTATAGTAACATGGATTGCCCATCTTCTAGTTAACTTCCCACTCTGAATTAAAAAATAATAATTATTTTATAGAAGTACATAAGAATTGTCTTGGATTTGCCTGTATGACATCACATTGTACACTGTGAGGTCACACTGATGAATTCTGTAAAATGTTATAACTCTAAAACGGACTAAGATGTGATCATGGTTTGTACACCAATTTGTTTCTTCAATAATCCTCCACATATTAAAAAGAAAATCCACGGGAAAACTCCTTTAAGGATGGAAATGTAGCCAAGCACTCGTTTTGATCACCAATGTGACCTTAGAAAGTTTCTCATCTGGATTCTGGAGATATTCAACATATTAGAGTTCTATTTTTTCACAAACCTTTCGTGCCTTCTGGCATCCTATCTTGTGTCATGAGGTGAAATTTGGGATATGTCTCCTGTAGGAAGATTTTAATTGTTAACAATGTCCTTGCTATTGTAGAAGTGGCAGTATCACTCCACAGGGTTGGAAAAACCACTCGCCTGTTCGACATAGGCGAGTAAAACAAAATTGTGGTGAGTAGAAATAATATGATATACTGGTACTCGTCACACTTAATTAAGCCTTGCCAAGATGTATAAATGATTGGCGAGTTACAATTTTCTTCATGTTCAGAAAATTTGCTTCAAATTGTGTGCAATTTTTTTCGTTTTGGGGAAATTTGCTTCAATTTGTGGACAATTTCCTTCATTTTTGTAAAATTAGCTTCAATTTTTAGGAAATTTACTTCACTTTTTATTATAGAAAATTAAAATTTGCTTCATTTTAATGGTATTGACTTTAATTTTTGTAGAATTTTCTTCATATTTTAAATTTTTTATGAAATTTGCTTTCATTTTTTGCAATTTCCTTCAGCTTTGTTAAATTTACTTCAATTTCTGTTCAATTTCCTTAATTTTTCTTTAATTTTTGGGATATTTACTTCATTTTTGGAAAATTTTCTTCGATTTTTGGAAAATGGTGCCAAATTTTATCAATATTTCCAATAATTTACCCCCTTCCTCCCTTCCCCCTCCCGCAGCTTCACTATTTACGGGGACCGGACTGATATATAAGAGACTTATTCATTTTGATACTGACGTTTGTTGAGGCATTATTGCCCCTCTGTATCAAATACTGTCATACGCCGCTGCTGCCAAGGCTTCACCAATGAACCCCATAAATTTTCTCTATTTGCAGGGAAATTCTGCAAATAATGATCCGAATAGATGTAAACAAATATGAAATTGTCTTCTTTTCATCACTTACATTTTGGAAATCGCCACTAAATTAATTGCAAGGCTTCGCGCATGAGCCCCACAATTTTCCCCGAATTTATTCAATCTGCAGGGACAATTTCTCCTCTGCTTGTTTAAAAATGATAACCCAAATGATTATCTGAGTAGATTTTAACATTAGAATAGAAATTATCTTCTTTCATTAAATTATCTTCTCAATCAAATTATCACATTTTCCAGCCATTTTGGAGCATAAAAAATAAAACAAGCTTCACCCTCTGAACCCCAACCCCAAAAATGTGTATTTTTTTTCAAACCTGAATATCCCCAAAAGAATGAATTTGCCCCCATTTTTCTTCCATAGGAATATTTTGTTGGTCAACAATATCCATGCATTTGCTACAGTGAAAGAGATGGATTTGCCACTCAATAATGCTTTTTCACCCCCTTTTCTTCCATCATTTCATTTGAACAGAGGTGAAAATAGGCACTAAGGTAAAAAGGTCAAGAAAATAGGATAAAAAGGTTCAGATTTATTTTTGCTCTTCAGTTCACTTTAGTGTCCGAATCATGTAATAGGCTGACATTTTGACAAAAGTTTTTTATTTTTTAAATGCCACATATTCCCCTTGGTGAACCCCTACCCGCTGGCTACACTCCGATCATGTTTGCCCCTATATGGCATTGTTTCTCCTTTCCTCTAGCAAACCCCCGAGCTGTTTGGCAACTGGTAGTTTATTTTTGCCTTATTGGGAAGTATATGTCAAATCCAGCTAATTTTGCAGCTGTTCAATTGTTTTATCTTTTTAGTTATTTTTGTGAAAATGAAGTTTTGAATAAGTGGTTGGTGCTATTTCTGTTAATCATGACATCAGGGCTTGAAATTAGCATAATCCCGCTGAGCCAGGGGCTAGCTGATTTTATGTATGAGCTAGCACAAAATCAATCATTCCGGGCTAGTCCCATAAATCAGGATTATTCTAGTGTGTTAAAGAAACAGGCTTGTGGCTTCAGTCAGGCTAGTGAAATGTGAGGTGAGAAAGCTCTATGGGCTAGTGATAAACCAATGCTATTTCGTGCCTTGCCTGACATCTTGTTTCAGTAGTATTTTTGACTTATAATAAACATTAACTTTTAAGATATTTGTAAAAAATATTACATTTGTGTATTGAATAATGAATTATGTTTGCCTCAGTGGTTGAGGCAATCGTTTTACCTTCTCAATATTTCTCTGTATAATTTTGTTGTATATGCTCACCTTTTTAAATCTTTTTTAAAAATCTTAATCTTATTTGTTCATAATTATTTTCTGTAAATATATGAAATAAATAAAGACTTGTCTCTTTTCTGAGGAAGTTGAAACTGATACAAATTTCTTTGTTGAGTATTTTTGTTTGTTTAATTTTGTTTAATAGTAGTATATAGTTTCTTTACTTTAGAACACTCTAGCCTGCTATACTTGGAATCTATGCTAAATGTGTGCTGTATGACTTGCCGGACAGCTCAAAAACATTTTGTAATTATTAAGTTTCTTTCCTCAATCTCAGTCACTTAAAAATGAAGGAAAAGTTCAGCCTAATTCTGCTAGAATTTGATTTGGTCATGGTAAACACTCAGAAACCTAATTCAAAGCTTGTTCTAGTCCATCCCCTAATGCAAAGCTTCTCTTGGGTCCATCTCTTAATCTAAAGCTTCTCTTAGATTCATCCCTTAATCCAAATATTATTTGGGGTCCATCCCTTAATCCAATGCATATCTTGGCTCCATCCCTTAATCCAAGGCATCTGTCTTGAGTCCATCCCTTAATGCAAAGCTTCTGTGGGGTTTATCTCTTAATTCAAAGCTTTTCTTGAGTCCATCTCTTAATCCAAAGTTTATCTTGGGTCCATCCCTTATCCAAATATTCTCGTGGCTCCATCCCTTAATCTAAGGCATCTCTCTTGAGTTCATCCCTTAAGCTAATGGTTCTCCTGGGTTCATCCCTTAATCCAATGGTTCTTTTGGGTCACCGTCCATCCCTTAATCCACTGATTCTTTTGGGTACATCCCTTAATCCAACGCATCTCTCTGGAGTCCACCCCTTAAGCTAACGGTTTACTTAGATTCATCCCTTAGTCCAAAGCTTTGCTTAGTTCCATCCCTTAATCCAATGGTTCTCTTGGGTCAATCCTTTAATCCAAAGCTTATTTGGGTCTATCCCTTAATTTAAGGCTTCTCTGGAGTCAATCTCTTAATCCAAAGTTTCTCTTGGGCCTGTCGCTTCTCTTGAGTCAATCTCTTCATCCAATGTTTCTTTTGGGTCCGTCCCTTAAACCTTAGCATATCTTTGTCCATCCCTTAATCCAAGGTATCTCTCTTGGGTCCATCCCTTTTACAGATTTTTACATTGTTGTATTGAATATTTCATTATTATTAGTTTTTTCCAGCGAGTTCATCTATTAATCCAAAGCTTTTATTGGGTCCATCCCTTAGACCAATGGTTTTCTTGGGTCAATTTCTTAATCCAAAACTTATCTTGGGTCCATCCCTTAATCCAAAGTGTATCTTGCTTCCATCCCTTAACCCATGGCATCTCTTTAGTCCATCGTTTATGCTAATGGTTTCTTGGATCCATCCCTTACTTAATTCAATGCTTCTTTTGGGTTCATTCCTTAATCCAAAGCTCATCTTGGGTCCATCCCTTTATTCAAACCTTCTCTTGGGTCCATTCCTTAATCCAAAGCTTCTTTTATGTTCATTCCTTAATCCAAAGCTTCTCTAATTGGGTCCATCCCTTAATCCAAATGAGCTTCTCTTGGGTCCATTTCTTAGTCCAAAGCTTCTCTTGGGATCCTCCCTTAATCCAGTAAATCTCTTCAGTCCATCCCTTGATCAAATGATTATCTGTTAGGTGCAAAAACTGGTGTAATGTGCGCACCCTCACAAGTGCCCCTTTTACTGTGTTGTTTTGGGCTCATTTATTTTATATACAGACTGGTAGGGAAAGGGGAGGGAGGGGGGGTGGACATGCGTATAGAATTTTGAAAGTGCCTCTTAAGAGGTCATGCCCCTCTCTTTTCGGAAGCCTCCTTCACCCATGGCCTGTCTTTGATTCGTCCTTTACACCAAAGCTTCTGTTGGGTTCATGCCTTAATTCAAAGCTTCTCTTGGGTCCATCTCTTAATCCAAAGCTCTTGGATCTATCCCTTAATCCAAAGATTCTCTTGGGTCAATCCTTTAGTCCAATGGTTCTCTTGGGTGTATCCTTTATTTCAAAGCGTATTTTATGTCCATCTAATTCAATGCTTCTCTTGGGTTCATCCCTTAAACCAAAGCTTCTCTTGGGATCATTCCATAATCCAAAGCTTCTCTTGGGATCATTCCATAATCCAAAGCTTTTCTAATTGGGTTCATCCCAATGACCTATTGGGTTCATTCCTTAATCCAAAGCTTTTCTAATTAGGTCCTTCCTTTAATCCAAATGACCTTTTCTTTGGTCCATTCCTTAATCCAAAGCTTCTCTTGGGTCTATCCCTTACTCAGAAGCGTATCTTTGTCCATCTCTTCATCCAAAGCCTCTTTTGAGTCCATCCCTTTTACAGAATTTTGCATTTGTGTATTAAAAAATTCATTATTTTTTTGTCAGTGAGTCCATCCCTAAATCAAGAGCTTCTCTTGGTCCATCCCTTATGCTAATGGTTCTCTTGGGCCCATCCTTTAATTAAATGGTTCTCTTGGGCCGATCCTTTAGTCCAAAGCGTATCTTGGGTTCGTCCCTTAATTCAATGCTTCTTTTGGGTTCATACCTTAATCCAAAGCTTATCTTGGGTCCATTCCTTAATTCAATGCTTCTCTTGGGTCCATACCTTAATCCAAAGCTTCTCTTGGTCCATCTCTTAAGCTAATTGTTCTCTTGGGCCCATCCTTTAATCAAATGGTTCTCTTGGGCCGATCCCTTATTCCAAAGCGTATCTTGGGTTCATCTCTTAATTCAATGCTTCTCTTGTGTCCATACCTTAATCCAAAGCTTCTCTTAGTCCATCCCTTAAGCTAATTGTTCTCTTGGGTCCATCCTTTGATTAAATGGTTCTCTTGGGCCCATTTTTTGATTAAATGGTTATCTTGGGCCGATTCCTTATTCCAAAGCGTATCTTGGGTTCATCCCTTAATTCAATGCTTCTCTTGTGTCCATACCTTATCCAACGCTTCTCTTGGTCCATCCCTTAAGCTAATGGTTCTGTTGGGCCCATCCTTTAATTAAATAGTTCTCTTGGGCCCATCCCTTAATCCAAAGTGTATCTTGGTTCCATCCCTTAACCAATGGCATCTCTTTAGTTCATCGTTTATGCTAATGGTTTTCTTGGATCCATCTCTTACTTAATTCAATGCTTCTTTTGGGTCCATCCCTTAATCCAATGCCTCTCTTGGGTTCATTTCTTAATCCAAAGCTTTTCTAATTGGGTCCATCCCTTTATCCAAATGACCTTTTCTTGGGTCCATTCCTCAATGCAAAGCTTCTCTGGGGTCTATCCCTTACTCCGAAGCGTATCTTTGTCTATCTCTTAATCCAAGGCCTCTTTTGAGTCCATCCCTTTTACAGAATTTTGCATTTATGTATTGAAAAATTCATTATGTTTTTTTCAGTAAGTCCATCCCTTACTCCAAAACTCTCTTGGTCCATCCCTTAAGCTAATGGTTTTCTTGGGCCCATCATTTGATTAAATTGTTCTCTTGGGCCGATTCCTTATTCCAAAGCGTATCTTGGTTCATCCCTTAATTCAATGCTTCTCTTGGGTCCATACCTTATCCAAAGCTTTTCTTGGTCCATCCCTTAAGCTAATGGTTCTGTTGGGCCCATCCATTAATTAAATAGCTCTCTTGGGCCGATCACTTATTCCGAAGCGTATCTTGGGTTCATCCCTTAATTCAATGCTTCTTTTTTATCCATACCTTAAACCAAAGCTTATCTTGGGTCCATTCCTTAATTCAAACCATCTTTTACGTCCATCCCTTAATCCAAATATTATCTTGTGTTCATTCCTTAATCCAAAGCTTTTCTTACTGGGTCCATCCCTTCATCCAAATGACCTTTTCTTGGGTCCATTCCTTAATGCAAAGCTTCTTTTGGTTCTATCCCTTACTCCGAAGCGTATCTTTGTCTATCTCTTAATCCAAGGCCTCTTTTGAGTCCATCCCTTTTACAGAATTTTGCATTTATGTATTGAAAAATTCATTATGTTTTTTTCAGTGAGTCCATCCCTCACTCCAAACTTCTCTTGGTCCATCCCTTAAGCTAATGGTTTTCTTGGGCCCATCCTTTAATTAAATTGTTCTCTTGGGCCGATCCTTTAGTCCAAAGCGTATCTTGGGTTCGTCCCTTAATTCAATGCTTCTCTTGGGTCCATACCTTAATCCAAAGCTTCTCTTGGTCCATCCCTTAAGCTAATGGTTCTGTTGGGCCCATCCTTTAATTAAATAGTTCTCTTAGGCCCATCCTTTAATCCAAAGTGTATCTTGGTTCCATCCCTTAACCCATGGCATCTCTTTAATTCATCGTTTATGCTAATGGTTTTCTTGGATCCATCTCTTACTTAATTCAATGCTTCTTTTGGGTCCATCCCTTAATCCAATGCTTCTCTTGGGTTCATTTCTTAATCCAAAGCTTTTCTAATTGGGTCCATCCCTTTATCCAAATGAGCTTCTCCTGGGTCCATTTCTTAGTCCAAAGCTTCTCTTGGGTCTATCCCTTAATCCGAAGCATCTCTTCCTGTAATCCAATAATTATCTTCGGTCCATCTGTTAGGTGCAAGAACTGGTGTAATGTGCGCACCCTTACAAGTGCCCCTTTTACTGTGTTGTTTTGGGCTCATTTATTTATTTACAGACTTGGGAAAGGGGCGGGAGGGGGGGGAGAAGATGTGTATATAATTTGGGAAGTGCCCCCTAAGAGGTCATGCATCCCACTTTTTGGAAGCCTCCTACACCCCTAGCCTGTCTTCGGTCCATCCCCTGCACCAAAGCTTCTCTTGGGTTCATCCCTTAAGTCAATGATTGGGTCCATCCTTTAATCCAAAGCTTATCTTGGGTCAATCCCTTAATACAATGATTCCCTTGAATAAATTCCTCAAACCCCAATTGCTCCCCACATTGTTTTCTCACTCTTCTCTTCTGACCCATCCCTCCCCTTCCGCAGTCCCGCCATTAATCATGTTTAAGATATTGTCCATTTAAAATAAGATTAGATACTTTTGATAATCCTAAGCTTAGAGGGGAGGGCTATAAGTTTTGTAGTAAGACGTAGAACGGGCCCTCATATTCACGTCTACCACCGCAGCCGAACCTGGGGTAGCTAAGCCTGCTAAGCAAAGGGTTTCAGGGGGAACTATCATTGCTTCCAATGAAAACCGTTATCCCCCAAATTGTATACTGATTTACATTTTTAAACATGCGCTTGAAAGTGGGGATATTTCCCGAGAATTACGGCAACCATCTACAGGGAAACGGGAAGATCGCCCCTGGCCTCCGCATCGGACCAATGGAGGCAAATGAGCTTTCATTTGGTCGGAAAATCACTGTAATACGCAGACTGTCCTCCCCAGAACATTAAATCCTTATTCCTCTCTTTAAAAAAAAAAACAGCAACTTAGCTATCATCTCTATCTGTCTATTTCATTTCTCCAAGAAAGCTTGGGAACAACAGAAGAAGAGGAAGGGAGAAGGGAGGGGAAGGGAGTGGGGGGAGAATCTTTCCGATAATACATTTTTTACCATGAGATTATCCTAAGTCACGGTTTATGTAATTTTTCTTTAATTTTCGGGAAATTCCATTTAATGTTTGAGTAGTTTTTTTCAATCTTTAGGAAATTTCTTTCAATCGAAAAGTTCGTTCATTGTCATGTAAATTTCGGGAAATTTTCTTCATTTTGAAACAAATCGTTTTCGATTTTTGGTAATTCTTTTCACATTTCGGGAAATTTCCTTTAATGTTTGGAAATTTTTCTTCATTTTGGGGTAATGTTCTTAATTTTCGGAAATTGGGGAATTTCTTAGTCACTCTTTGGGAAATTTATTTCATTTTCATGCAATTTTCGAAAATATTTCTTCATTTAGGGCAATTTTTTTCGATTTTCGGTAAATTGATTATCGCAAAATCTCCTTCATTTTGGGGCAATTATTTTTTTCGATATTCGGTAAGTTTTCTTCATTTTTTGGGAAATTTACTTTAATGTTTGTGATATATTTTTCAATGTTTGGGAAATTTCTTTCATTCTCTTTCAGGTTTCCTGAATTTTCGAAAAATTTCCTTTATTTTGGAGATCATTTTTTTTTAAAGAAAATATGCAATAGGGTAGGTGAAATCCTTTCAAGGGGTACCCTTCTCTCTGCTCTCGCTTATAAAACTCTGCACCCTTAATTGTCCCAAAATGTTCCATTAATCATGACAAAGCTGCTCATAAAACCACGCTTATCACATCATCTCTGGTTTGGTTGGCTTGGCCGCCTTTATCCTGGCTCCACCCCTGGGGAGCTGGTAAGACTCCCGGGTACTACTTACGGAGTATCTGATTGGACAAACAAGTTAAATGCAAAACTTTATGGATCTACCAACCCCGCCCTCCCCAGCCCAGGCTATGCCGATGAATTGAACATAACATTGAAACATGTTTTTGTTTTTGTTTTCTTTTTCTTGCATTCACTAACTGGGGCAGACCTTATCTGAATCCTTCTAGAGGACATGAACGCCAACCGAGCGTAGCAAAAGTATGAGAAAAAAAAATCAATTATCAAGCTAAGCCAGTTTAGCTTTAAAACAATTTAGACTTGGTGCATCTACCTAATGTGTGATGGTAAAGCATTCCAATCTTTTAGTGTTTGAGGAAAGAAGGAGTATTTATAAACATTCTTTTTAGCATAAGGAACGTGCATCTACCTACTGTGGTGTAGCGGTTATCATACCTGTCTACATACCACGAGGCCCTGGGCTCAAGCCTGGGTTGGGTAGACACGCCAGTGCACCACAACTGGTTATCAAAGGTCGTAAACATTGACTTGGTTGTCGATGTTATGTCTGTCAGTACGTCGTACCTGTGTTCTCGTCCGGGTTGTATTAAGCGTTTCGTGATAGCATTGTTACTATCATAACCGAATACGCAGGCGACGACCCCGTCATTGTAATTGTGCGTTCACTCGTCGCGGCGGCGGCATAAGGAAAGTGGAAATTCCAGATCATGGTTATTTCTTGTATCAATTCTTGCGTTTGGGATCTGGTTATCATTATCAACGGCGACAAGACTGTTATTGATTTTATATAGCATTTTTAGACGGGTGTTCCTTTTTCTTATGAGCAGAGGCCAATCTAATTTATGAAGCATGCTAGTGACACTGGATTTATAAGAGTAGTCTGCCATACAGTACCTGGCTGCTCTCCGTTGAATTGATTCAAGTCTACATCGCACTGGTGATGGGGGTCCCAAACTGCTGATGCATACTCAAGTACTGGCTTAACTAGAGCTTTATATGCAGTGGTTTTAACGGTGGGACAGTTTGAGAGGTTCGTCTTAATAGGCCAAGTACAGAGTTTGCTTTGTTGGTGATGTTGTGTATATATTTATCCCATCTGAGTTTATTATCAAATTCAACACCTAGGTACGGGTGGGAGTTGACATGTTTTAGCGGCTGGTTGCACAAGGTATAAACTGGTGATTTATAACATTTTCTAGGAGATATTGAGAGGATGTAGCATTTAGAGGGCTTGACATCCATTTGCCATTTATTTTGCCATTGTTCAAGTTTATTTAGATCATCTTGGAGGATTTATTGGCCAGAGGATTTATCACTTGTTTTAAACACAAGACATAATTATGTCGTGCAGCCCTGCTGCCCTCCAGTCGTCTGAAGGGCTGAATCTCGCACTGGCAAAACGATCTATTTTTAGCTTAGTGACGAAACCACCATGAATCGTCAGTCAGTCATGAACAATTAATATTAAACTGACTTCCAGTATTATGTGTCTCAAAATAGAAGTCACAATCTTATCATTGCAGCGCGGAATTATTATTTTCTGGATGAAGATGAGAATTCGGTAATTTATCGGCTCATAGGATTTGATGCAATTGGAAATTCACTAGACAAAAGACAAGAAGGCTATTTTTTATATATTTTTTTTTTTGTATTTGAGCACTTCTATGGTGTTTGTTTACTAGTGCGCTACCTTAACATGCACAACAAGTGATTAATTCTCAAGTTGTCAGGTTGTTCAGTGCAAAACATGATGGCCAACAACATTAGGCCGGGGAAGTTCTCGTCAATATGATCAGTTGCGTTGATTTCATAAAAGAATAAAGTAAGTATTTGCTAATCAGACAAGGGCTTAGCTTCACTCCACTGTACAGTACAGTCACCCCACCGTACAGTGTGGTACGGTAGCCTACTAACGACGTACGTAGGCCTTACGTGTGTTAAGCCTAATTACAAAACTAACGTTGGTCTTATCATGGAGTCTTCTAACGTCTAAAAATGAACTTAACCTTCGCATAAAAGGGACTCCAAGCCTGACTAACTGCTTATACAAATTAAGAACAACCTCTCTAAACAAAAATTTCTTCTAATCAAACCAATCACCTATTTGCCCTTGCAACTGCTCAAGCACAGTTTAGATTGCTAGTAATAAAAGCACCTAGATCCCTTTCTTGATCAACACAACCAAGATTTGAACTTTTTATGCAGTAATCAAAAGCAAAATTGCTCTGACCAAAATGAATAACTTTGCATTTATCAACATTTAATGACATCTGCCATGTTCGGGACCAAGAAACTAACTTATCCAGATCAGTTTGCAAAAGTGAAGAATCCCTAGTATCATCAACAATCCTGTACAGCTTAGTGTCATCAGCAAATTTACAAATCCTGGAGCCAAGGGAAACATCAATATCATTAATGAAGAATAAGAAAAGAAGCGGACCCAATACAGAACCCTGAGAAACACTAAGTTGTAACCTTCTTCCATGGAGATACTTTTTACCATTAACAACAACTCTTTGTGACCTGTCAACTAACCAAGAATATATCCAAATGCACACTTTCCCTCCACACCAAGCACTCTTGTTTTCATCATGAGCCTGCCCAATGGAACCTTATGAAATGCTTTTTGGAAATCTAAATAGATAACATCCACATTATGACCAGAATCACCTAGTTTAGTAACATCTACAAGAAATTCCAACAAATTAGAACCACGAGACCTCTTAGGTAAGAACCCATGCTGGGACAAGCTCAACAAACCATTGACCAGTAGATGATGTAGTACAACATCCTTAACAATGGACTCCATGACCTTGCACACAACACTAGGACAGTAGGAAGACTCACTGGCCTATAATTACAAGGCAAACTGTGGTCACCCTTTTTAAAAATAGGAGTGACATTAGCAATTCTCCAATCACTAGGAACAACACCAACATCAAAGCAATTTGAAAAGATAATACTCAGGGCAAGTTTTCTTGGTAGAGAGGTTGTTCTTAATTTGTATAAGCAGATAGTCAGGCCTCACCTTGAGTATGCTATTCAGGCTTGGAGTCCCTTTTATGAGGAGGTTAAGTTCATCTTGGAGCAGGTTCAGCGAAAAGCCACTAGACTTATTCCCAAAGTAAGGAATCTCTCTTATGAATCAGGTTACGAATTCTTGGTTTGACCACGCTTGAGTTGAGAAGAGTATGTGGCGATATGATTCAGATTCATAAGTTCCTATCTGGTAGTGATGCTTTGACTTCCTGTTATTTCTTGCATGTTTCAGCTAATCCTCATGTGACATATGGTAACAGTTTGAAGTTGACCAAAGAGTTCTCACAGATAGATATTCGGCATTTTAGCTTTTCGCAAAGAGTTGTTAATGAGTGGAATGGTTTGCCTGAGTGGGTAGTTAGCTCCAATTCTGTTCACAATTTCAAAGTCAACTACCCCCGGCAATGTCAGTCAAATGTGAGTCATTGACAGTGACTCACATGTTCGTCAATGTATTAAATTGTCAGTCACTAAGTGACATCTTGGTGAGTCATTTTACTTTAGTCCTATTTACTTTGTATAAAGGGGAGTCATTTGGGGTGAGTTATATCAAAGAAATGTCAGTCACCTAAGTGTCTGAGGAGTGCATCAATGTTCATGTTTTGGTCACCTACCTAGGTGTATTGGCTCACCTTGTCCGGGGGTGTAGGGGTGAGTTACACAATGACAAGTACATATTATATGGATTGTGTTGAAAAGCTATGACCAAGTCAACATGACCTATTGAAGACCAAAGAGGATGTATATATGTAAGTATCAAAAAAATGAAAACATATTTTAATATTTGGGAACTATTTTCTTCTCAAGCAGGCACAGTATTGTGTGACGGCTTAAAAGAACAGTTGGATACAAGGGTTCATAGTACATGCATGGCATTTGCAAGAAAGCTATGGAGCTGGTTCCAGTCCGATACAGAAGACGTTGTTTACAATTGGACACGGGGTGCCAATCTTGTGTTTGGGTCTTTGACCAGGTAAGAAATTATTAAATGTAAGTCGCTAGAGGAAAATATCGCAGGTTTAACAAACAAACAAATCTTGCTGGATAAAGTGTTTATTTTATGTATACATGTTTTCTTTTAATAATTAAAAAATTATATTCAAATTTGATAACAATTATTGAACATTAAATTTGCATTACTCAAATAGTTGAATATCAGCAAAATGTGAATTGTTTACTCAAAGTATAGTTGTCAAATACGAGAGCAGGATTGTTGTGTAGGGGTTAAATTTAGTGGGGTGTTGGGAAGTTATGTAAATGCTATTTGTTGTAACACATGTTATAGCCTCTTTATTTTGATATAAACCTTTGAGATTTGCAGATGGTTGTACAGATGGAAAGTTCACCCACATGATGATGTAATTTGTATTTATCCCACAAGATGGTGATTTGCTCCAGCCTCCAATGAAAAAGCTTGGTCTTTCAATTTTCAATCATCCATTGCTAAAAAAAATCATCTCCAGAGACCTCCGTCGTCTAGTGGTCATATCATCAGCTTGGCAAGTTAGAGGCCCTGGGTTCGATTCCCAGTGGGTCTTCAATCGACAGTGATTCACAACTGGTTTATCAAATGGATGTTGACATCTATTTAACCTTAGTTGTTAAGAAAGAGATGTAAAATACCCAAACTACAGTACCTACCCATTAAACTACACAGCTTGTAATACCACCTACCCATTAACTACACAGCTTGTAATACCACCTACCCATTAAACTACACAGCTTGTAATACCACCTACCCATTAAACTACACAGCTTGTAATACCACCTACCCATTAAATTACACAGCTTGTAATACCACCTACCCATTAAACTACACAGCTTGTAATACCACCTACCCATTAAACTACACAGCTTGTAATACCACCTACCCATTAAACTAAAGCTTGTAATACCCATTAAACAGCTTGTAATACCACCTACCCATTAAACTACACAGCTTGTAATACCACCTACCCATTAAACTACACAGCTTGTAATACCACCTACCCATTAAACTACACAGCTTGTAATACCACCTACCCATTAAACTACACAGCTTGTAATACCACCTACCCATTAAACTACACAGCTTGTAATACCACCTACCCATTAAACTACACAGTTTGTAATACCACCTACCCATTGAATTACACAGCTTGTAATACCACAGAAATTGGCTTGTATTTTCATGAAGTCACTGAAGATCTATAAAATAATAAAAATGTATGTCATATTTCCTTTTTTTCCTCTCACAGAAAATATTTGGAAGTATTTGAGAAGTTTGATGAAGGTTCAGGAAAGCTGTATAAGAATCAGCTTTACCAGGCTTTTAGCTCTCTCCAGCTCTTTCCCTCCAAATCACAAGGTCAGCAGTTAATTTTCATAAATATTAATTGATCATTTTGATACATTTTCTTGTAAGATTGTTACAGTATAGATTTGTGGATGGAATATCAGCTAAATTGTTGTGAAATTTATTAATAATAGATTATTTCTAATTGATTAAAGATTTCTGAGCAGTTAGCAAAAATTTGAGCTTTATTGGAAGGAAGAAAATATGCCTATAAATCAGGATGATAGGCTATACACTAGGAAAATATGCTATAAACCACAAAAATAGGCTATAAACCACAAAAATAGGTTATAAACCAGGAAAATATGCTATAAACCACAAAAATAGGTTATAAACCAGGAAAATATGCTATAAACTACAAAAATGGGCTATAAACTAGGAAAATATGCTATAAATGACAAAAATAGGCTATAAACCAGGAAAATATGCTATAAACTAAAAAATAGGCTATAAACCAGGAAAATATGCTCAAAACCACAAAAATAGGCTATAAACCAGGAAAATATCAAAAAAATGATGGAAGTCACTTAAAAATTGAATTTTAGAGCCTTATTATAATAAATTATGCAAATTTCATTGTATTTTTGTGATATCACAACAAGAAAACCCAATAATTTCTTTATGTTAAACTATTGTGTTTCAATTCTTCACCACCGTTCATTCAATGGGAGCAGTTAAAAATGACCAAGATTTTGAATTTCATCGTACCCTTTATCAAAATGTAGCAGCAGAAACAATTATAATGGTTTTCAGTGATGAAAAGAAAAAAATTGTCAGCTGTCCTCTCTTTCATACTTCACAAATTTTGCATTCATTAAAATCTATACAAACTTTGTCAGTCAAAATCAGAAATGTGTTACTATCATAATTCGAAGACTGCTCTGTTTAGAATTTAAAGCTCTTTTTGGTGAACATGAAGTATACTTAATAAGTGTTTAATTCTGAAGTGAGATTTTTAGACCATTCAAGAAAAATTTATAGTTTGAAAGTAATGTGCTCTAACAACATTTATGCAATAAATCTTTAATCAATTTTTTCAGTTTTAGTTAACTTGTATTCATGAAAAAATTAAAATGTTTGCAATGATTATTTTCATTGCAGTGTTCAGTATGCTGAAGACGGCAGAAGATTGTGCCGCAAGATCAGAAAATGACAAAGAACTTTATGTCAGTTTTGGAGATTTTTGCGTTTTTGCATCGGACCTGCAGGAGGGATACAAAACCAGAGGGTGTGTATAATACTTAGGGGCTTCCGTATAGAGGTGCAGTGGTTAAGGAGTCATGCTTGTATGTGAAAGGTACCTGCATTTGATTCTGCCACGAGCGCTGCATTGTGTCCTTGAGTAAAACACTTTTCTCTGCTTGCTCCAGTTCACTCAGCTGTAAATAAGTACCAGTATTTACTTTGTGATACCTTACCTTCCATGCTATAAATATGCAATCTGGTCACATGACCTGATTCTAACGCACTTCTAACCGACCTTAAAAATGTAGTTACCAGCCCATATAAGCCCATTGACCCTCCTCTTTTCAGCACGTTGTTATCACAACATTGGAACTGGTCAAATTTTGTTTTAGCTTTTTTTAACAATTTTCTCCTTGCAGCTTCTACCAGGCAGGTTTTTTGTCTCCATTCGGTTTGCCTTTTCATGTCTTCTGAGGCAAGACAAGGCATAGCATCAGAACTTTCCCGAGAGCTAGTGTTTTTGTCTCCATTTAGCATAATTTTAATAAAAATAATAATACAAATGATTTATAATGCGCACATACCCACTCTGAAAAGCGCTCAAAGCGCAAGTAAGATAAAACAAACAAACAAATAAACAACAAAAGCACAAAAAACCTATCCAGAATCATTAAAAGCAGAATTTATGAGGTGAGTCTTAAGTTTCTTTTTGAAAATGTTTAAATGCATGACCTGTCTAATTTCAATGGGTAAACTGTTTTAAGTATGTGGTGCAGCAAATGCAAAGGACCTCTCCCCCCACTTCCAATTTACCTTATATTATTTGAAAAGGGACAAATTACTGGACTTAAGATTACGAGATGGATTATACATGAAAATTAAATCAGCAACGCAAGTAGGACAACAATTATTTAGGGATTTATTAACAAGTAACATAAGTTTAAAAATAATTCTATGAGAGACAGGAAGCCAATGGAGATCTTTAAGTATCAGGGTAATGTGACATGATTTTTTTGAAAAAGTCAAAATGCGGGCAGCAGTATTCTGTATTTTTTGAAGAGGAAGTAAAGTTTTCTTGGGGAGACCATATAATAGTGCATTTGCATTGTCTAAACGTGAGGTGACCAAAGCGTGTATTAACTGTTCGGTTGCACTGAAATCCAGGTATTTACGAATACGACTTATGTTCCTTAGATTTTCTCTGTGTTACGTAGTTCTACGACTGTCCGAACTACACTGGATATAATTTTTGTGTTGAACATGTTGTTCCGCTCAAACTGTAAAGAGATTAGCGCCGTACGGTAACCCCGGGAGTGCCACAACTTTACAGACTCTGAACAGCTCCGTACCTGTCCCTCCGGCTTCAAGACATGAGTTCACAAGTCCGGGACATGGCTTTACAGGTCCATACAGTTCCGTAGCTACACTGTACAAGCCCTTAGGGCTCTGTGGTGCGGTCCCGTACAGCCCTTACGCTTTCAGAGCCTAGCCTTACACAGCTCCGGTGAACGGGCTGTTACGGCCCCCACAGGACCTACATTGGATAACATACAACGTACGGTAAATCCGGATAACACAACTTCGGGATAATGTGACCGATAGTCGCGTGCTACAGAGATCCGCGGCCGTTATTTTTACCGAGACACGTACTGAGTACGACAGTAGTCCCTCCCTTCCCCACACAGCTACCAGCTTCATAGCTCCATAGTGAAACAACTCGTATAGCTTGCGTAGCACGTGAACTCCTCTGTATCCCATACGGCTCCAGTATATTTTTAGCCATTCCAACAGGATGGTGTACTAAGTACGACTTTACTCCCTCATGCGTAGCCATTTACTCAGTGGCCCTGTAGTAAATAGAAGTATATGGAGGTAACGACTCATGTAACAAGATGTAGTACGTTAACGCTATCATAGATCCAGACAGTTCTTTTGCTCTGATAGCTATTACGTTAGGGACACATACCAGCACTGCGGTAGTCCCTCTCGTGTAGCTCTAGCTTTGTTGCTCCATGGTGAACAGAAGCAAACTGGGCGGACGGCTAGTGGAACTTGTCATGTTGATGCCTTTGTAGATCCATAACGGCTCTATACTACCTAATGGGGACGCGTACGACATTAGTCCCCCCCACGTAGCCACGAGCTTCTCAGCTCTGTGGTGAAGGGTGTTTAACGGAATTAACCGCCCATGTGGTATACACAGCACATCAACTCTTTCGTGATTTTTACCCCAGTGCTTGGGTTAAGACTCATACAGTTGACATAGTACGTTAAACTGCCTGTCAAAATTAGCTTCATGAAGGATACTTTTCTTGACATAGGTGGCCTTTTGATAGACAATCTTAGATCAGGGTAGCTATTAAATACAATGTCATACTATACTTTTAACACCTTCTTAAAGCAGTTCAACGTGGCTTGCGGCTTTACGGCCTGTTAGTTAACTACCCGTACAGACATACGGTATTGGTTTTCTCCACATCCATAGCCATAGGCTCCGCAGTTCCAAGGTTGTTACTATACGTCGTACGTTGACACCTTTTCCAATCAACTTCATAGACAAGTTTCGCTGTTGATAGGAGTGGCCTAGAGCTACGCGGTACCGCAACTGCTGCAGTCTTCAGACACCGCTTTGGAGCTGTAGACAATGACTCCACGGTCTTACGACTAAAAACCGTCTCGCAGCTACATAGCCTTACACGGTTAGCAGCTCATTTTGTATACGTTTTTATTAACGGCCTGCCTTTTAATTCACTAACCATTGGTTTAGTTCAGTAAAGTTTAAACAAACTTTGCTCAGGGTCAGCAGTCTTATCTACTACGTTGCTCCTTGTTCACCGGGGCTCCACAGCTCCGCTGTTGTACCAGTTTTTACAGAGTTAATGGCCCGTAAAGTGTACGACGTACGTTAACCTTAAGTTAGAATTAATTTATCAGTGCTATCAGCCTGAATAACTCTTCCCGCTCAACGTCACTTCACCCTGGGCATTTTGCCAACGTTTGGCATTTGCCAACGTTTGGCATTTGCCAACGTTTGGCATTTGCCAACGTTTGGCATTTTGCCAACGTTTGGCATTTTGCCAACAATTGGCATTTTGCTCATTTTTCTCCCCCGGTCCTCTTGACAACGGAGCAGGTCCCAGAGTAGGGACAGAGAAAGAAGCTGGAAGCTCTAATGGGAAGAATTTTAGTTCCATGGGAGGATGTTTTCTTCCTTTATGGACCTCTTTACATCCAGACTTCTGTCTTGGATCACACAGGCCGTGGAGGAGAGGCTGTTGCCTCCCACACACCACCGGCCATCAGCGACCGATGCGTATTTTCAACACCCCCAGACTTGGCGAGTCATGGAGAGGAAGGTGTTAAAGTCTAGCCTCAGGCTGAAGATGGTCTCATTCAGTACCTCCGCTTTACAAGTTTAGTGGGTGAGGCTTCCACCTGTTGTAAGGAACGAAGTTTTCACCCGTCAGACGTTCATCGTCAGTGCTGACGGATGCGTCTTGGTCGAGGTAGGGGCACATTTCATTTGACCCCCTATGACAGAAACTTGGACAGGTACTGGACCTATTTCACAGGCAGTATGCCTGGCATTTTTCACCTTTTACCGCTAGTGCTGCGCAAGGCAGTTCAGATTCGCGCCGACTTTGCACCACTGTTGTGGTCTCCTTTTTGGACAGAGAGGACTCCAAGACTTTCTGGAATCCTTCCTCTTGTCTCGGCGCAGGACGAACTATGCCAGCCTTAATGCCGCTCACATCGGACTACGAGAACATGATCACAATTGTCTTGCTTCAGTGGAACCCCCACAGGATGGGCGTGCTTCCCATAGGTGACCAGAGCGATCAGGACCTTATTTGGTCTCCCAGACGTGGTCTGTCCGCATCCGGGGACGATCGCAAGCTATCGATTCTTTGTGTCCTATCTCCTGACCCGCCGGTTTTGGGGTCAACGCATTTACTTTTCAAAGGGACTCACTATGTGAGTTACGTTTTCTGCCTTTCACGCTAGTACCGAGTATGTTAAGCAAGGCGACGTATGACTGATAACGCCCACTTGGCCCAGCCAACTGCGGTTCTCTTAGCTGCTCAAGACTTTGCAGGCTTCCTGTACGATTCTCGGGTCAGGGACGATTTTTGTCTCTTTCACGGGCTCTGGCAAACTGCGTCACACTCCCAGAGCACTTTGTTTGACTGTGTGGCCTTTGTCCTCCGTTCCTTGGCATAGCAAGGCCTTTCTGAGGAGTTGTTCACCCTCTCCCTGTTTTGGAGGGGGCCCTCTCTCAGACTTGGTTCAGTCACGGGCTCTAGGATAGCTTGCAGCCAACCACCAAGGTTTTCCAGTTGCGTCGACGGTCATTGATTCACGACCACTGGGAAGATACCTGGAGAACTCATCGTACTGTGTCACGAGACATTTTCCTCTGATGGATCGTCCAGAAACAATCTCTTAAAGTAGTCGACACTGTTCATGGAACGGCCGGGGTATGCATTAGGGTTTGAGGCATAGCCCCTTTCACTGGATTTCTTGTGCAGCCGTTCGGGAAAACGCATATCATTTTTTCCCCTTGTTTTTTGCCTGATTTACTTTGCGAAGTTTGTATTACCCTGCTAACTTTTGCTCTGATGCAGTAACCTGTCAATGAATTTTTCCCGGTCCGGGAATTCTTTAATTTGTTTTAGCTAGTACACTCTTCGTTCCCAATCATATTTTACTAGCCGGTTCCGTCTCGTGGACACTTTCGTTGCGTTTTGTGGCATTATTGTAGGCACTACTATGATATTCATATCGTGTCCAAACGCTCTTCCGGTTGGCATGTTTTCCGAGTTTCTTACTCAGGTTCATGAGACGTTTGCCTCAGTTACTGTTAACGAATAGTGCCTTGTTCGGTTTGACTGTAACTAAAAGTGGTTTACCATGTTTTAGTAGGTCTTTTATCCTTAAGATGAGAAGGAATTTCGTCCTTTAAGCAAGATAAGACTAGTGAGAGTTTTAGTACCAGCCTTTAGAAAATTGTGCTGCGACCTGAACTCTCTTCCTTCCTATCCTTGGTTGCAATTTGATTGCATATTTATAGCATGGAAGGTAAGGTATAATTGAAATAAATTTACCCTGCTAAGCGTATAGCGGGGATATTTACGAGAGTTATACTTACCTTCCATGCATCCCGGCCCACCTCCCCTCTCGTTCAGGCCTCAGTGGAATGTTAAGTGAGGGTTAGTAGAGGTTATATGGAGGTCAGGGCTAAGCAGGTAACTACGTTTTTTAGGGCGATTAGAAGTGCGTTAGAATTAGGTCATGTGACCAGATTGCATTTTCATAGCATGGAAGGTAAGTATAACTCTCGTAAATATCCCGCTACGCTTAGACGGGGTAAACTGCTGGGATGGACTGGCATCCCATCCAGGGGGAGTCATGTGCTCTCATCTGCTTATGCCAAGGAATCTGGGGAGAAGCACTGGCTGGGCCTTCATGACTTTATTATTATTGATATGGGTAAAGCAGGTATTGGATATCATAGACAAAGTAGAGGCATAGGAAGTAGGTGGAGGGGGGGGGGGGAAGGGGGGGGGGTCTTTAACTTCTTATATAATTCACCTTCCCGGCTGCATGTTTCCTTCCTTGTTGGGAGGTAAAATTGGGGAATTATTAAAAAGAAATTGAAAACAAGTAAATGGTAAAATTGAAGGAATTAAATTAATCATCAAATGGGAAATTTCAGAAGGTTACACTCCGTCAACAGAAAAATTCCCTATGAACAACACTGTCTTATGGAAATAGGCTGTAATTCAGCATTGCATCTGTTCTCTTGTAACCATGAAATTAAAGTTGTCCCATCAGAGAGAAGTGACTTTTCCTATGCCCTTGGGACAGTGATTTTAATATAATCTAAGTGTATGATTATACTGTGTGTTATACATGTAAATCAGTTCAATGCACTGTGGCTTTTTAAAGAAATCCTTCATGGGGTATCCATAGCACAAAGGGGACCTCGTTGAATCCCCCTCTTCCCCTCACCCCCACCCCACCCCCCTCCCCCTACAAAAAAGACAAAACAGTGGTGGATATCACAAAAACCAGGATGTTTTATGCAGAGGCACATTTTTCAACATGAAAACAAAAACAAGGGTTAACAGAATCTGGTGAATAAGAAAAATAGGTATAAACTTTGTTTTAATTAATAAAATAAAAGCAAAAATCAATGTACACATTAGGAGAGAAGATTAAATTATAATTAACTATATTTGTTCATGCACTTTCCTTTAGTGAAGAATTGTTTGTTTTGTGGCTGGGGTTACACATACTTACAGCTGTCCACATGATAGACAAAAAGTGATTCTGCAAAACATCATCAACTGTTAAAAAACAACTGTTTACTAGATATAAGGATGAACCGTATAGTCTTTGTCATTTATTTCAGAATGAAACCGAGTGTAAAGTCACCAGTACCGCTCCACTCACCGTCACATAGAGTATCGGCCATGTCCAGCTTTGATGGTAAGCATGGTGAAGAGATCTCTTGTGTGTTAACCTTCATGCTGGGGGCTCACAAAGCATAATAAATGCTATATGAACAGCCCAGTCCACCCCTCCCCTTCCCCCTCCCCCGATCAGGAGATCTCCTGTTTTGAAAATTGAGACATGCGTAGTGACCATAATTTAACTGCTGCTAATGAATTCAGCCATTAGAATGTTTTTGCTTTTAAATTTTGTAATTCTAAAGTAGTATACTTTGCAAATGATATTGAAATGAATATTTCTGTATAATTTGAGCTTTTGCTGGTGACTAAAATATTACCATTTGCTCTTTAGAAACTATTGAAAGGAATTTTTAAAGATAACCTAAAAAAATTCTGATAAAAATCAAATTTGCAGTTGAAAATGGAGAAAATAATTTCATCATCGTTCTGTTGCACCAATGAAATTGAAATATTTTACATCCTCATTTTTCCTAGCTTTGACAAACCTATTTTACCATTTTGTATTTCTTAGGAGAGATTTGAATTTGGAAGTATGCATTGTGGGTTATAATGACAAAAATCTCCAATTGGGAGATCTCCCTATTGGGGGCGTGGACTGAACTGATGAATATAAGATCCATTGTGGGTTTTAATGACAAAAATCTCCCGATTGGGAGATCTCCTTATTGGGGGCATGGACCGAACTGATAAATATAGGATGCGTTGTGGGTTATAATGACAAAAATCTCCCGATTAGGAGATCTTCCTATTGGGGGCGTGGACCGAACTGATAAATAAAGGGTCTGATTCTCCAGCATACCCTTAATCAAAATTTATTGAGAGAAAAGAATGATTTTACTTGACTGAAATTTAGGACAGAAATACCTTAAGATTTTGAGCTGCATTGTCTTTCCTACATAACACCCTGTGCATGCATTAAAACTTCTTTGTTATTGCTGTAACGTGGAAACTACAGATGCTTCTGTCATTGTTGTTGTTTTGCCATTGTTGTGTTTTGTTCTTATTATTGTTGTTTTGTTGTTGTTATGTTGTTGTTGTTGTCGTTGGTGGCTCTCAAAAGAGCCGTTTGGTATTCTGTTAAGAGTTGATAGCTCCTTTTGGTGAATACAACATCTCTGTGAGTCCATATGCCTTTAAAGCTCTTTGTTACAAATGTAAATGTCTCATACAACTAGCATGGAACTTATTATTTTCCCTAATGAAGTCTATGATAAAGATTCAAGTTCAGGGTCCTTTTGTTCCAGAACGCGAAAGAATTGAGATATTTCATGTCGTTTTCCGAAAAGTACTATATAATATTTGTTGGATGGGGGTACTTTCAATAGGGGGACACCGGAGGTTTTGGCCTTTTGTTTTAGGCTAAAGTGAAGCGGTGTTGTACACTCACCAAATGACTCAAATTTTGGTATGGGTCCATGGGTAAATAGTTCTCCATGATACGTTTTCTGAAAGAGACCCCATCAAGTTTGGAAAGGCATAGTCAAGACCAATCCATTCTCTACCATTACTGAAATTTTCATCTTTCCAGCTTCCTGGGACTTCTAAAATAATTTTATTAGCCTTTTCTCTGGGGGTTTTCATTTTGGGCTGGCGCAGTGATACCTAATTAGTTCTGTGCTACCTATTATGTTCATAGACCTCTAACATCAGCCCATCTCATACTAAAGAAACGCCGTCGTGACAGTGCGGCTCCTCTGCTGTAAGAGTTGCACTGGCTGCCTGTTGCTGAACGTATGTAAATTTGGACTATGTTTTCAAATCTCTAATGCAAATTCATTATTGTACATTGATAACTTTCTTCAACAATTGATACCATCCTCCTGACAGTCTCCGTTCATCGTTTACTCACTTCAAAGAAAGTAGGAGACAGGGCCTTTTCTTCATCTGGGCCAGCTGTCTGGAACTACCTACCTTATACTGTAAAAAATGCAACATCAATTTCAATTTTAAAGAATTGACTAAAGTCATATTTAATTTCTAAATCGGAATTCTCCGTCGTAACATATTCTGTTGTTTTCTACACTGAGACATTTTTGCTGTAACAGCGCTATGTGTCCTATTGGAAATAGTGTAAGTTATATGTTATTGTGTATGTAACCTTGACTACATTTTTACTATGACATTACTGGGTTTTTTTCCTTCAGTCTTTCTTGGCGGTTCTTGTAACCCAACCACTTGGAGAAGAGACATTGCTATTCCACTACTCAAGCAGTACAGCCTGACGTATTACAACCCAGTAAGTCTTCTTGTTCAATTTGTTTGTGCTTCATATAACACTTGACGTCGTGTTGTCATTTATATTTGGATCATCATCGCCTGACGATAAACCTGCTCGATGATTGTAGAAACCACAATGTCATGTGTTCTCACTTTAGTGCGGGCTTTTGATCAGACCCACTGCAGGCGATCTGACCACGGGGTATCTTTTGATCAGACCCACTGCAGGTGATCAGACCACGGGGTATCATTTGATCAGACCCACTGCAGGTGAGCTGACCCACTGCAGACGATCTGACTACGGGGTATCTTTTGATCAGACCCACTGCAGGCGATCAGACCACGGGGTATCTTTTGATCAGACCCACTGCAGGTGATCTGACCCACTGCAGACGATCTGACTACGGGGTATCTTTTGATCAGACCCACTGCAGGCGATCTGACCACGGGGTATCTTTTGATCAGACCCACTGCAGGCGATCTGACCACGGGATATCTTTTGATCAGACCCACTGCAGGCGATCTGACCACGGGGTATCTTTTGATCAGACCCACTGCAGGCGATTTGACCACGGGGTATCTTTTGATCAGACCCACTGCAGGCGATCTGACCACTGGGTATCTTTTGTTCAGACCCACTGCAGGTGATCTGACCCACTGCAGGCGATCTGACCACGGGGTATTAGTGGACCAGAGTTTGAAAGATGAGTCATTAAAATATCAGCAAAATAAAACAGGGCAGGCTAATTGTTTGCATGATATAAACAAGTTTTAACAGATTATTGTGCATCTAACGTGATCGCAGGACACTTTTTGAGAATCCCATCAGTGGATCTGATGGCCTACTTTAGATCATGACGGTACCCCTCAAGTACAATCAGGTCACGTAACTGCGATCAGATCTGATGCTCCAGATCATGACGGTACCACCTCAAGTACGATCAAGATCACGTAACTGCGATCAGATCTGATGCTCCAGATCATGATGGTACCCCTCAAGTAGGATCAAGATCATGTGACCGTGATCATATCTGACGAGTGTTCTCACAGTAAAAAATTGTGGGTTAGATCGTCTGCAGTGGGTCAGATCGTCTGCAGTGGGTCAAATTGTCTGCAGTGGGTAAGATTGTCTGCAGTGGGTTTGATTGCGAGCTTGCACCTCAAGTGAGGACACGTTCAGAGTGTTGGCACTCCTCCAAGCCTGAAATGGTTCAGTTGCTTTCATTTGATTTGTTGCTTTAAGAACCTAAATGTTGAAGTCTGTGTTGACAGAGGATAACAAGTTGAATAGTTAAAAGTCTTTACATGTTAAGAATACCATGATGTCTAAAAATAAAAATTGAAATAAATTTGTAAACCTTTGTAAACTCCCTACAAAACGGTGTGGCAACCACTTTTGCCTGTTGAATGTTGAAGCTCACCGCCGACAAGAGCTTGCAAATACAAAGTAATCCTTCCTGTTTATAATGAGTGTGTCAGGCAAGGGAAAGAAAATCCCAAATCACCCATAAAGAAAGGGTGAGATATAAAACTGAGCAAAATAAAAGGAACCAACAATCTGAAAATGAAGTGAAGTGTTTTAATTCTGTTTTGTAAATGGCCTTGTTACTTATTTCTGAGGGAGCCTCCCAAAAACTTTTTCTGCCCGCCCCTCCCTTACAAATTTCCACAAGAAAAGGCAAACAAACAATTTTTTTAGGCCTAAGTTGTAGCTGATCACAGTTTGGAGTATTTTGCAGTGTGACATAATTTGTGGTGGTGGAAGGTGACAGGGAAAAATTTAACCAGTTAACACTGTAGCATAGCAGTTTGCTATTCAAAATGATATTGTCTGCTATTCAAATGGTGTTCTGATTGAAAATGGTTCAGCATTATACATAGTAAAGTCTGTAAATTGATGACGATACTGGACATTTTCAAAATGAAATAGATTGCTTGATGGGACAGATTTTGATGGGGTACTGTACACGAGGTATGATTGGGAGGGACAGAGGAAATGGTTAGGAGATGGTTGGAAGATCGGGGATTTTGTGAAATATTGAAGAATGGATGGAAAGTAAATGGGAGGTGGAACTGTGACAGAGCGTGAATGAAGGAGGGGGGGCAATGGCCTTGAATTGTAAGAGCTGTGATTATGTAAAGCATATTATCAGTGGCAAGGGGATGTTTTGTCATGCTATCATTGCATATTAAACTAATTGTTTTGTAAATTGTTATCTTGCTCACTATCTCTTTGAGTATTGTAGTAAGTGAGATAAGAAGGAAATGGGATGGGGAGTAGGAGGGGGTAGCTCTTAATGATGGGGGATTAGTTCCTAATTGTGGAATGAAAGTGAACAGAAACACTTTACCAGAGCAGTTCCAGCTGATCAGAGGTTGAGATGGTTTGTCCTATTTTTAATTTACCATTACAAAGATGTGGAAAGTAAAATATAAATATAAATGTTTCACCCCAAAATGATGAAATGAAGCATTGAAAAAAGACTTTTTTTCCATATTTTCCATTTTCAAGAGTTGTTCTATGTACTTTTTATAATTACATGATCTTATGATTTTAAACAGAGGAGAGGCAAGTGGCATCTTCTCAAAGCTTTCTAAATATTTCTCATTGTAGCCCATTCTCTGCACAAGTACATTGTTTCTTGAGCATCAAATAGTCAAGCTGTCAATCAGACAGCTCGTTTAAACAGATTTTAGTGGGTTTTAAGCTTTTTTTCATGATTTATATACAACCTACAATCGTAGCCAAAACTGTTGGGACAAAGTCGTTCAAAAATCTAAACCGCATTTTCCCCCCTCCCCTTCCCCCTCCCCTTTTTTCTCCTTTGCTAGTACAAAATTGTCAAGATTAGGCTTGGGTAATTTTGGTCTTATAAGTTCGTGTGGATAATTTTGGTCTTATAATTTTATGTGGGTAATTTTGGTCTTATAATTTTGCTGGGGTACTTTGCATTATATAATTTTGCTTGGGTAATTTTGGTCTTATTATTTTGCTTGGATTATTTTGGTCTTGTAATTCTAATTGGGTAATTTTGGTCGTAAAATTTTGCTTGGGTAATTTTGGTCTATCCCGTGTCAACAATGTCTACATTACCCGCCTTAGAATTGGTCACAACCACCTCACTCACTCCCACCTCCTTATTGGCTCCCCCCCCCACCCCTCTGCAACAATTGCCATTGCACCCTCACAGTCCATCACATTCTCCTTGCTTGCCCCCTGTGCAACCTTCTCAGAGCTTCCCTCGCTGCCCACAACTCAATAGCCGAGCTCTTCCAAAAAAAAAACTCCGGATAAAATTATCTCCTTCGTTTATCATGCTTCCTCTATACCATATTTAGTCCTCCTTCCCCACCCCTTCTCTCTCTACATTATTTTTTCACCCATAAACCTCTCTCGATCCCAGCTTTCTGGCTTTTAGTTCTCGTGTATCTCTCAATCTCCCCCTGTTTACTCTCCTTCCTACCTCTGGAAGGATCTAACCTCTCAGGCACAATTTGACCCTTGCTGTTGTGGTGCAGTTAAACTCTCATCAAACAAACTTATAAATTTGCTTGATTTTTTATGGCCTTTTAAATTTGCTTGAGTAATTTTAGTCTTAGATTTTTTTGCTTGGATTATTTTGGTATTGTAAATTTAATTGGGTAACTTTGGTCATATAATTTTGCTTGGGTAATTTCGGGCATATAATTTTGCTTGGGTAATTTTGGTTTTATAATTTGCTTGGGTTATTTTGTTCTTATTATTTTGCTTGGATTATTTTGGTCTTGTAATTTTAATTGGGTGATTTTGGTCTTAATAACCGTCTCTTTGTTTTTGTTGTTCATACATTTTGCTCCGTTGCTTTCATTCTTGTTTCCGCTAACCCATTTCATTTCTTTCCACCTTCCCTTCATTTTTTTTCTTCTGTCTGAAATCATAGCATGCTCTTTCCTCACAGCAAGTTCGCGATTGGGGACCAGAACTGATCGAGATCGAGGACCAAGCTAAAAGGAATGCACGTCTCCTTCTGTTCGTCTTGGATAACACAACGAGGGGTATAGCATCCATGGTGGAGGCTGCATATCATTCAGGTATGTGCATTGGGAGACTGCTCTCGCTTGTAAACTTTTCTTTCTTGACATTTTCCATGGCATGCATGCAATGCCCTAGGTTGACCCACTATTACAAGTTTAGACTTTGAACTTTACATTGGTGTGCATAATTTTCCAGTCAAACATGCAAATATTATGCAAATCACATTACTCATCTGCATATATGGTGTTGAAACTGCTTGAAGACGTTTTGTTATCTTGTGGTTAATGACAATGTTGTTTTTGATATGAATTGTTGAATTATGAAAAAAATTCCTTTCAATTGATATCACTTCAGGATTTTTTGGATCAGGAAAAGTATGAATTTGAACGTATGCATAGGCCTACACAACATACACTGTACACAAAACAATGCAAACAACAAAACGGTACACAGAAGACTGAAGTAGGACACTTGATCTTACCTGTTCTGGCTAGTTTACCGATTATCGAGTACACGATCAAAAACATCGTTTACCATTTACAAAGTTCAATACATTGTTTACAAGGAAAATCACCCAGAAAGTGCCCCTATTAAGGTTCCCTACTATAAAATAAATATTCATTAACACCACAGACAAAACATGAATATTCATTCACACACAGACAAAACATGAATATTCATTCACACCACAGACAAAACTTTCAATCAATGATCTTACAATTTAAAGTTTACAAAAGATTAATCAAGGATTTGATCCTTTTTAATGCGGGAGTTAATTTGCACAAATCTTTCACTTTGATTCGCCGAATTAAGAGCTAGTTGATGTAGGCTTAGGCCCAGTTAACAATACAGGCCTAAATCTGAAATAGGTTAACACCTGTTTTACAAGCTGTCAAATGAACCCAGAAATACACGGACAAAAAGCATTGATTGTTATTTTCACCTGAAATAGATGCAAAGATTACCTGATTAGTCAAATAAATAGTGCAAAAAAGAAAAAAGATTGTAAAATAAACGAACAAAAATGTTTCGAAATTGCTGAGATTTCAACGTGGTTCTAAGCATTAGCTCCATTTTGCCAATAGGATTGCATAAAATACATAACAGTTGGGAATGACACGGGTTTGGAATGTTTTTCATACAGTACACTAGCTACAAGATAGTGGCACACTCTTGAATCTTGTCCGGCATGGTGATATGTGTTGTAAACATATAAAAATGCTTACAAAACAGCAATTTACTTGCTAATATTTTATTTCTGCATTGTTTTAAAGTACATTAAAACCATGGATCATTATTTTTGACAACTGTTTTCAGCCTTACTGGTAATTTGAAGACTCAATATAGCCCCTTATTCAAGTTTTGTGACATTCCTTACTTATTTTAAGGCTGGATATCATGATGGTTATGTTGTGTTTATTGTAGGGATAAAACCAGTTCCACAAAAAT
This sequence comes from Chiridota heheva, assembly GCA_020152595.1. Taxonomy (NCBI): domain Eukaryota; kingdom Metazoa; phylum Echinodermata; class Holothuroidea; order Apodida; family Chiridotidae; genus Chiridota; species Chiridota heheva. The sequence goes on from JAIGNY010003665.1 coordinate 2,546,921, forward strand.
TTTTCGCATTTTCAGAGTGTGATTGCATTTTCAGCGTGAGATTTTCAGAGTGTGATTGCATTTTCAGCGTGTGATTGCATTTTCAGCGTGATTGCATTTTCAGAGTGTGATTGCATTTTCAGCGTGTGATTGCATTTTCAGAGTGTGATTGCATTTTCAGCGTGATTGCATTTTCAGCGTGATTGCATTTTCAGAGTGTGATTGCATTTTCAGAGTGTGATTGCATTTTCAGAGTGTGATTGCAAAGTGTGAAATGGATCGCTTGCATCGAGTGTGATTACTGAATTAAATGAAAATGCATTTTCACATCACTAGTTCAGGCACTCATTGTCATTTTCTTCATTTTGGTTTGACCATTGGATTGCATCCTTACCATTTTCAGTGTGATTAATTTTCAAAAGCGTTGATTGCATTTTCAGAGTGTGAATTTGGCTTGTGAAAAAATCATTGAAGCACATCCCTAGTTAAGGCACTCATTGTCCCTCTTCTTGGTTTGCTGCCTCATAATAAAGTTTATAGCTATTTTGCTTGTTTAAAAAAAATGCAGATTTCTTGTGCGACTGTTACTTCCCAGTGAAGAATAAAAGAGGGAAGGAGGGGGCTATTTGTTTATTCCATTTTTCAATGGATAGGCTATTATATTTTCTAAATGAGGGTGCAAAAAGTTTCTGATTCCAATTTTCTGAAAATCACAAAGGTTACACTCAAAATTTAAGAATAATTTCTAGATTGAGCAAAATTTGATTAGATTTGAACAATTTGATTTGTCTAAAAAAATTGACCAAAAATAACCTAAAAATTATTTTGCAAGTGTTGTTGTAATATTTTTTATTTGTTTTGGTGATTTTTGAAAGAAAAAATGAAAATTTACACAAAAAACATCAATATAAACAACCCACACAAAAAACAATATTTCAAAGATTTAATGGAGTATTTTCAAATGATACTAAATTCACCCCTATCTGATTTTGGTATGGTCCAGAAATTATTTCTTGAATTTGGTACGTAAAAGATGATTAATAGTTAGAATATGCTAATGATTTGAACTGTGACCTGAAATTTTTAAAGAGTCATTGTGTATTCTGTGGCTTTACAAATGCAAATCTTTTTAAGTATATCTGGTGTTTTTAATATACCTGTCTGAAATATGAAGGAGTTAGGGGGAAACCTTCTAAGCCTCCAATACTAAATTCATCCAAGCCATTAGGCTCATAGGACTGGAGCTTATCCATGGTTTTCATGGAGCAAGGGGATGAGAGTACTGACTCCACTTGGATGGGGCACCAGTCCATCACAGCTTAACTCTCCAGCAGTGCTGGAACTCATTTTACAGCTGAGTGGACTGAAGCAAGTAAAGTGTCTTGCTCAAAGACACAATGCAGCATCGGAGACGGGAGTCAAACGCAATACCTTTCATATACAATCAAGACTCCTTAACCGCTGAGCCACTTAATCACTGAGCCACTTAACACTAAGCTACTTAACACTTAACCACTGAGCCACTTAACCACTGAGCCACTTAACCACTGAGCCACTTAACTACTGAGCCACATAACCACTGAGCCACTTAACCACTGAGCCACCTTACCACTGAGCCACCTTACCACTGAGCCACCTTACCACTGAGCCACCTTACCACTGAGCCACCTTACCACTGAGCCACCTTACCACTGAGCCACCTTACCACTGAGCCACCTTACCACTGAGCCACCTTACCACTGAGCCACCTTACCACTGAGCCACCTTACCACTGAGCCACCTTACCACTGAGCCACCTTACCACTGAGCCACCTTACCACTGAGCCACCTTACCACTGAGCCACCTTACCACTGAGCCACCTTACCACTGAGCCACCTTACCACTGAGCCACCTTACCACTGAGCCACCTTACCACTGAGCCACCTTACCACTGAGCCACCTTACCACTGAGCCACCTTACCACTGAGCCACCTTACCACTGAGCCACCTTTTACCACTGAGCCACCTTACCACTGAGCCACCTTACCACTGAGCCACCTTACCACTGAGCCACCTTACCACTGAGCCACCTTACCACTGAGCCACCTTACCACTGAGCCACCTTACCACTGAGCCACCTTACCACTGAGCCACATAACCACTGAGCCACTTAACCACTGAGCCACCTTACCACTGAGCCACTATACCAAAGTCTCTAATTACATGTGATTGTATGTCCATATTGCATACATCCAAGTAGTTCCATTTTAGCACTTAGTTGCTGGGCTTCTTACAGTTCCTGGTATATTCTGACACAATCAGTGTTATCATAATTATTGTTCATATTTGTTGTTGTGACCCAAATTTCAAAATCACTTCAATAATTGGAAATAACTGAAATGAATAACACTCTTGGAAGATAAAAATGTGAAGTTTAAAGTTTACAATCAGCTAAATTGATTGAAATAAAATACTTAAACAATTGAATAAATGTATATTACTTGCTCTCAAATAGAATTTGAAAAATTAACATATACTTGGAAAAACAGTTTGAGTAATTTGATCTCTTCAAATCTGTTTCAAACTAGTGTTTGCACCTGGTCCAATAATCACCTGACCTACATTATCAGTCAGTTATCCGGGTATCCGACAAGGCCTTTTAAATACTTTTTGCGGAAGTAGTATATATATTCAAATCTAACAGTGTTTTTGTAAAATCTTGTAATATTTATTGTTTTTTCAATCGTATCTTCGTTTTTGTGAATAAAGAAATACAAATGTTTCTTGTCTCTTTTATTTACCTGTCTTCATAAAATACAGTACGATAATAATATACTCACTTTATTGAAATTTCACGGGACGGGTCACTTGGTATTCTGGAATAATACACGATTTCTTTATTCTGTTATGTGCACGCTTAGTAACACAATACAGCAAAGGAAAAGTCCTTTCTTATTTGTCAAAAACGTGGTTTGTGAAAAATATACAATTTTATTTGAACACAATCTTGTGATTGGTCCATAATAAGTGTTCCTTTTTTTCCAGTAAATAGCAGACACGCTTTCAAAATAGTTTGGTAATGTACAACCACAATATTTTTTTCTGCAGCATACTACTTACACTGCTTGTTGGGTGCTGGTTTGGGTATCTTTTTTTTTTTTTACAGCGAAGTTTAGAGAATTATAAGTTTTGCGCTACTAGTACATGTAGTACTACTAGTGTACATACATTACTAGCTACATTGCTCGTTCAACATCATTTCTGCGATCTGTGACATTATTTTGTGATCGTTCTATTGCATTGTGTTTGAATAGAAAGGAAACAAACACTTATAATTCTTGTAAATTAAGATTTATTCTTTTAACATACAATTCTGAAGAAAAAAACAGCCTGCAGTTAGTAATATTATGAAAATCCATACCCGTGTTGTATTTTTAGAACCGGGCAACAACACAATCGATCAGGTACCCGCACATTTTTGGTACCCGTGCTAAACACAATTTCAAGTATTTAATTTCAAAAGGTTTAAGATTCCCGACTTTTGGGGAAGATTTGCCAAAATACAAAATGTCCTGAATCACATGTGAAAGTCCAACTATTTACTGCACATCCTCAGTAGTGAAAAAAAGTTTGATAATAACAAAAATTCAAACAATGACCTCATGTCATAAGATGTCTACATCCCATATTACGTAATGGAAACTGGACACTAAGAAAACTCTTAAGAAATGGAAGGCACCTTTTGAGTTACGCTGATTGCATTTTTGATTACGTAACTGCTGAAGCAAATGTTAAAGTGACAGTTGCTCATCTGCTTGTCTTAACATTTCTTTACACCAGGAGATCAACGACCTCTTATCCTTGTTGCCAAGGGGATTCCTGAGGAGGTGGATGGAGAGAAACTCTCTGCAAGGTACGTACAGTAAAATCGTATGATTGGTGAGTTTGAAATGAAAAGTTGCCAAAAGAGTCTTCAGGTTACCTAGTAATTGTAATGCCAATTTTAATCTACAGTGCCTTAAAAATCAAGAAAGTTTTTAAATTTGAATCAGCAGTTTGCGGAAAACTAATTTAAATAATGTCACAGGGACGAAATTTACATGTTCCATAATAGACAATCGTATACCGGGGGAATCTTATGGACTATTCAAACTCTGGGGGATTCTTGGCCGTTTGCACAATTCACACGGATATGGGACCAAAATGTATGAAGAAAAAGAAGTGCGTTATACATGAAGGCAACACGCACACGCATTGTTGCTTACAAGTTAAACTTTAGGAACTGCAACTGATTAGTTGGTGTAACAAAGGGAAAATTCCCCAGCAGTTGATTGGTCAAAGCATTGAAGTAATCATGTTTGGCTAAAATCAGTTTGAAAATGTCTTTAGGGAGCCAATAAGCATAAGTTGTAAACAGAAAACCAAAAAGTGAGCCCTACAAAAATCCTAAGCTCTTGTTTGACCTCGTGTGAAGGGGTCAAGTGATTTGCTGGATGAATATTCATGATAAATGTGTGATCCAAAGCCATTTTAAGAATGATTTATTTGAACAATTTTACGAGTTTGTATAAAACTGTTAGTTGGTAAACTTGTCAATTACAGTATAGGATGCTTGGTATGATTAGAAGAAATGTTTGTTTTCTTGGAAGAGAGGTTGTTCTTAATTTGTATAAGCAGTTAGTCAGGCCTCACCTAGATATTCAGGCTTGGAGTCCCTTTTATGAGAAGGATAAGTTAATTTGGAGCAGGTTCAGCAAACAGCCACTAGACTTATTCCCGAAGTAAGAAATTTTTCTTATGAATCAAGGTTGTGAATTCTTGGTTTGAGAAGAGTATGCGGTGATATAATTCAGGTTTTCAAATTCCTATCTGGTAGTGATGCTTTGACTTTACCTGTTATTTCTTGCATGTTTTAGCTAATCCTCATGTGACACGTGGTAACAGTTTAAAGTTGACCAAAGAGTTCTCATAGATAGATATTTGGCATTTTATCTTTTTGCAAAGAGTTGTTAATGAGTTGAATGGTTTGCCTAAGTGGGTAGTTTGCTTCATTCTGTTCACAATTTCAAAGTCAACATTGATAAGTTCTTTACTAACTCTGGGCGTCTTTGATTTTTTTTTTGTGGTGCTTGTTAGTTTGTGCTTTTTATGGGGTGATTCACCCTTCTTAGCCCGTCATCTTGTTATGTTGTAACACCCTTCTTAGCCCGCCGTCATCTTGTTATGTTGTAATACTTTCAACTGGGGATTGTTGCCTCTTAAAGATTGTTTGATTCATGAATTGAATTCAAACCATCAAATTAATGTAAATATCTTACATTTGTAAAACGATTATAGCTTTTTTGATCCTAAACCATTTTCAGATGATTTATTTCTAGTATCTCACCCAGTTTGTATAAACCTCATTGTTGGTAAACATGTTATGTATAGCACTTTCAAGTAGGAATTTGCTGCTTCATATAATGTTAGTACAGTTCATATCATAGTCAGCATAAATCAGATATTTGAAAAAATCAAACATATGTTCGTTCTTTTATATCCACCTTTTGTGATAACTGTAAATGAATATTAGTTATCAGATTCTTCTTCTCCCTCCCTTCCTCCATATTACAGTGAATTGGACGACCTAACACGGGGGCATGCTTTTCTTTATGACCTCATTGAACGCCAGTGTCTACCCGTATTTGAAGATTTAGAAACCGCAATACACTGTGCAGCACTGGTGCTTAACCAAGGAATGTCTTTAAGTGAACTAGGTCATGACAATGGTGCTCAACCAATCAGAAATCCTCATATAAGAGTTGCAGATAGGCTTATGTAAGTACTAACAGCTTCTGCGAAGATATTGTCAAAGTTGTTGTATGTGATTGTTGTGATATAATGTGTTGTAATGTGATACTGTGGACAATCAAAGGATTAGTTCAGTGATTAGGCAAGCCCATTTTATATGAAAGAAAACTTCAATAAAAACAAAAGAACAGTTAAAAAGAAACAAAATGGTGAAGAGAACATTCAAAAATCTTATTTCGTTCAGGAAATATTCAAGTGTAAAGTTCCTTCTTATCTGTGTAGAAATGACTGGTGTAGTAAGTTTACTATAGAATCTTAACAATTGTTAATGTATTTTAATGAAAATTCAATTTACTTTTTTACTATTTGAATTATTTCCCTCAAAGTTTCTCAGATGGTAAATTATAAAAACCCTTTCAAGATTCTGTTTTACTACTTTCCTGACATATCCAATGGTTTTTAAGCCACAAAATTGCTGGACAAAATATATTAGAATACATAAAGACTTTGAGGAATCTCAGGCTATGACATCACTAATATCAGTCTTTCTACACAAATGATACCAATCTTTAAACTTGGATATCTCCTTAACAGAATACAATTTTTGAATGCTTTCTACACCATTTTGTTTCTTTTTAAGTCCTCTCTTATTTAAGATGAGACTCGCATGACCACTGCTTGGGTAACCATGGATCCAGCTGGACCTCACTTCATTGCCTTCACCGACTGGTAGAGCATCCGAATTTCAGCCAGGAGGTTGGGTTTCGATTGTGGGCAGGGTCATACCAGACTTAAAAAATGTGACCTACTGCTTCTTTGTCTGGCGCTTGGCATTAAGAGGACAGAGCAAGATAATAATGTGATTGGTGACATGTTGCGCCATTATTGGCTGCACCAGGCTACGCCACATTTAGCATAGTCCTGGGGACCCATTGTGTGGATGGGTGGCATTTTTGTAAAGTTCTTTACGAAGGCTCGGCTTATTATGAAATTGTTGAGGAAATAATCCAGGCCTGTTATTTTTCTACATACACAAATTTTGTATATATTCGTGCATACTTATTTATTTTGTTTAGGGTTAGTGTTAATTCAATGCAGACGCAGTGTGGTTAACTGTGTTTATACCTGTATGCAGCATTTTTTTAAAAGAAGAAAACAAGAGTACAGATAGTTTTAAGTCTTCTATGTAACTCATCACTTTTTTCCAACAGAAATTTGTGAAAAAAATGTAACAACTTATTTTCTTTTCAGAAATATTAGGGAAACTTTTAGATCTTACTGTTTAGAAGAAACTGGAAAATTGCCCATGCCAGATGTAAGTCCTTGATTTGCATTTATGTAGAAATTACTCTGAGGGATGCTTGTTTTATTATTTTCTCTATGTCAATGTTCACACTAAAACCAAGGTTCCTTTTTTTAGAGGGGGGTGAGATTTCTCCCCCTCTTTGTAATCTTGGGGGGATTTCTTATTGGAAAAATTTCAAAATTGGTCAAAAATAGGAAAAGAAGCTAAAAATAGAAAAAAATGTAAGCTGAAAAAATGCCAAATTTCACATTTTTTAGGGCAATTTTTAGTGGGAATTCCCCTTCCTCCCTCTCCCAGCCTTTAATTATTTATGATCGGGAATTTGATAGTATGTGCAGGAATTGTGCAATCCCGCACCTTAATGTGAACACTGCTCTATATTTTGTGAGTGAGTATCTTCCGTGAAAATAAAATTTCATAAATGTAAATATTTAGTCTTTTCTGCACGAATTTGATTGGGGGTATTTTAAATACTGATAAATGTTTGGTCAGAATTGGTTGCACCCTTTCAGAAAAATATGAGAGACATTTCGAAAACAAAAAGGATTAACAATATAAAATACATGGGTTGCCTAGTAATATATCACAAGTCTGGATTTGAATATTGATGGCTGAATTTGTAGAAATTGTATGAAGGTCAATTTTTGATTATATTGATAGGAGTTTTTGCAATATGATTTTAATTATGCAAAGAATGGAGTGCCCGTGACATGGTGACATTTTGTGACAAAATTTCATTGTCCAAAAATCTGTAACTTTTAGTGACATTTTGAAAAATTTGTGAAAAAATGTGACAAAATGAAGATAAACAGAAGTATTAAAATTTGGCTGACATTTATGACATGTTTTGCACCTTCACTCATGCTATTGGAACTAGGTCATGTCATTTATGACCATGCAGTATTCTTTAGATTTACACAGACTGTAATTTGATGTTGCATTTTAGTGGTGGATTCCTGGTTTTTCAATCAAAACTGGAATAATGCCAAAATGATCCTTTCTATGCCAGTCAATCAGGTCATGAGGTCAACTGGTCAGGTCATGTGTGAATCTATGCCAATCAATGAGACAATCAAGGCAAAACTGATGTGACATTCTGTACAAAGGTGCCAAAAATTATGGACATTTGAGACATTTATGTGACAAATTGAAATTTTGTCACGTGACATTTTGTGACAAGCCATCAATCATCACTCCATTCTCTGCATTTCGAAAACAAAAACATTAAAAGATAAGTCATATATCGATTGAATTTGACAATTTTTAGAAATTGGTAGAAAGAAAACTTTGATAGGAATTTTTGCTATATGATTTTATAGGAGACAGCAAGTCTGATACAATCATTTGTGCAGATGATAGAGGATAACAAATCTTAAATTCCAAAATCAGCAAGTCAACATCTTATTCCTATCTCAAATTATTCATGTTTAAAATCGGCACATCATATATCTGTATTGAAATATTGTTTAAATTCAATCTTGTATTTCTTTATAAATGTGATTAAAGTTTTATTTCAAAAAGATTTCATGTTTTTATTTTTAATTCTGAAAAACAATTTTCTATATAGAAAAGAAATTAAGGATTATGATAACATCAGATGTTTTTATGTCTCCTTTATTGATGTTTTAACAAAAATTTGATTCTTTGTTTCTTATGTCACTTTAATGATGTTTAAACAAAAATGATTCTTTGTTTCTTGCCTCTTAAAGTACTTACAGGAAAAGAGATGTCTTTCCCTGCCCTTGAGAAGATCTCTGCCAGCTGTGCAGACTCAAAGGAAGTCCTTGAGTTTTCTTTTCAAGAGTTCTGTTGCTTGGTAACGGAATATCAGAAATATGAACCATTTAGGACCACCGCTGTCAGGTGGCTAACTGCTGCACAAAGTAAGCGTAAATACATTTTAGGGGATGGGGGAATAATTACCCGTCCTTTGTGGTCTGTTAAGTCTGTTCTGTTTTACCCACAGTCCTGTTGTTCTTTACTTTCTTATTCTTTAAATGATTTTCTAATTTCAATGGTCAAAGATATCATCAACTTTTAAAGGGCTTTGGACATGTAGCAATTTCTAAATTAGGTAAAAGAGTTTTAAAATCTGGGTAGACAAGTTTTTGAAATTTCAAAATAGTACTTTTAGTTTTTAAGATATGGCTGATATTATGTTGATTAAAGAAGACAAAGTCTGATACAATCATTAATTCATATGATAGAGGATACAAATCTTAACCAACTGCCAGACACAACAAGTCAAAATCTTATTCTTATCTCAAATTATTCATGTTTAAAATTGACACATGGGGGCTGCCATTTTGTTCAATTCTGTATTGAATTATTGTGCATGATGACATAATTTCCCCAATAGGGACATAGGGATTATAATGTATTTCTTTATAAATGTGATTAAAGTTTCTATTTCAAAATGATGTGACACAAAGTTTTAACAGCATGTTTTTATAATTTCATGTGTACACAAAAATTTCCTTGACCCTTACAAAAGAAAAACAATTTTTCATAAGCTAGAAAACTTGAGGTAGATTATAAAGAAATACAAAGCATTACAACATCCTGCTGGGTTGATGACATCATAATCTGCATGTTTTGAAATCAAAATGGCAGCTTCCATGGTACTATTTAGTAGTAGCATTAAAGTTTTTAATAATTACAAAAAATGTGTTAGATTGCTTCGGGAATTATGAAACTTGGTCAGTACATTTTTTATTTTTTATTCTATCATATGAAATAAGGATTATGTCAAACTTCATGTCTCCTTTTATCTTTAATTTCTGTGAAATTTATGATGTACGACTGGGAAGACAGCCCACGATACGACTGGGAAGACAGCCCACGATACGACTGGGAAGACAGCCCACGATACGACTGGGAAGACAGCCCACGATACGACTGGGAAGACAGCCCACGATACGACTGGGAAGACAGCCCACGATACGACTGGGAAGACAGCCCACGATACGACTGGGAAGACAGCCCACGATACGACTGGGAAGACAGCCCACTATCGACTGGGAAGACAGCCCACTATACGACTGGGAAGACAGCCCACGAGCACGACTGGGAAAGACAGCCCACGTCGACTGGGAAAGACAGCCCACGATACGACTGGGAAGACAGCCCACGACACGACTGGGAAGACAGCCCAGGATACGACTGGGAAGACAGCCCACGACACGACTGGGAAGACAGCCCACGATACGACTGGGAAGACAGCCCACTATACGACTGGGAAGACAGCCCACTATCACGACTGGGAAGACAGCCCACGATACGACTGGGAAGACAGCCCGCGATCACGACTGGGAAGACAGCCCACGATCACGACTGGGAAGACAGCCCAGGATACGACTGGGAAGACAGCCCACGATACGACTGGAAGACAGCCCACGATCACGACTGGGAAGACAGCCCACGATACGACTGGGAAGACAGCCCACGACACGACTGGGAAGACAGCCCACGATCACGACTATGAAGACAGCCCACGTCACGACTGGGAAGACAGCCCACGATACGACTGGGAAGACAGCCCACGATCGACTGGGAAGACAGCCCAGGATACGACTGGGAAGACAGCCCACGAGCACGACTGGGAAGACAGCCCGCGATGCACGACTGGGAAGACAGCCCACGATCGACTGGGAAGACAGCCCCACGATCGACTGGGAAGACAGCCCATGATACGACTGGGAAGACAGCCCACGACACGACTGGGAAGACAGCCCACTATACGACTGGGAAGACAGCCCACGACACGACTGGGAAGACAGCCCACGATACGACTGGGAAGACAGCCCACGACACGACTGGGAAGACAGCCCACGTCGACTGGGAAGACAGCCCACGTCACGACTGGGAAGACAGCCCACGATACGACTGGGAAGACAGCCCACTATCTCGACTGGAAAGACAGCCCACGATACGACTGGGAAGACAGCCCACGTCACGACTGGGAAGACAGCCCACGATACGACTGGGAAGACAGCCCACGATCGACTATGAAGACAGCCCACGATACGACTGGGAAGACAGCCCACGATCGACTATGAAGACAGCCCACGATCGACTGGGAAGACAGCCCACGTCGACTGGGAAGACAGCCCACAATACGACTGGGAAGACAGCCCACGATCGACTGGGAAGACAGCCCACGAGCACGACTGTGAAGACAGCCCACGATACGACTGTGAAGACAGCCCACGTACGACTGGGAAGACAGCCCACGAGCACGACTGTGAAGACAGCCCACGACACGACTGGGAAGACAGCCCACGATACGACTGGGAAGACAGCCCACGATACGACTGGGAAGACAGCCCACTATCGACTGGGAAGACAGCCCACGATACGACTGGGAAGACAGCCCACGATCGACTGGGAAGACAGCCCACGATCGACTGTGAAGACAGCCCACGATACGACTGTGAAGACAGCCCACGACACGACTGGGAAGACAGCCCACGTACGACTGGGAAGACAGCCCACGTCGACTGGGAAGACAGCCCACGATCGACTGGGAAGACAGCCCACGATCGACGACTGGGAAGACAGCCCACGATACGACTGGGAAGACAGCCCACGTACGACTGGGAAGACAGCCCACTATACGACTGGGAAGACAGCCCACGATCACGACTGGGAAGACAGCCCACGATCACGACTGGGAAGACAGCCCACGATACGACTGGGAAGACAGCCCACGTCGACTGGGAAGACAGCCCACGATACGACTGGGAAGACAGCCCACGATACGACTGGGAAGACAGCCCACGACACGACTGTGAAGACAGCCCACGATCGACTGTGAAGACAGCCCACGATACGACTGTGAAGACAGCCCACGATACGACTGGGAAGACAGCCCACGATACGACTGGGAAGACAGCCCACGATACGACTATGAAGACAGCCCACGATACGACTGGGAAGACAGCCCACGATACGACTGGGAAGACAGCCCACGATACGACTGGGAAGACAGCCCACGATCGACTGGGAAGACAGCCCACGATACGACTGGGAAGACAGCCCGCGATACGACTGGGAAGACAGCCCACGATACGACTGGGAAGACAGCCCACGATCGACTGTGAAGACAGCCCACGTCGACTGGGAAGACAGCCCACGTCGACTGGGAAGACAGCCCACGATCGACTGGGAAGACAGCCCACGATACGACTGGGAAGACAGCCCACGTCGACTGGGAAGACAGCCCAGGATCGACTGTGAAGACAGCCACGTCGACTGTGAAGACAGCCCACGACACGACTGTGAAGACAGCCCACGACACGACTATGAAGACAGCCCACGTCGACTGGGAAGACAGCCCACGATACGACTGGGAAGACAGCCCACGATACGACTGGGAAGACAGCCCACGATCACGACTGGGAAGACAGCCCACGATCGACTATGAAGACAGCCCACGTACGACTGGGAAGACAGCCCACGATACGACTGGGAAGACAGCCCATGATACGACTGGGAAGACAGCCCACGTACGACTGTGAAGACAGCCCACGATACGACTGGGAAGACAGCCCACGATACGACTGGGAAGACAGCCCACGATCGACTGTGAAGACAGCCCACGATCGACTGTGAAGACAGCCCACGTCGACTGTGAAGACAGCCCACGATCGACTGGGAAGACAGCCCACGTCGACTGGGAAGACAGCCCACGATACGACTATGAAGACAGCCCACGATACGACTGGGAAGACAGCCCACGATACGACTGGGAAGACAGCCCACGATACGACTGGGAAGACAGCCCACTATACGACTGGGAAGACAGCTCACGATCTCTATGTAATTGTTGTGTACATCTCAGTCACTGAAAATTACGGAAAATCTATTCCTGCTATTTGATTGAGTATTTTAAAGAATCAGAAAAGTTTGGTCATAATTTGCTTAACCCTTTCAAAGAATCATGATAGACAGTTAATAAACAACAAAAGGATTTTATTTAAAAAAATACTGAGGCCACCTACTAATATATCACAAATTTCCATAGAACTATTTAAACTGCTGCCTGAAAATTCAAAATGCTGTGGAATGGTAAATTTAAAACTGATTTTGATAAAATATTTCAAGAGATTTGAAAGCAATTGATCCAATGTTACCTCTACATGTGTGTGTTCCTTTAACATCATCAGTCATAAAGAGATCATAAATCCATTTTAAAAACATTTATCATCACATCATTCAAGCTTTTTTTTTCCCCTCCTCATTTTCCCATCCCCCAGGACTATTCAAGGTGAACACTTGTACACTTTCAGGTTGTGACACAGACCTCCATCGAGACGTCTACCTGGGCGGCTCTTGTAGGGACACACTCTGGAGAGACTTAGCAATAACTCTTCTTAGGTATGCTACTTTTCTTGGTTTGCGAATCGGGAAATTTTGTTTATTTATTTTCATCCTTACGGATGAAAAGTGAAAGTGTTTTTTTGCCAGGTGAAAGGAATTTTGAAACAACGCAGGTCTTATATTAAAACTAGTGTTGCTATAAAATTACTTAAGCATCCATAAGAAATAATTACAATTACTTTAAACATTCTTAGCAAAAGTTTTCAATGCCATCACGTGCACAAAACGTGAATATGAATATCCTTAAGACTCACGAAAAGTATGCCCGTGTTTTGGCCACAAGCTCATTTGATTTAATTATTCAAAAAGTATAATTTATTTTGCATATAAGGGTTCAGATCAGATGTCGTCCTGGTAGATTGTAACCAGATGGGGTTGTAGATAGAATCCGGCATGGTATTAAAAACCTTTATGCTCAGAGGTATGCAACTAACTAAGCTGTGAAGAGAATAATTGTAAAAAACAAAAGTCAAGTCCAGTGAAATGGAATACATGAAATGAATGAATAAAACACCAACAATGAGGGGATTGAGAGACGCAGTCAAAGTATAATGAATTTTTTTTACATCTATTTACAAACTCTTATCTCAAAACACGTGATACAAGCTATGTCTTAAAGATTAGTTCAGTGGTCAAGCATGTCCATTTTATATGAAAGAGAAACAAAATAGTGCAGAAAGCATTCAAAAATCATATTCGTGAAGGAGATATTCAAGTTTAAAGCTCTGTCTTGTTTGTGTAGAAATGACTGGTGTAGTAAGTCTACTATGGAAAGATGCTGTCTTCATCCTCACATTCTTAACAATTGTTAATGTATTTTAAAGAAAATTGATTTAATTTTTTCACTATTTCAATTATTTTCCCCAATATTTTTCAGGTGGTATATTATAAATACTTGCCTAGATTCAGTTTTACTACTTTTTAGACATATTCCATGGTTTTTGTTGCAGGACAAAATATGATAGAATACAGACTTTGAGGAATCTGAGGCTATGACAACTAGTCTAATTTCAGTCGTTTCTACACAAATAATACCAAACTTTAAGTTTAGATATTTCTTTAACGGAATATGATTTTTAAATGCTTTCTTCACTCATTTTGTTTCCTTCAAAGTCCTTTTTCATATCAGATAGACTTGCTTGACCCCTGAACTAATCCTTTCACAAAACAGATATAAATGCTAACCAACCAAACCTCCTGCTTGGGATACCACATTTGGGTATTAGTCATGCACGGTCAACCCTGGGTATAACTGATCAATCCCATCGCATACATCATACCCAAATGACATGTTCTTGCTTATATGCAAGAACATGTCAGAGGAAGCATTAAAGAGAAGTGTGGTGTTATTACCTGTGACACCATCAAATCCAGTTGTATTTCAATTTCACTGTTAGCAATTTTTTCGTAAGTTGCATTCATTCTCCACTGAAAAATTTACTTTCATTCTCAAGGAAGACAAGACATTCAAAAGGATATCAAGAAATGTTTCAAGCACCTGATGGGATGTTTGTTTTGCTAGTTGTACTTATCTCACTTAAAAATCTTATTTACTTCAATTTATACCTTCTGTGCTATTAAAATATGCAATCTGGTCTCTCAGATCCAATTTACTGTTAAATACCACCAACTTACTTTCTGTGCTATTAAAATAGATCTGGTCTCCACCCGATTCACTGTTAAATACCACCAACTTACCTTCTGTGCTATTAAAATATGCAATCTGGTCTCTCAGACCCGATTTACTGTTAAATACCACCAACTTACCTTCTGTGCTATTAAAATATGCAATCTGGTCTCTCAGACCTGATTTACTGTTAAATACCACCAAAACTAAAAACATAGCCACTCTCTTTGACACACCCAGGACACGGCGCTAGCACCGTATACACTCACTTCTCTTCTGCACCTGCACTTTGGCAGGTACTAGTAGCTGATGCTGGGTTTTTCTTTGGAAAAAGAAGAATTTCTTCTGGCCTTTTTCACCCTTCTTTCGTACCTTGTGGGTATCGTGAGTTTTTGGTTGCCTTGAGAAGAAGAAGGTTCTCCTGTGAGTAAACATTAATTTTCAGTTTTCATCACTATGTTTCTCGTTGCATACATGCCTATGATGATTTTATAAACCACATATGGAGCCTACAGTCTTTATATGCATTTATACTCATTAGTTGGGAGTGTTGCGGTGTTCTTACTAGCCTGGCTCATGGGGTTCAGCACATCCTTCTCATCTTCCCTTAGTCCAGCTCTCCCGCCTTTAGGCTTCTGAACCTAGTTTTACCATACAGTTTTGAAGTTCCGGAGGGCCCTTTTTTTTGTTCTTGATTGCGGTTTTGCAGTCATCAGTGAACCAGGGGTTGGGGGGTGGTTAGGGGTTTGGAGCTTGTGGGAATGGAGCAGGTGGCGATGTTGATAAGGATGTTACTGAAGTTTGACATGGGATCATCATCCTTGAGGAGATGGGGGAGAGGTGAGAGTTGCAGAGTGTTTCGAAAAGGGGCCAGTCGGCCTTCTTGAGGTTCCAATTGGGGGTGTGGTCTGTGGGGATTTGAAGGTTGGAGTGAATAATAAGAAGAGGGTAATGGTCACTACGAGGCCTCAAGGAGGAGGCCTTAGTTTTGAGACTGCAGCGACAGATGTAAGGTTGGCTTTCACAGGCCCTGGAGGCCCGTTTCCCCAATGCACAGGCTTGTTCACTGCCAGCGGCCACAGTCTCCATTGTCCCCCTCCTCAGACTCACCTCTGGGTCTTTGGACTGGGAGAAGAGCTGCAGCTCTACCCCTCAGGCGACAAGCTCACCAGTGAGCAGGGGCCACTGCAGCCCAGTTGGGGACGCTGTCGGCCCCATTGGGGGTAGGGAGGTTGATGAGCCTTCCACACCCACCCCACAGACCCAAGCATTGGTGGTACCGGCATATGGTCCTTCAGGGGAGACATTGCACGCATTGACAGGCAGGTTGCGTGATAGCATGCTGTTTCCTCCCCCGCCCCCAGTTGATTCCCTGGTCCAGGGGAACGTGGTTCCCAGGGCACTAGATACCTTGAAGGAGGTGATCCACGTCAAATTCCGTTACCCGCCAATGCGACTCCAGCAGTCAAAGTCGCAGCACCGCTTGCCGCCAGGGCCTCCAAGCCAAACTGCCGGCAAAGCAGTTTCCAGTAGACAGCACCCTGACATGCACCCTCCTCACAGGCCTGTCTGATCTACTGGACGCAACAGTGGATCAGCTGACTTGCGTGGCAGCGAGGGTGTCCCAGGAGCGACAGGAGAATGTCTTCCCCCTCCTAGGACTCGCTGAAGTGATGGCTACTGACCTGCGAAGACTCCTGCTGGAGGGTCCCGACCTCTTCGCAAGTCACTTCCAGGACGTCCCTGTCTCCCCAAGTAGGCAGGAAGGATGACTTAAGGAAGAACCAGAAGCTAATGAAGAAGACGCTGCCTAGCACATCTTCTTCTCAGGCTCGACAATAAGGCCCCCTTGTGCGCGGGCCAGATCGTCAGGACAGCAGGGTCAGCAGCGCGCCCCGACGGTGCAGCGCATCCAGCCTCCCAAAGCTTGTGGATCCGTCTCATCATAGCCATGGTCAGGCTAGGTCACCGTCGCTTGCTCAGGCCATTGTTCTTTTGCCCACCACTCTAGTGCCTCCTCCCGGGGTCGGGGTGGAGGTAAGCAGAAGTGTTTTTGATGATCAGACCGACCCAGTTATGGGTACAATCCATCCTAGCGGGAGCAGACTTGCTTCTGGCACAGCCCTCTGCCCCGGCGAGGGCCTGGCTGGTATTTTTGGGATACCTGGCCAGTCTGCTGGATATTGTTCCCATGTGCAGGTTTCACATGAGGAAGCTCCAATCCCACCTCCTGGGACACTGTCTCTTCCTTGAGAACTTCTCAGTGTGGGTCGCATGCATTCCAGCCATCACCAAAAGTATACAGTGGTGGCACAACCCAGCATGTCTGCAGCGGGGTTCAGCCTTTCCCCCTCCCAAGACGGAAGTGACACTTGTCACAGATGCATCTTTGGAGGGTTGGGGAGCACACTCGGGCCTGTCCCAAGTGGTGGGACTATGGTCCAGTGAGTGGAAGCTCCAGCATATCAAATCAATGTGTTGAAAATGGAGGCGGTCTTCAGGGCCTTGAAACATTTTCTTCATCTATTCAGGAAGAAAGTGGTTCTGATCTGAGCAGACAACAGCACAGTGGTGGCTTATGTCATCAAGCAGGATGGGACCAGGTCCAGATGCCTGCGGTTACTCACCAAGTCCCTGATAAAGTGGTGCTAGTGGCACCACATCCGACTCCGGGCAGTCAACCTACCGGGCAAAGAGAATACTATAGTGGACTTACTGTCTTGCCTCAAGGAAGCTCCACAGAGTGGTCACTCCGGCCACAAATAGCCCAAGCATTGTGGTTAGTACTGGGCCCACGAGATGTAGACCTGTTTGCCTCGATAGACAATCACATGCTACCAAATTTCTGCGCTCTAATCCCAGGCCCAAGGGTCTGGTGGATTGACGCTTTCACAGTTCTCTGGAACCCTTTTTTATAGAATACGCCTTCCCACCATTCACCCTGGTGCCAAAAGTACTGGCCAATGTGGAACAAGACCAGTCTCGGCTAGTGTTACTAGTTGCACCAAATTGGCTGGAACGGCAGTGGTATCCACATCTTCTCGGACTGTTTCAAAAATGTTATGCTAATTATTTGATTTCTCTGCATTCTACACCTCTGGGTGCTGTAGTGGATTTTCTACTTGCTCAGTTCAATCTGGGAAAGTAAGTCAAAGGATTCTGCTCGGCCGTAGCGGTCATCACAAGGGCTCCCTGATGGCTCTGCCGTATCTAACCCCTGGAAAAGCTAATGAAGGGCATGTTTTTACAATGCCCGGCAGTTCGAAATGTCTCACTGCCCTGGAGCATGCAGGTGGTTCTGGAAACCTTTGTTGAAGCCCACTTTGAACCACTGGCCTCCTACCCTTTCAAAGAGTCAACCATTAAAATGGTGTTCCTCTTAGCAGCGGCATCATCCAGACGCCGCAGTGCAATACATGCCCTATCCCTCATGGAGGGTCACGTAAGATTTGAATCTGGGGGGTCAGGCTAATCCCTGACCCTTCTTTCCTGGCCAAGAACCAAACCTTGGCCTTCTTGCCGGAACCCATTTTCTTTCCTTCTTTGATGTCTCTTTCAGATACTCAAGAGGACTCAAGAGGACTGGTGCCCAGTGCGGTGTCTCCGATACTACGCATACCTAGCCCCTTCGCAAGGATGCCAAGTTGCTTTTCATTTCAATAAATAGTCCTCGTAACCCAGTATCCAAAGATACTATTTCTCATTAGATTTGTTAAGCAATTTCCTACAACTCTGGGGCTCTGTTTGCCCAAGCGTCACATGTCCATGCTCACCAAGTACGGGTCCTTGCTACCTCAATTGCTCTTTTCAAAGGTGTTCTTTCTAATAAAATTTTGGCAGCAGCAGTCTGGAAGACCCCGTCAACATTCATGTCAGCCTATCTGCGGGGACATTTCAGCTGATGGTGGCTCTCTGGCTTGGGCAGTGCTTCACCCAGGACAGCCTCAAGACCTTTGAAAGGGTGAGTTTTTACCAGAACATGAGTATGTACTTAATCATAACCCTCACGTGTACAATATTTCTGGCTAAGCAAACATAATGGAGGGACGTGGGTATAAGAGACTTCCCCTAGTGCTTTCTTTGTCACACAAAACAAAAGAACCAGAAGAGTCTGTGGAGAAGAGGAGTAAAGCGGGCGAACTCCCTGTCGCGGTTCCGTCCTGCTCTTCGGATTAGGTTCTGACCTTTCTGAACGACCCCTCTCCTACTCTCAGTTGCAATCTGTTGCATATTTTAATAGCACAGAAGGTATAAGGTATAATTTAAAGTAAATCCACCCCGCTAAGTGTAGCGGGGGTATTTACAAGAATTATATTTACCTTCTGTGCATCCCGCCCACCTCCCCACTCGTTCAATCTCTTTGGTGGCATTAAGTGAGTGTATACGGCGCTAGGTGTCTTGGGTGTGTCAGATATAGTAACGTACTATCTCTTTAGTTAGTTTTGGTGGTATTTAACAGTGAATCAGGTCTGAGAGACCAGATTTCATATTTTAGTAGCACAGAAGGTAAGTATAATTCTCGTGAATACCCCCACTACACTAAGCGGTGTGGATCTCACCTAGAAATAAAATTGTGATATGGGAATAACTCTCCTTATTAGCAACATGAAGACTCTTCAGCATTATTTCATGAAAAAGATGTGTTGAAATAAACTAAAATCTGTTTACACCACAAGAAAAAATGTCCATAGGCAAATACACACAAAGCTAGTCTTGTTTGCCCATTGTGAATGGTTGTCGTGAATGAAATCCATTCTGTTCATTGTTCTGTCATCAAATATACCTGGATTCCCACCCGACCTCAAAATATTTTTGAAACAAATACAACTGAAACAGTTTAAAAGAAATTATTGCTCTTTACTCCTCACAGGAAACATGGCCTTACGTTTTTAACCCACAACTACCTCAGTGGAACCTTAGGTATCTGCCGATGGAAGCGGAGGCCAAAGCCAACGCAGATTATCTTCTTTACGTTATCAGTGACACCTCGCGGGGTATTGGTGCTATGGTGGAGGCTGGACATTACATTGGGCAGAGAAGGAGGGTCATCATCTGTGTCCAGAATCTCAGAGAAGAATGTTGCATCGATGGAGAAATGGTGAGAAATTTGAATTCTTTACAACATTTTAGAGTAACCAGAAATTTGTTAACAAATCCCTGGAGTAACTAACAAAAAGGTATCATGGAATCTGGATTATAACAATGATCAAATGATAAAACTTTTTTTTTTATAAACGACTTTCATCAATAAACGATCTGAATGCGCTTTTGTTAAATCCTTTCCTGGACAATGAAGACCAATAAGATCAGTGCTTATCCCAGGCGCAAGTGGATGAGCATCATTGACTCTTCCTGGAGCAGGAAACCAGTCCATCACAGGTTAATCTCCCCAGCAATGATGGCACTCATTTTTACAGCCGAGTAGCATGGATCAAGCGGAATTGTGTCAACACAGGGCTCATGCCAGTAATCAAACTCAGTAACTTTAGAATATGAGCTTGACAAGCAATGAGACTAAAACAATAAAATAAGAAATTGATCTATTAAATTGAAGAAAAAAGAAAAAAACATGTAACAATGAAACACAGCCACAATTCTACAGCTATGCAGACAGATAAGCCGAACATCAAAGCGGAGGCATTTCATCTGCAGCACCTACTCCTCATTTAGCTGTTGAGAGAAGTGACAGTGGTTGAATGGCGCACACCACCTTTTGGAGGGATGTTAATCTGTCAGTCCATACAGCAGAACAGTCACCCCTGCCTGGTTCTCTGAACACTATTCGGGAAGAGAAGCATGAAAATGCAGTGTTTTATTCACTTCTTATCCTGGCCCAGTCAAGTCCAAAGTACATGTGCACTGATTTGTTGGCAGTGGAGGTTCTTGACTGGCGTGCAATGAGACGATGTAGCATTGTGATATTGTGCGTTATAAGATGCCGGTACGACGATGCGAATATATAAAAATGACTACTTAAAAAGTAAGATGTGATTGAAGTAAGATCCAATAGCCTTTTACAGCTTCTTCCAATGAAGAAGATCATTCACTTTCAACATTGAGCATAACCAGAATCATTATCCATTTACTTTCACCATTGAGCATAACCAGAATCTTTATTCATTCACTTTCACCATTAAGCATAACCATAATCATTATCCATTTACTTTCAACATTGAGCATAACCAGAATCATTATCCATTCACTTTCACCATTGAGCATAACCAGAATCATTATCCATTCACTTTCAACATTGAGCATAACCAGAATCATTATCCATTCACTTTCACCATTGAGCATAACCAGAATCATTATCCATTCACATTCACCATTGAGCATAACCAGAATCATTATCCATTCACTTTCAACATTGAGCATAACCAGAATCATTATCCATTTACTTTCAACATTGAGCATAACCAGAATCATTATCCATTTACTTTCAACATTGAGCATAACCAGAATCATTATCCATTCACTTTCACCATTGAGCATAACCAGAATCATTATCCATTCACTTTCACCATTGAGCATAACCAGAATCATTATCCATTCACTTTCAACATTGAGCATAACCAGAATCATTATCCATTTACTTTCAACATTGAGCATAACCAGAATCATTATCCATTCACTTTCACCATTGAGCATAACCAGAATCATTATCCATTCACTTTCACCATTGAGCATAACCAGAATCATTATCCATTCACTTTCACCATTGAGCATAACCAGAATCATTATCCATTCACTTTCACCATTGAGCATAACCAGAATCATTATCCATTCACTTTCAACATTGAGCATAACCAGAATCATTATCCATTTACTTTCAACATTGAGCATAACCAGAATCATTATCCATTTACTTTCAACATTGAGCATAACCAGAATCATTATCCATTTACTTTCACCATTGAGCATAACCAGAATCATTATCCATTTACTTTCAACATTGAGCATAAGCAGAATCATTATTCATTCACTTTCACCATTGAGCATAAGCAGAATCATTATTCATTCACTTTCACCATTGAGCATAACCAGAATCATTATCCATTCACTTTCACCATTGAGCATAACCAGAATCATTATCCATTCACTTTCACCATTAAGCATAACCAGAATCATTATCCATTCACTTTCAACATTGAGCATAACCAGAATCATTATCCATTCACTTTCACCATTGAGCATAACCAGAATCATTATCCATTCACTTTCACCATTGAGCATAACCATAATCATTATCCATTCACTTTCAACATTGAGCATAACCAGAATCATTATCCATTTACTTTCAACATTGAGCATAACCAGAATCATTATCCATTCACTTTCAACATTGAGCATAACCAGAATCATTATCCATTCACTTTCAACATTGAGCATAACCAGAATCATTATCCATTCACTTTCACCATTGAGCATAACCAGAATCATTATCCATTCACTTTCAACATTGAGCATAACCAGAATCATTATCCATTCACTTTCACCATTTAGCATAACCAGAATCATTATCCATTTACTTTCAACATTGAGCATAAGCAGAATCATTATTCATTCACTTTCACCATTGAGCATAAGCAGAATCATTATTCATTCACTTTCACCATTGAGCATAACCAGAATCATTATCCATTCACTTTCACCATTGAGCATAACCAGAATCATTATCCATTCACTTTCACCATTGAGCATAACCAGAATCATTATCCATTCACTTTCACCATTGAGCATAACCAGAATCATTATCCATTCACTTTCACCATTGAGCATAACCAGAATCATTATCCATTCACTTTCACCATTGAGCATAACCAGAATCATTATCCATTCACTTTCACCATTGAGCATAACCAGAATCATTATCCATTTACTTTCAACATTGAGCATAAGCAGAATCATTATTCATTCACTTTCAACATTGAGCATAACCAGAATCATTATCCATTCACTTTCAACATTGAGCATAACCATAATCATTATCCATTCACTTTCACCATTTAGCATAACCAGAATCATTATCCATTCACTTTCACCATTGAGCATAACCATAATCATTATCCATTCACTTTCACCATTGAGCATAACCAGAATCATTATCCATTCACTTTCACCATTGAGCATAACCAGAATCATTATCCATTCACTTTCACCATTGAGCATAACCATAATCATTATCCATTCACTTTCAACATTGAGCATAACCAGAATCATTATCCATTCACTTTCACCATTGAGCATAACCAGAATCATTATCCATTCACTTTCACCATTGAGCATAACCATAATCATTATCCATTCACTTTCAACATTGAGCATAACCATAATCATTATCCATTTACTTTCAACATTGAGCATAACCAGAATCATTATCCATTTACTTTCAACATTGAGCATAACCAGAATCATTATCCATTCACTTTCACCATTGAGCATAACCATAATCATTATCCATTCACTTTCAACATTGAGCATAACCATAATCATTATCCATTTACTTTCAACATTGAGCATAAGCAGAATCTTTATCCATTCACTTTCAACATTGAGCATAACCAGAATCATTATCCATTCACTTTCACCATTGAGCATAACCAGAATCATTATCCATTCACTTTCACCATTGAGCATAACCAGAATCATTATCCATTTACTTTCAACATTGAGCATAAGCAGAATCATTATTCATTCACTTTCAACATTGAGCATAACCAGAATCATTATCCATTTACTTTCAACATTGAGCATAACCAGAATCATTATCCATTTACTTTCAACATTGAGCATAACCAGAATCATTATCCATTCACTTTCACCATTGAGCATAAGCAGAATCATTATTCATTCACTTTCAACATTGAGCATAAGCAGAATCATTATTTATTCACTTTCACCATTGAGCATAACCAGAATCATTATTCATTCACTTTCACCATTGAACATAACCAGAATCATTATCCATTTACTTTCAACATTGAGCATAACCAGAATCATTATCCATTCACTTTCACCATTGAGCATAAGCAGAATCATTATTCATTCACTTTCAACATTGAGCATAACCAGAATCATTATCCATTTACTTTCACCATTAAGCATAACCAGAATCATTATCCATTCACATTCACCATTGAGCATAACCAGAATCATTATCCATTCACTTTCACCATTGAGCATAACCATAATCATTATCCATTCACTTTCACCATTGAGCATAACCAGAATCATTATCCATTCACATTCACCATTGAGCATAACCAGAATCATTATCCATTCACTTTCAACATTGAGCATAACCTGAATCATTATCCATTCACTTTCAACCATTGAGCATAACCAGAATCATTATCCATTCACTTTCAACATTGAGCATAACCAGAATCATTATCCCTTTCTTTCTTAACAGTTAACACCCAGAGCGGTAAAAGATTACAACCGAGGGCGCTGTTATTTAGCCGATTTAACGAGCAGACGAGGTGTTCCCGTTTTTGAAGATGTCCAGGAGGCGGTGCAAGCGTTAGTGACCATGATACTCAGAGATAGGAACTTTATGTACCATACAGACATTGACGGAGAATTGTTTGCTGGGCGATCAGATTCAAGGGGCAGTTCCTGTCCTCCCAGTCCGACCAAATTGGGGGTGGGAGATTGAGAGGGAGTCAGCTTAAAATCAGATTAATTGGTGAGATTAATCGGTGAATTTATTACTGAGGTATGAGGTGAACAGGGTAAGGTGAAGGGATGAATAGAGGTTGTTAGATGATGGAAGTAATGCATTATGGGACACCATTTGTAAACACTCTTGTTGTGAGTCAAATATGGAGGAAACCAAAAAGATTATGGAATTATGCATTTTGAGAAAAGAGGTCCATTTGCAATCAATGTAGATTTGTAGATGTTTTTTGTATTTGATGTATACAGTTTGATCTAAATACAAAAAGCTGAGGTACTAATAAATGCATCTGTACAAATTTTGAATAAAATAAATTTTGTGGTCAACGGCCCAACTTCTTTCTTGTTTGGTGTTCTCAGCACAAGCATGTCAAAATGACTTGTTTGTGTTTGTAAACCAGACATTTAGTATACTCAAGTACAATTTTTTGTACTCACACTTAATTCAATTTGTTGTAATGTATCTGAGTTAATTATTTTACTCATACTCGTACTCACCAAATTTTAGTGTTTAGTAAGAGTACTTGTACTAGTACTCATGGCTTCAGGACTTATATTTGTACTCGTGCTCACAATAATGTACTTGACTACAAGTCTGCGATAAACCCCATCTTTATCTGTGATTAATTAGAAAAAATTAAACTGTCGAACCACCTCTAATGAGCTTGAAGGCATCTGGTACCCATCAGGGCGGTAAAGGCATCTGGTACCCATCAGGGCCGTAAAGGCATCTGGTACCCATCAGGGCCGTAAAGGCATCTGGTACCCATCAGGGCCATAAAGGCATCTGGTACCCATCAGGGCTGTAAAGGCATCTGATACCCATCGGGCCGTAAAGGCATCCGGTACCCATCAGGGCCGTAAAGGCATCTGGTACCCATCAGAGCCGTAAAGGCATCTGGTACCCATCAGGGCCGTAATGGCATCTGGTACCCATCAGGGCCGTAATTCTCATCTGGAAAATGGGGGAACATGGCCTCTTACCCAAAAGTGCGAGGGACAAGAGGCAAATTTCCCCCCAAATGCACTGAATTTTAGTGAAAAGTGGGGGGAGGGACATGTCATGTCGGGGGCATGTATATTTTAGGTCTTGGGGCATTGTAATCATCATCTATTGGCTGCATAACAGACAACCACAAATTTCTTCTATCCACCACGGGTATATTACAAATATGGCATCCTCTGGCAGGCAAGTTGTCTTTGCCAGCATGAGTTGAAACATATTATGTGTACAATGTGGCAAGTTCACTATCTGGGAATCGCAGTATGTGTCTCAGGAAGCTATGTTGGTGATGCCTGACATTTGGCATTCAATGTTTTGAATGTAAATTGTTTTATTTGTAACATGGTTGCAGCATTTGATCTGTAACATGAAGGAGTGAATGCATTGATTGTGACTTTTGAGGTCTTTGTTACCTTATATTTGTAATAATTGTAGGATGTGAATCATCGGTCATCTTGGTGGTTTGTTTGTTCAATCAATCATTCAATCAATCAATCAATCAATCTGCAATCTTGTAAAGAGCTGGTATCCACCATAAATGACATTCAGGGCGGGTGCTTTGCATAAAACAACCAGCTTAGTTTAATATTATTGAAAGATTTTAGGTACAAAAACGTCTTCAATCGATTCTTCAAAGAGTTAATAGTCTCAGCAGATTGTACTTTTCCAGACTTGAGCAGAGGAGAGGCAGAAACAATGGTCTCAGCGAGTATTTGCAAACCTCTCTCTAAGCAGCAGTTGTTTAGCTGATCGGAAACCATCACAGACACAAAGTTGGAATTATGAAATTTCCCACGGTTCTGAATAATGGTGTTAAAAATCTTCCCATGGAAAATATAGCACATATTTACATCATTGCTTACTCAAGAAATCTATAGAATTTAAAAAAGAAGAATTTGTAATTCTTCCAGCGAATTCCTGTTTTCTCCATGGTTACCACCGCTGAACCATAATTTTTTCTTTCCAGCTCTTCACAGACATCGATCTTTCCAGCTCTTCACAGACATCACTTTTATATGAAATGCCATTATTTTTACAAATCACAGATCAAAGTTTTGGACATAGTTTTATTTTTAAACTAGAACGTTGCCAATAATACTGTGGGGTGTGCAATTTCTATTTAAGGTGTGGTTTGTTTATGTTTAATGGCACCGGGACAGTGAAAGTCAAATGTGCCAATTTCTATTTAAGTTGATATTAGGATTTAGGTTTTCTGTTTTGTGCGTGAAACGCTCAGTTCAAACAAGATAGCTATCCACCTTTTAATTGGGTTGTAAATACAATTACTTTTTAATTGGGTCGTGAATACAATTACCTTTTAATTGGGTCGTAAATACAATTACCGTATTTAAAGTATTAAGCGCCCCTGCTCTAATATGCGCCCACCCAACATTTTTTGACTGATATTGTAATTCATTTGATTAATTTTAAGACTTAAAATACTCAAATATTGTAACATTCTCTGCTTATTTTGCCTGCGACACTCACAATGTTTTTGTGTTGGGTATTGTTGGGCTATAACTAGGTCACTTATGTGTACTGTGCAGTTTGAATATCACACTGTACGAGCCCCCCGAGTATGGGTGCTTATAAGGAAGAAAGTTTTGTCCTTAAAAGTATCTACCTACTGTGGTGTAGCGGTTATCATACATGTCTACAAACCACGAGGTCCTGGGTTGGGTAGACACGCCAGTGCACCACAACTGGTTATCAAAGGCCGTGGACATTGACTTGGTTGTCGATGTTATGTCTGTCCGTACGTCGCACCTGTGTTCTCGTCCGGGTCGTATTAAGCGTTTCGTGATAGCATTGTTACTATCATAACCGATTACGCAGGTGACGACCCCGTCATTGTAATTGTGTGTTCACTCGTCGTCGTCGTCCTAAAAAGTGATGAATTTTTTTTTTTTTGTAAGTGCCCCAGGTGCTTATTACGTGGATTACAGTTATAGATGGCCGTTAAGCAGAAGGTCAGACTCTTGTCAAATGATTTGTTTTCTAAAGGGACAGCTCTGGTCTTCATTATGAAAATTGGTTGTGTTGTGGTGTATATGTATATGTCATATATTCATTATTCTACTATGCAATTTCTTCATACTTCGACTTTGAATTGAACCTGTGAAACTGAAATTTATCACAAATTTAGGGAAAAAAATATCATAAATAGTATTGTTGAATTTGATGATGTAGTTATTTATGGAATCCTTCAACTTTGCAATACAAATTTAGAGTTTGGAGAATTCATCCTTTCTTAGTTCTGTCCACCATTTTGAGTTGCGAGTAAACAAAAAAAAATCCATCGTTCTTGCGCGATGTACAATGTGTGTATTTCAAAGTGATGCGCAATAATACTATGCAAACCATGAGCGTATTTTGCTGTGCTCTCAAGCTGGTTGGTTGGTTTACTTGCGACTTGAATTTACACATCCTTGTGCGCATGAGGAACAGTCAAATGGTGTATTGTTTCCCTTCAACAATTATACATGTAAATGCCAACAACTACTGCACTATCACAATGGTTAAGGAGCAAGAGATTATCCAAATCTGAATCACCAATTTTGTGAAACTGATTTTAATGTCACATGAATGAAGTTCTCGTGTCTATAATAGACCAATCATATGCTGGGGGATTCTTATCGACCAATCAAATACTGGTATATTTTTCTTGGTTCTGCACAATTCACACAGGTTATGGGGTCAAGCGTAGTAAAAAATGCTGTCATACACATGGTATACATGAAGGTAACATGTGCATGGGCTGGGGGAATCTTATCGACCAATCAAATACTGGGAGATTTTTCTTGGTTCTCCACAATTCACACAGGCTATGGGGTCAAGCGTATGAAAAAATGCTTTCATACACATCTCTGCATGAAGGTAACATGCGCATGGGAGTTGTTGTTTGCAACTTTCTTTCCAGCAATGGCAGCTTATTGCTTGTTTAACAAAGGGAAATTTCCCCCAGCAGTTGGATTTGTATACCCTGATATATTCATTTCCCGCCAAAATTGGTTTGAAATGGTCTCTTGATAGGGAATACACCCTTCAAACATTTAAATTTGTGAAAGTTTTCTTTAAAGCGAGATGAAATCAAGATCAATTTTTAATTTTGCCTTACAGTCAGAACCAATGTAACACAACTGCGTTCAACTTCTTTAATTAGTAATAGTAAGCGAGCGGTTTTAATGACAAGGGGTTTTACTGATTATACTGAGCAATATATGTAACCAAATCACCATTTTTTTAGAAGTCAAAATGGGTATCTCATTAAGTCTAAATCTTGCAATACATTTTGTGTCTTAAGCCCCGACAAAATCTCAAATCTGTTGGGGTCTATATTTTTCAATTGCTCACAACAGAAACCACAATCCAGCACAAGCAATTAGCAATTACACCAGGGATTTCTTATTTCTACAATTCACACACTTCACCTCACTTTCCATGGTCATGATCTGACATTGATAGTAAACAGATTTCACTGCAGCTGGACTGACTTCAACACTCAAGACAAGGACAAAAGTATTCCCCTGTGGTCAATGTGTCAGGCTTGAAGTAATAATTAACAAATACAGTGGTATTTAACATTGAAGGTTTTGTTTGTTTATTAATAAGTGATTTCAAGTGATGTTTTTGTTCAACCTTGTAGGCTTTGAGGATTTTGGACTAAAAAGCTATTGCAACAGATATTCATCATGTTTTGTGTGTATTTTACAATTCATGGGAGCACCATTTCCTCCTGGATTGTTCAGAACTAACATAACATAATCTTTGGTATCATAATTATTATTGAATGTAAATTTTGTACTTTATTGACCATTTTTGAAAAGATCATTAAAATTTGTCACGTAATTTCATATGATTCTTTGTAGTTTATGTACAGAAAAACAAAAAAACAACACAGTACTATGATAGTAATAGTGTTTTTAGGTGTTGAATATGCAAGTCTTTTTACAAGTAGGTTTCACCGGTATTCTTACATCATTTTGTAGACATTTCATAACAATCATCAAAGGGTGAATTTTGGAATACTTCTGTAACACTTTTTGTAATGTTTGTTAAATCCATATATTGTGATAGTTTGATAGTATCTAGCTCTGGTATGAAATTAGTGGAAATGTAAAACACTAGGTTCTGTCTTTGAAAAGTGGAGAACAATATGACTTTCAGAAAACATATCTTAAAAGAATTTTATACAGATATCATAAATGAAATTTGTAAAGAGCACCAAATTCTGATCTATTACTTTAAATTGATCAGTTCCGGAGATCCCTTACTTCTCTAAGGATTACAGAATCCCTTACTAGTGAATGAACTATGGAAGCCGCCACTGAACAAGCTTACCCATGATGCAGCATTTAAATTGTACTTGTTTAGTGTAGAGATTAAAACTGAAGCCTCCTGAAAAGGTTTTAGTAACAAACAAAACAAAACATGAATATTCAAGTGAATGGGTTATAAAGGAATACAAAAAACTTGTGACACTATTATTGGTTCATGAAACAAATAATCTGTCCCCAGTTGAAGTAAAATACATTGCCTTTAAAAGTAAGGGATCTCCTGGACTGTTTATGCTAAATTATGACTTTAAATTAAAAGCATGTCCAAGATTTCATGTAATTGTTAATTGTGTTGCTGAAATTCAGCCATTGATAACTCAGGACTGAGAATATATTTTATTTATTATTATTTTATTTATTAAGATATGATATTTGTTTCCTATGGAAGTGAAACAATATTGGAAGAACCTTTGGTATCAGTAATTTGGCAGAAGAAAAGCAAATTTTCAGAATCTTAATTGTGCTATGCACAACATTTTCCTGCATATTTCTTGAAGATTAATGTTCAGGCGGAGTGTTTATATGGTATTTAATGCACGGGGCAAAGAACTTTGAGACAAGTAGAGTGGACTGACTTTAGGAGGGTCATTCGTGAGTGCAAAGGACTCAGAGACAAGTAGAGTGGACTGACTTTAGGAGGGCCATTCGCGAGTGCAAAGGACTCTGAGACAAGTAGAGTGGACTGACTTTAGGAGGGCCATTGGACTGACTTTGGAGGGCCAAAGTGCAAAGGACTCAGAGACAAGTAGAGTGGACTGACTTTAGGAGGACTCTGGCAAGTTGGACTGACTTTTGAGGGCCAAGTGCAAAGGACTCTGAGACAAGTAGAGTGGACTGACTTTAGGAGGGCCAATCGCGAGTGCAAAGGACTCTGAGACAAGTAGAGTGGACTGACTTTAGGAGGGCCATTCGCGAGTGCAAAGTCCTTTGAACCGTGCATTAAATACCATATACACACGATGCCAAAGCATTCATCTTTTTATAGGATTTCTGTGTTAGATTGTTTAAAATACTTTTAAAAAAAAAAATGAGAAACGAGAAAAGTTTACATACATTTTTTCGCTTTGTTATAAAATTCACCTGGTGTAAAAATGGACTAGATTAAATACTCAAGGATGTGCATTACAGGGATTTAATGCATGGTTCATGACAATGCAAATACTCTGTAGAAATTAATCGGTGTCACAAAATGGAAAATAATTGTTAATGTTTGGAAGAAATTTGTGGCACAGTGCATATAAGTAATATGAAACATAGGCATGGGCAGTTCGCCGTAGGGGCAAAGGGTAAAATTGCTCCCTCGCACCCTTAAAGATTTTTAATCATTGTTTTATCATAGGCATAGTTAGGACAAGTGGTGGCACTACGGGCGCCATAGGGGCAAAGGGTGAAATTGCTCCCCCGCCCCTTAAAGATTTTTAATCATTGTTTTATCACAGGCATAGTTAGGATAAGTGGTGGCACTACGGGGTGCCGGGGGAGAAGGGGGCTTAAAGATCTTCCATTGTTTTATCACAGGCATAGTTAGGATAAGTGGTGGCACTACGGGGAGAAGGGGGGGCATCCCCCACGAGATTGATTACTCCCTACTTAGGAAAGTGACATATTTCGTCCGATTTATAGGCGTTTGCCTCCCCAACCTTAGGAAACAAAATTTCCCCTGCCCCCTTCATGATCAAAATCCTGGCGCTGCCACTGGTTAAGACTTTTTCGAGGGGACCAATAATGAAAAGTTTATGAAACATTATCTACCATTTTCTGGACCAAGATGAACCATTTTCTGAGAGACATAATGGACCAAAAACAGCAAGATAATTAGAAAAGATAATGAGCAATTTGGATCAGTGTTGCTTCTAGAATATTTACCACAAGAAACACAAAATCTTTAAATAAAGTTTAAATAGTCTTTAAACAATCGTAAAAACACATTTCTACCTCAAAAGTTATTAGTGAAAGACTTTTATATGATTATCTTATTTATGTTCACAGGAATAATCACCCATTTTGAAAGGAGAAATTGGAGGGCCAGTGTCAAGGGGAAGGAGTTTCAGAGGTGGTAGGGGAGTGGCAGGGTGGTCCTTAGTGGTGATGTATTTTTCAGTACCTTGCCTAAATTTCCTCGCTGGTATGAATAATACAGTGTTATAATTTTGGGAGAATTTTTTTTTTTATATTGAGATAAAAGAGATGCTAATTTCCTAGACACTCATTGGTCTACCTTTGTTTTTAAAACATCTTTTAAACTATTTTATGTGCATTTCACAACAATCAACTCTTTTATGTGGTTAACTTATGATATTGCAAGTATATGAACATGTTTGTGCTTGACTTATGATATTGCAAGTATATGAACATGTTTGTGGTTGACCTATGATGTTGCAAGTATATGAACATGTTTGTGGTTGACTTTTGATATTGCAAGTATATGAACATGTTTGTGGTTGACTTATGATATTGCAAGTATATGAACATGTTTGTGGTTGACTTATGATATTGCAAGTATATGAACATGTTTGTGGTTGACTTATGATATTGCAAGTATATGAACATGTTTGTGGTTGACTTATGATATTGCAAGTATATGAACATGTTTGTGGTTGACTTATGATATTGCAAGTATATGAACATGTTTGTGGTTGACTTATGATGTTGCAAGTATATGAACATGTTTGTGGTTGACTTATGCTATTGCAAGTATATGAACATGTTTGTGCTTGACTTATGATGTTGCAAGTATATGAACATGTTTGTGGTTGACTTATGATATTGCAAGTATATGAACATGTTTGTGGTTGACTTATGATGTTGCAAGTATATGAACATGTTTGTGGTTGACTTATGGTATTGCAAGTATATGAACATGTTTGTGGTTGACTTATGATATTGCAAGTATATGAACATGTTTGTGGTTGACTTATGATATTGCAAGTATATGAACATGTTTGTGGTTGACTTATGATATTGCAAGTATATGAACATGTTTGTGGTTGACTTATGCTATTGCAAGTATATGAACATGTTTGTGGTTGACTTATGATATTGCAAGTATATGAACATGTTTGAATATATTTTTAAAAATCATAATTTGTCGTATTTGTCTTATTTGATATGAAATGATTGCTTTTACCACCTTTGTTAATTTAATAAATATAGTGAATAAATTCACAAGAAAACTATTGATGAACTACAGGAATACATGTAACTGCCTTGAGTAAGGTACAGTATATATTGTGAAGAGTTTTCAGCTGAACTGTGAGGGGGCATCTGAACTGGGGGGGATCTGACTAAGGGGGGCATCTGAACTGGGGGCCCTCTGAACTGAGAGGGGGGTATATTTGTGCATACCAAAAGACCATAAGTGTAGGGAAAGCTCCATTTTAAATTTGGGAGGTTAAAAATAAAGTTCATATTGTTTTTGAAAATTTGTAAAACTCACTTCAATCATTTTGTGCTTTGCAATGAACTATTGGTTCGCATGCGAAGCATTTATGCGAACCTATGTAATGGCGATTACGTCCGTCCGACCGTCCACAGATTTGTCCTGAGATTTCCTCAGAAATGTTAAAGTTTTTTGAGAATTCCTCAGAATTTCCTTATAAAATGTTAATGTTTTTCAGAGGTACTTAAGATAGGATTAAAGACTAGTTCCTTAAAAAGTCTACAATGCATTTGATATTTTCTTAGAAGATAACTGTAAAATTATATAATTTTCCAATATTCTTCAGAGATCCTCAAGTCTCTCTTGTAGCATTTGAGATTTGAAATCCTTAAAATTCTTTAAAATATTTGGGCACCAAACAGTTATACCAGGCTTGACTTTTTAAACTCTACCTTTATTATTGTGTTCATTTGCCCAAAGTTACTACAGTATATGACCTGGCCAGACTTTTTTATTTAGCATGCTTAGTCAGGGAGTGTGACAGGATGTAATTGCATATAAACATAGGGAGGGATGCCATGTGGGACATGGATGGGGGCCATATGATATTATATTTACCATGTTGTATACACCAAGGGCTATATTAGGCATAATTAATTGACTCCACCTTTTTTTCTTATTCAACAACTCATTTGCATATAAGTTATCATATGAACTGACATCAATACATAGTATGCTCAATCAGGGACTGTGATAGCTAGGATGAGACTTCTTATGGAGCTTATGGGATGTCATGTGAGACATAGGGTGGGATGACATGTGGGATACCATATGGGACATGGGGTGGGATACCATATGGGACATGGGGTGGGATACCATATGGGACATGGGGTGGGATGCCATGTGGAACAGGGTGGAATGCCATGCAGTACATAGGGTGGATTGCCATGGGATGGGATGTCATGTGGGACATGGGATGTCATGTGGGACATGGCGTCCCACCCCATTTCAACAAGTCATTTGCATATAAGTTATTATATGAACTGACACTTTCATACATAGTATGCTCAATCAGTGACTGTGATAGCTAGGATGAGACTTCTTATGGAGCCTATGGGATGTCATGTGGGACATGGGGTGGGATGCCATGTGAGACATGGGGTGGAATGCCATGTGGAACGGTAGAATGCCATGTGGGACATGGTGGGATGCCACGAGTAAGACAGAGTGTGACATAGGTTGTGATGCCATGTGTGACATAAGGTAGGATGCCATGTGTGACATAAGGTAGGATGCCATGTGTGACACAGGGTAGGAGGCTATGTGGGACATAGGGTGGGAGGCCATGGGAACATGTGATGCCATGTGGTACATAAAGTAGGATGTCATTGGGACATTGGGAGGGATACCATGTGGAACATATGGTGGGATGCCATGTGGGACATCAGGTGGGAAGCCATTGATGCAGGACACAGGGAGGGATGCCATGTGGGACATAGGGAGGAATGTCATGTGGTACATATGGTTGGATTAATGTGGGACACACTTGTAGGATGGGATCCATGTGGGTCATAGCATGGGATGCCATGTGGGACATATGGTGGAATGCCATGTGGTACATATGGTGGAATATGCCATGTGAGACACTGTGTGGTGGAATGCCATGTGGGACATGGGATGGGATATCGTGTGGGACATGGGGTAGGATGCCTTGTGGGACATGGGTTGGGATGCCATGTGAGACATGGGGTGGAATGCCATGTGGGTCATAGGATGGGATGCCCTGTGGGACATGGGATGTCATGTAGGACATGGGGTGGGAGGCCATGTGGGAGATATGGTGGAATGCCATGTGGGACATGGGGTGGGATGCCATGTGGGACATGGAGTGGTATGCCATGTGGTGGGATGCCATGTGGGACATGGGGTGGGATGCCATGTGGGAGATATGGTGGAATGCCATGTGGGACATGGGATGGGATGTCGTGTGGGACATGGGGTAGGATGCCATGTGGGACATGGGGTGGGGTGGGATGCCATGTGGGACATAGGATGGGATGCCCTGTGAAACATATGATGGAATGCCATGTGGGACATGGGTATCATGTGGGATGCCATGTGGGAGATATGGTGGAATGCCATGTGGGACATGGGATGGGATGTCGTGTGGGACATGGGGTAGGATGCCATTTGGGACATGGAGTGGGATGCCATGTGGGACATGGGGTGGGATGCCATGTGGGACATGAAGTGGGATGCCATGTGGGACATGGGGTGGGATGCCATGTGGGACATGGGGTGGGATGCCATGTGGGATATGGAGTGGGATGTCATGTGGGACATGGGGTGGGATGCTATGTGGGACATGGGGTGGGATGCCATGTGGGACATAGGATGCCATGTGGGACATAGGATGCCATGTGGGACATAGGATGCCATGTGGGACATAGGATGCCATGTGGGACATAGGATGCCATGTGGGACATAGGATGCCATGTGGGACATAGGATGCCATGTGGGACATAGGATGCCATGTGGGACATAGGATGCCATGTGGGACATAGGATGCCATGTGAGACATAGGATGCCATGTGGGACATAGGATGCCATGTGGGACATAGGAGGCCATGTGGGACATAGGAGGCCATGTGGGACTTACTTAAGTGTGAGATGCCATTTTTAAATTTGGCCGGATCATATGATATGGGTGTCAATTTGCATGGACATGCGAACCATGGCGGTATTTACTGTTCTAGTTTTGTGCTTTGTGAACACAGGTGCATCATCTTTACCTGCGTTTTGTAACCATTGTTTGGACCAAAGGTGCAGCTTATAAATGCCGGAATGTATGTATGAAATACTTGATTTTAGGATGTGCAGTTAAGCTGGGAGAGGGAGTTCTCCAGGAGGGGGAATGGGCGGGGGTGGGGGAGTCAGTTCCATATGTTAGGTATATATATATATATATATATATATATATATATATATATATATATATATATATATATATATATATATATATATATATATATATATATATATATATATATATATATATATATATATATATATATATATATATATATATATATATATATATATATATATATATATATATATATATATATATATATATATATATATATATATATATATATATATATATATATATATATATATATATATATATATATATATATATATATATATATATATATATATATATATATATATATATATATATATATATATATATATATATATATATATATATATATATATATATATATATATATATATATATATATATATATATTTGTGTGTGTGTGTGGGTGTGGATCTAACCCCATTTTTTTGTATAAAGAAAGTCAGTAAATCTGGTATCAGGTAAAATGTGATTTATATAAGACAATTCTTATGTATCTCTATAAAACAAAATAAAAGTTTTTCTTTTACTTCGAGTGTAAGGTTCGTGGGCAGATGGCGGGCTGGGCAAAACACGTTCTTATAAAGTGTATGTTATATCCCATGTCAATATATAAACAAAAAAATGCTTGGAGTAATTTAGGAGGCAATTAACTTTCAAAGAAATGTACAAATACTATCTTGGATTTGCCCCTATGACATCACACTGTATGAATGTATAACATGACATCACACTGTATGAATGTATAACATGACATCACACTGTATGAATGTATAACATGACATCACACTGTATGAATGTATAACATGACATCACACTGTATGAATGTATAACATGACATCACACTGTATGAATGTATAACATGACATCACACTGTATGAATGTATAACATGACATCACACTGTATGAATGTATAACATGACATCACACTGTATGAATGTATAACATGACATCACACTGTATGAATGTATAACATGACATCACACTGTATGAATGTATAACATGATTTATACACCAAACTGTCTCTTTCATGCTTCTCTATCATGGACATAAAAATTCATGGAATTATTCATTAATGCACCTGGATTAACGTGCTGGCATTCTTAGAACCAAAGTGGTTACTACAGTCATAAGACTATAAGAAGCGCACAAGTCTTTTTAATTTCAAATAAACTTTGTTGCTAAACGAACAAACTCTTGCAATTTTCCGCAAATGTTGCCAAATTTTACAAAATTTTTCAATAATTTGACCAAATTTACCTTCAATTTTACAGATTGAATTCTAATTTGTTTCTTAATTTGCGCTTTCAACCAGTAAGAAAGCAATACAACTGAGGAGAAATTCGTTCAGGTCTTAGGTTTCCCCTGCGCCGAATTTCTTTCATTTTTCAAAAATTTCCTGTTTGGGACAACTTTCCTTCAACTTTGGAACATCTTCCTTTCCTTTTTGGAAAATTGCATTTCTTTTTAGCAATTTGTGGCAAGTTTTCTACAATTCTACAATTTGAAAAATAATCTTAAGAGTTTTTCCTTTAGTTTATCATTTACCTCCCAACCAGTAAGCCTGTATATCACCAATGTGAAATCCTCTCAGGTATTAGTTTTTCCCGGGCAATTTTCTTTGATTTTCGGAATTTGTTTTTTCTTTTCTTTTTCTAATTTGGAAAATGTTCTCCCTTTTCGATAATTGTTTGCCAATTTTCGGAAAATTTTCTTACAAAAAACATTCTTCAAAATATTTGTCTCCCAAACAGAGAAAAAATATGCAACCGGACAGCCCGTCAATCCTCTCAGAGGGCAGTTTTGTTTCAAATACAATATATGTTGATTTGAAGTCATTGGTCAATCTTGTATCTTACGCCCCTTCATCCCCCCCCCCTCCCCTCTCCTTTGCCTCTCTCTAGTCAATATGGTATACTAACACGCCTGCCTATTCTGGAAAATTTCTTGGGCCACACTGAAATTAACCAAAACTTACATGTGCTTCTTTGAAATTTTTATTCCAGGAAAATAAATGGGATTATTAACCCTTATGTTTTTCCTTTGTTCATGTGAATAGCATAGTAATTTGTTGACATGATAAAAAGAGACTTTTGTTGACATGATAAAAAGAGACTAAGTCTTATGGTGGCACAAAGCGATAATGTCTGTAATGAAGTTTGAGTTCCAAAAATGTATAAAAATCAATTGGATGTTCCGGAAGGGATTGTCAGGGGTCAAAGGTTCTTTGGTGAGCGTAACCCGTGGTGTAGAGCTAAATTGTTAGATAGGAGGGCTCTTCTCCACAATGTTTAAATGCAGCAATGCGTTATCTGCTCGAAATGTGCGATTATTAAATATAGCCCTCTCCATTCGAAAATAGCGAGAGGCTGAGCCCCCTCCCTCCTTCCCGCTTCTACACCACTGAGCGTAAACGAAGAAAGCTGTCAGTGAATGCGTAAATTTGTAGGATTAGAGCACACCTCAGATGCAATTACTAACGATTATTTTGTTTTGTACAGTACCGTTCTGAATTCTACTCAGAGGCTCAGAAAAAATACAAACAATAGCACCTTAAATCTAAACACTTGGATTAACGCTTCGTAAAGAAGCAGAGATCGATATATTTTTAATTCTAAACTTTATTTTCTCTCTTTTTTAATTATTTCTGGTACAATAAAATACTTTTATAATGTATGCAAAATATCGACACCGAAGCTATATAAATCTTTAATCATTTGTTGAACTTAACCTATGTGCCCTTTCTGGTTCAATGATTAGCACAACACCGCCCAGCAATTTCCCTTATATTGTCACTAGGCTGATTTTTGTATTTCTATTGCATGTAAGTTACCTTTGTATTTGATTTCACATCAAAATTATTCAGTCTGACAGATTACCAGTTATACGATTATCTGCATAGTACATCATCAAACCTGAAATTACAAGCCTTTTGTATGTCTTGCAACATACATCACGTACTGTGAAAATATGAGGCTAATGAATATTGTAAAATTACAGCAAATGAATGAAAAATATTGAAATATAACAGTGAAAATAATGTTCAATGTCGTTTATCTTACGTTATGTACGTACTTAATTAAACCTTGTCTGAACTAGCCGATTGGCCTGAACAGTTTGAGCCTGACACTTCAGGTTATTCAGTCTCCTAAATGCAGCATGACATTTATTACCTAATCTTTGTTTTGAATGCATCTGCATCTTAATCTGAAAACCTAAATTGGTCACAGGCCTAGTCTACGGTTGCAACATAAATTATGCACTATGAAAATATGAGGCTAATGAAAATTGTAAAATTACAGCACATGAATTAATCTTTTAGATATAATAGCAAAAGTAATAGTTTGTTTCGTCAATATTGACTATCTTAGGTACTTAATAAATCTAAACAAGACAATTGACCTAAAAAGTTTGAGCCTGAAACTTTAAGTTCATGTCCCCTAATGCAGCACGACATGCATGTATTATTTAATATGCGGTTTGAATTCATTTGTTGACCAATATTTACAGTTGTTCCTTATACACGGGTTTTAAGGATATATGTCAGCACTGTGAATTTTTGAGATCTTCACTGTTACTCTAATTGTCTATGATTTCAATTTTGAAGTTGAAATCATCATTCATATTAAATAAAATAATTTGTTTTGACATTTGGATTAATAAAATGCAATTTGATATTCGTTGGTGATTTTTTCAATCCTTTTAATGACAGAACTGATATTACAAAAATAAAGACCTTATTTGGCTATAATTGTAACTCGCACAGTGACGTTTACTATAATACAATTGAAATTATATTCTTGAAAACACATTTATATTGAATCTTATCAAATAGTAAGTCTGGCCCAAAAAAGATTTCCTGATTGATTAAAATACTTGTATATTACCTAAATAAAAACTACAAACTAAATTAGAAAAAATATTTTTATTTCTAAAGGGTGAGAATTTCCATTTGGTGAAATTCATGAAATTTATATTAGAAAAACTGCATATAATATGATATACATTTAAAGGACCTTTGAAATTCTTATCCCTTTTTGATTATTTGAAAGATGAATAAAATTGGGAAAAGGCTCTCACGGTGGATAAATCAGGTAAGAAAACGGTCCATCGCATCAATATATTTTCCTTTTTTGTAATGTAATGTCCATATATGAGCTCCAAGATAATAAGATCATACCACTACAAAAGGAC
>JAIGNY010003665.1:2592500-2732500 GCA_020152595.1 Chiridota heheva
TAAGACTACTAAAAGTCTGAGCAAATCGCATGTACGTATTATCATTTAAATTATCCATTTTCCGATTTGAATCAAGAGAAACTGTGTGTTATGCAATTTCCCCTGACAAAAGTGACACTGGATAGGATAAAAAGCAATTTCTTAAACACAAGCTTGAGAATGGCTTTACATTATTCAATATACCCCTTTTAAGCGTTAAATGAGTAGCATGCAAATGAAAAAGCTCAAGCAATCGTTTGTTCTATAACTCAAAGCAATGCATAATTTGTCCATGAAAATCAATTTAAGGCTATTCGAAGCTATTTTGTTAGAAATGTTGTCTGGACGAAAAGGAGACCGAGTGGTCCCTTTCTTCACGATTACCAGCAAACACCCCCTCTAACTTTAGAATACTAGATGCAACCACATTGCATACAATACTAGCTCTTGACATTACACAGTATAATAATAATAATATAAAAGAGAGTAGATGATATGTGTGAATTGAAAACAAAACAACATTAAAGGCAACTCCTAGCCGACAAAATGGCTGCAACTAATTTCCGTTTCTAGTCCACAATGGCGATGAGTAAGTAACAATATGAGGTTTCATTTGGGTCTATGTTTATCTCGGTTTCCTTATC
Organism: Chiridota heheva; assembly: GCA_020152595.1. NCBI lineage: Eukaryota > Metazoa > Echinodermata > Holothuroidea > Apodida > Chiridotidae > Chiridota > Chiridota heheva. The sequence goes on from JAIGNY010003665.1 coordinate 2,593,124, forward strand.
GCAATCTATCTTCCAGTTTGCTCATACTTATTTAACTGTTAATACAGTAATATTTAATTATTTAGTTGATAATTATATTGATACGTAGATCTTATATAGCGCTTTTCTACGCGAAATGCATACTTAAAGCGCTTTACAGTGGAACATTTTGAGGCTCAACGCTGCAACCAACATACGGCGCACAAACCTGTATTATTACCCTACTCCATATTATGCTGACCATCATCTACAGGCCAGCAGATCCCATTTCTAAAGTCTTCGATATGACCCGACCGGGAATCGTTCCGTCTGATACGCGGATGCTATACCAGTTGAGCTAACCGTAAAGACAACTCATAGCCGACAACACGGCTACAGGTAATTTTCTTTTCAAATCCATAATAGCGATGGGTGAGACACAATATGAGGTTTCATTTTGGTCTATGCTTATCCTGGTTTCCCCGATTTCCTTATCGCAAATTAACTACCCAAGTGTGTTCGTACTTATTTTACTGTTCTGTACACTGACAGACTCAAGCAATTGGAAACGAAATATCTAGTCTAGCAGTTCATGGCCTGTCTGCAATTGTCCTGTAACTAAGAAGCTCCGCCATTAGATAAGGACTCACAACTTTCAATTTGTTATTCTGTTGTTATATTATTAAAATTTTTACAGTCATCTGTGAAACAAATCCCATGCCATGGCCTGTTTAGACATGCTTTTTTGTTTTGAAATAAAAGACACTTAAAGAGGGAGGCTCGTCTCAGTAAAATACGGTAAAAATGGGGGATACTTTATTTTGACGTCACTTCCGGTTGTGGAGGCAAGATCCGATCCTCTGTCTGTTTGTACCACACACACAGTACAGCCAGACACTAGCATGTACGTTGTGTGTGCAGAATTACATACACAGCGCATTACGTTACTGTGACGAGAAACTTATTTGTTTTTTTCAATGCTTTTTTGTCAGAAAGCGAAAGTGAAATTTTAGTATTATAATACTACAATGATAGTCACCAAATACAAATTACTGAGAAAAAAAAAAGAAGAAGATGAAAGCAAAAAGTGAAAATAAACGATTCTACCGGGGCTTAAACTCACGGCATGATTTGAAAGGGGAAAAAACGTTACTTGTGATCACCGCAAGCATCTGGGCTCTCTCGTGTGGTGACCTTCAAGGCGTTTTAAATAAGTATCTACCTTGCAATATGAGACAACGAATCGCGCAGCAAAATTTCAACCGATCAAAAAATTTGAAAGGAATTCTTAATATTGTGCACATATGACGATATCGCCTCTTTAATATTTGCATTTATATATTATTACCAGCTACTCTAAAGTTTACCTTAACATGTATTATTAACGTAGTTTTCTGCTAGTTCATTTTTGAGTTTGTGTGGGTGGAAATTGTTTGAAGATGGTGTAGTTTTTAATCTATTTCGAGAGATTCCTGCAACATCTTTTAAGTTAATATTCACAATATTTTTCTTATTTCGTATTTCACAATTATTGTATGTGAAAGTTAACAACTTGTTAATTAACAAACAATTTGTTAGTTGATAAAGTTAAAGATTTAACCTCGAGTTTAATGCAGGAGACGATGAACGGGAATTGATGCCCTTCCTTCCATGGTTGATTGTTTGCGTGATGTTAAACTTTGGATGGACCAAAATTGTTTGCAAATTTAAAATGCTGAAACGGAATTCGTTATCTTAGGATCTCGAGCCCAAATTCACCCATCCATCATAAATTTTTAAGTAGGAAATATAAAATATCTTGAAGTTTCTTTAAATGATGTTCCTTACATGGAAAAACGCTGGAGTCAAAGTGTAAAATTGTTAGATACAACATTTTCAAGATCAGAAAAAAATTGTCAATGAACTCTACCAGAGCTCTTGTACAGTCTTTGGTTAAATGTAACTTTGACTATAGTAATTCATTATTATATGGTTTATCGAATTGTACAATCAGTCGTTTGCAATGGATTAAAAACATGGCTGTCCATGTTATTTGAAAGTTAGATATGTCCAGCAGTATATCCCTGGCATTTAAATTACTTTGCTCCCTATCAACGACATAATTTTTTTTATTTCACTTATAATTTACAAAGCTCTAAATAACATTGCATCAACTTATCTCAGAGAAATCATTCGACTATACGTTATTCCATGTAATAACGACTATATCGTTATTGTGTTTGTGATCATGTAATAACTGTGCTGCCGTGGTCATGTAATAAATGTGTTTGTGATCATGTAATAATTGTGTTTGTGATCATGTAATGATTGTGTTTGTGATCATGTAATAACTGTGTTTGTGATCATGTAATAACTGTGTTTGTGATCATGTAATAATTGTGTTTGTGATCATGTAATAACTGTGTTTGTGATCATGTAATAACTGTGTTTGTGATCATGTAATAACTGTGTTTGTGATCATGTAATAATTGTGTTTGTGATTATGTAATAACTGTTTGTGATCATGTAATAATTGTGTTTGTGATCATGTAATAACTGTGTTTGTGATCATGTAATAACTGTGTTTGTGATCATGTAATAATTGTGTTTGTGATCATGTAATAACTGTTTGTGATCATGTAATAATTGTGTTTTGTGATCATGTAATGATTGTCTTTGTGATCATGTAATAGTTGTGTTTGTGATCATGTAATAGTTGTGTTTGTGATCATGTAATAGTTGTGTTTGTGATCATGTAATAATTGTGTTTGTGATCATGTAATGATTGTGTTTGTGATCATGTAATGATTGTCTTTGTGATCATGTAATAGTTGTGTTTGTGATCATGTAATAATTGTGTCCATTTTAAGACAGATCCTTCTCCATTTGCACCCCTTGTTTTGGAATACACTCCCCACTTAGTGTATATTTTAGGTGTTTATATGTTATTAAAAGAATTTGACTGATGAGAAAAACAATGGAGAATAGCTATTCCTTTGATATTAAATACCCTTTTTGGAATTGCATGGCATGGAGTTGTGTATGTGTAGTATTAGGTGCTTTAGAAAGCAGCAAAAGTAAGAATTATATCAATATTCTTCAAAACACGTCAAATACGTTGTGGCAATGGGATATGATTTTTTTTATGCAGAAGAAGGATAGTAATAAACTTCGCATGGAGTACCTATCAAATCGGAATCTGATAAGAAAATACCAAATAAAGAAACCAAAATAATTACATCGGCAGTTTGGACCATTAACATCACCAACAAACTGAAACTTCGCTGAAACCCTCAAAAGCATATAGTAATTACATTCTAACTTCTTAGTAGGCGTTAACATGCAAATTGAAGGTGAACGTTGGTTTCTGTCTCCCAAAATCATTAAAGGAGACAAAAAGTCTGACAAAATACTCATTTCATATGATAGACTTAAAACTAACAATTCATCTGACCTAGTTCGAACGCTACCGAAGCAATTTAACACGCCTGTTTGGAATTATTAATGTTACATTTATGATTATTATTTGAGTTTAAAACATGCGGGAAATGATATTATTAACCCAGAATAACTCGAGATATGAATAGATTTGATTCCTATTGTTGGTACTTGGTTTAGTTTTTAATCCTGTATAATACGATTATCAGGATCGATTCAGACTTATGTCTCCGTTAATACAATAAACACGGTTTGCGTGTGTCTTACACACAGAGCGCGCGATTGGTTATAGGCAAGCAGATAAAGATAAATCTTTGATAACAGAAATGGCCCGTAGGGGAGTCAATTTCATCTTACGCAAACAAACTGGTTCTTGATCACTCCAATACCCGGTTGAAAGACAGGTACGGTTCTTTGTTCCTTCTAGTTGATACCCTGGGTCACATGAATACGTCACATTCATCCCGTATGCGTACAACCGACCGATCCGAATCCCATTATCAATATCACCTGGATCACCACAACTTTTTGCTGTTAATATGGAGCCAGAAAAACAATCATGAAAGCGATTTGATCAATGGCAGATTACAACGTGTATGGTTCAGATGTGGATGAGCTGACTTACGGTACAGCACAATACTCTGAAGTGATCAACAACTGGTAAAAAGAAACATGGATGGCTTTATATAATACAAAATATAAGTATCACAACTGCCAAAATCCATGTGCTTTTATTTTATCAGCAACAATATGGAATTAATTATTTTCTTCTGAAAGGTGTTTTCCATGAGAATATATTTTTAACCTTTGTACTTATCAATTAAATAGTGTCATTCTCTATTACGAAAATCTCGCAGTGCTTTGAATTTCTAAATAGAGCCTACATTTAGTTTATGAGCGTTATACAGTAATTACTTTGTCTATCATGATTATACGATATATTTGAAAGAAAGAAATATATATATCAAAAAATCTGATTTTGACTCTTCTTCAGTAAAATTCAATGCATTGTACTTGTCAACAAATAAGTAAACTTACGACTGCACTCTAATTCCATATCGCTCCATGTTCTATTTTCTCTACAAACTAAAAAACCGCCTCCTCTCTTTAGATAATATCCCGGAATACAAGAGTTAGTAAGCGCGTATAGTACCGTCAGTATCACGTGTTCTTGTTAATGTTGCATTAGGTACTAATTGCTAACAGTGGTTGGGAACATTCTTCAGAAGTCACTTTAGATTAATACAAAATATTACCTTTTTATACTTACATTAAATGATGAAATCTATTGGTTGTCACTTTTTGTTATTATTGCGAATTTCTCAAAAGGTATTTGGTATTGATAGTAGTTGGAAACAATATCTTCAGAAGTCACTCCATGTATGAAATAAATCAAATAAATAGACTTAACTTAAAATACCAAACACAATTGTCTATAATAAATAAAAAAGTAAGTAACAGTGGCGCATATACAGTGTACATGTATATGCATCAATGTTGCGGAAAGTGTAAAATACTATAGTATTTTCAGTTGCTCTCATAGTTCGATTGCCTTAAGACAATATGTTTGAAAACTATGTATTATATTTAGTAGCGTTCTTCCTATCTCTGTAAAATTTAAATCTTAATAAAGACGTCTGTGGCGGTAAAATCCCCCTTTTCGAGTATCTGGTTCTTTACATTCTATTATTTTTATGTTCGGATTTTAGATTATGTTTGTATAAACAATTTCAGAGGGCGAATTATTTTGAACCGTGTCTTAGTAAGCTTGAATCACGGTATTACAGAACACTGTTCTATGAGTTGCACTGTGGTATTTAATGTTTACAAATAATAGCTGAATGGATTGATAATGTGCCTGTAATAATATACTTGGAAAATTATACAATAAAGGTAAAACTGGGTGTCATATTAATTTTAAATAAAATGATTAGTTCAGTGGTCACGCATGTCCATCATATCACAAAATGGTGATGAAAGCGTTCAAAAATCTTATTCCATTCAGGAAATACTTCAGTTTAAAGCTCTGTCTTATCTGTGTAGAAATGACTGATGTAGTAGATCTACTATGAAAAGTTGACGTCTACATTCTTAACAATTGTTAATATATTTTAAAGGAACGTTTTTTAAATATTTGTTACTATTTAAATTATTTTTCCTCAAATTTTCTTCAGGTCGTATATTATAAATACCCTTCTTAGATTCAGGTTTACTACTTTTTTGACATATCCAATGGTTTTTAAGCCACACTATTTCAGGAAAAATATGATAAAATACATACAGACTTGGAGGAATCTGAGGCTATGACATACAAGTAGTCTGATGTCAGTCGTTTCTAGACAACTGATGCCAAACTTTAAACTTAGATATCTTCTTAACGGAATTAGATTTTTGGATGCTTTTTTTACTATTGTGTTTCTTTTGAAGTCGTCTTTCATGTAAATTAGACTTGTTTGACCTCTGAACTATTTTTTTATTATGAATTGTGTATATACTGAAATTCTTCTTTCATCATCCTTCCGTAGATTTGTTTTTGTCGATGAACACGGAAAACCCTTTTCTTCTGTTGAGAATTTTAGTATTTGTAGACACAGCATTAAAAAATATAAAAAACGAAATCCTAAGTTATGATGATTAATCTATTCAAATTAATCATTTCTCATTGTGACTTTCGTTTGTGTTGTATGTTAAATGTACTTTTATTTAAGTAAGTCTTGTTGAATATTGTTTGAAAAAAATCAGTTTTGCGCCTAATCATTTTTGTAATATTCCGCATTGGCGAGTGAGTAACGTTTGTTTGTAAGAAGCAAGTTTTATGAAACATGGAGAAAGATTATTTTTCAGTTCCCGTTATCCGATAGTTACATAGTTGATATGGAAGACATGTACTAGATTAATATAGACAAATAAGATTTACTGGCATGTTCACGACAACTAACCAATTCATTTAATATTACCCGAATCGCATCGAACCATTCAAGACAACCTTAGTTCATTTGGCAAAATTAGGGTTTGGAAATAAAGACCACAACATTTTTCTATGAATAAAATGCATCAATTTAATAGTACCCCAACCTGCCAAACGCTCTAATATAGAAGATATCGATTTGATATGGTCCACCCAAGAAATTTAAATGTTAATGTATGCTCCTTTAATTTTTCCCCACTTTGTACTAGTGAGGGTATTTACGAGAATGTGCAAATGAAGAACAAACAAAGCACCACCGCCCTCTCTCTCTTTCTCCCTCCACGTGCTATAAATAGTCCCTGCTACGTCACTTCTATGCTACCGGAGGCGGATTTTTGAAGCGGAGTAGGCGGGTGGTTGCATAGAAGGGAGGTATATTTCTTGTAAATATACCTCAAAGTGGGACAATTTACTTCAAATTATATCTTCTATGCTATTAATATGCAATACTAAATTGCAACCGTGGTCCGGGCGGGTGAACAGATCACAGGCAATACCCCCCTCATAAAGGATAAGCGTCCGAGCCCCGCAGAGCGGCGACGTTGGTGTTGTTACATAACATTATAGAATTAGCAGTGAAAACACCAGAAAGAAAGGTTCATCGTGCCTATTTCCCCTCTTCACCCCTCCAGCTCTGAAATGTGTTCATCTGGTTGGTGGGTGTTGATTGTACAATTCTGATCAAGTTCCTTTCTGTAGACGACACATTACGCAGGAAGGACACCATACCTTATCTTTTCGAGTGTCTGAAAAAGCACCTCTCGGGGAAAAAAGATGCGTGCAGGAAGGAGCTCCAAGGTTTGGTTCTTAGCTTTAAAAGAGGGGTCCAGTACTAAACGGACCTCCGAACTCGAACCTTATATGGCCTCCCCTGAGGGATAAATCATGAGTGGAGCTGCGACATTTCCTTGAGGCCTCAACCAACAGAAAGAATGTATTGACGGAGCGCTCTTTTATAGTGCAGGTAAATAGCGATTGGTTAAAAGGGCGGTCAGCCAGCGTTTCTAGCGCCAATCACATAAACCATGGTGACGCTAACAATGAACTCCCAAATTGATAACAAACTCCACGTCATCCAGCCCACCATTCCGATCAAACCCACAATCAACAACCTCTCTCGTATCGACAACGTTCATACTACCCGTCTTAAAATAGGTCACACCCACCTCATTCACTTCCACCTCCTTATTGGCTCCCCCAACCCCTCTGCAACAATTGCCATTGCACCCTCACAGTCCATCACGTTCTCCTTGCTTGCCCTCTGTACAACCTTTCCAGAGCTTCCCTCACTCTCCACAACTCAATTGTCGAGTTCTTCTAGAAGAATCTTCCGGATAAAATTATCTCCTTCCTTCATCATGCTTTCCTCTACAACCATATTTAATTCTCCTCTTCCAGCCCCCCCCCCCCCCCTCTCCTCTCTACTTTGTTTTTTCACCCATGCACCTCCTCTCTCGATCACAGCATTCTGACATTTTGTTCTTGTATTTTTTTTCATTCTCTTCCTGTTTCCTTTCCTTCCTACCTCTAGAATGATCTGACCTCTCGGGCACAATTTGACCCTAGTTGTCGTGGTGCCGTTAAGCCTTCATCAAACAAATAAGGTCAAGTTCTACTAAAAACCTAACGCAAGAAGTGAAAGAGCCCCATGGAAGAGCTTGGCCAAAAAGAAGATGCACTTCCAAGAGAACAGTCCCGACTTGTTCGATATTCGCAGAGGACCACATTCCCAGAAACGATGTGAAGCCATATCAAAACCGCTGTTTTAAATACATCCTAGAAAGTAATTGACTTCTCAGTGAAAATAAAACAAGTACTGATTCTACGAGAACAATAGGGAAATGCAAAACATTTTGGTAAAGAAAAGAGCAGCCAATCAGGCTCATTTTGTTCAACCGTCCTGTCAACACAATAAGGCAGTCTTTCGCCAGGCGTGCAGTGTCCTCCAGCGCAAACTACGGTCCATCCAAAATGAATGGTGGATAAACCCAGCTTTGTTCAGATATAAAGAACCACAATGACATCTATGAAGCTCTAAAAGTCGTCTATGATCCCTCGCACCAGACGCAATGCCTCTCACAGAGTGTCGACGGGAAGGAGCTCTTGTCAATTTTCTTCGAATTTCGGGCAATTTTGTTTTTCTTTTTTGGGGTAATTCTCTTCAATGTTCAGGTAATTTCATTCGTTTTGGGCCAACTTTCTTCAATTTTCGAGATCTTTTAGATAATCGCCGATTACGTCTACAGGCTTTCTGTAAAGGAACAAGACTAGTGACAAACAACCTCCACAATATCATAACGCAAGTAATGTCAAGTTTCAGAAAAATGTACGTCACACGCAGTAAACTCTAATCTAATAGTCTATGGCAAATTATCCCGAGCTGTATAACAAAACCAGCATTTCAGATATGCTACAAAAAATAAAATAAAAGGTGTTCTCCAAAAGAATAGGAATTTACATCCAGACCTTGTTGCTCTATAGTTACAATAAATTTTAGTCCCAATTGAATCACCAATAGTGTAAGCACATGAGACGAAGTCTCTACCTGTGTTTATACAGGATAATCCGCAAACGCCGTCACAAACGCACTTATTATTCCTCCGGCAGCAATCTCCTCCTTCACAATTACATCCCCTTTGGCAAGCTTTATTTCTGGTTGTTGCTGCGGCTTCATTTCTTTTTGGACAGCGACTCTCTTCATCTAGAAGATCAGCTTTTGCAATGTTAGAGAGTATATTCATGAACTGAAGTTTTACAATTTAAGTTGGGTTTTTAAAAGGAAAATGATCAAAATCAGTATCTTAAACTGTTAAAGTAGAATCTCAAAGTTATGTTGTACTTACGTGACTGTACTTCCAAACATTGTGGTGTGGCACCTGACCATTGCCCATCTCTTTTGCACCTTATGCTGGAGGGCCCGGTAAGCTGATATCCCTCGGAACAGTCAAAAGTGACAACAGTCCCCACAGATAGAGGTGTATCATTCCCATCTGATTGTAAATTTCCTGAAATCTGCAATTCTGGACACTGTATCCCTTGTAAGAGAAGAAAGGGGACAGAGAAACGTGGTGAGGACAATTACATCGTGTAGCTGAGATGATTATATCGTTCGTATGAGGCTCTTTACAGTCCGGAAGCATGCCTGTTTATGTACTTGAAATTTTAAAAATCATTGTGTTGAAAAACATTTAAATTTTCAAAATGGCTGTTTCGCGCCTAAAAGCGTAGCTCTATTATCTATTTTATCTAATATTTCGAAAACGGCGTTGTGGACATCAAATGGGAGTGGAAAAGTTGTAGCCATCACAGTAATGAAGGTATTTTCAGAAGTTTTAAGTTTCCTCTAGCAATGATATTTTTCCCTGACGTATTTCAAATTTGAAAAATGTAACATTGCATAAGGCTATAACGTTAGGATAGCAAAGGACCATGGGAAATATCACAAAATGGCGCCTTCCATGTAGCAAAATGTTCCCATTAATAGGCATGCTACCGAACTGCCTTATGTCTATACTGACATCATGTTCATGAAGTAGTTAATTAATTAACCAATTTCACACTTTTGAACATTTCAAAAATGTTTTCCCTACTTTTAGATGTTAGGTAGGTTTATGGATATTGTTGCAATATTTTCTATTGAATTAAAATAGAACAGAATAACACTTACTTTGATTTTAAGCCTTGTAGTAAATGGCAAGAAGATACATACAACAATTGAAATTGGTATATGATTAACAAAAATCCATTTATTTGTACTGGTAATATTATTCTTGCTGGTTACAATTTAGAATTGATAATATAATTATTGCTGCAAATGCATCTTTTTTTTCATGTCCTCTTATTCATCAGTTTTGGTTTGACTTTGCTTCATGTATTAATGAGAAGACAACATTTTTAGGTTTGAACCTACCACGAAAAACAATAATTTTTGGCTGTAGAGATAAAGTATTTTCTTTTTTGCTACTTGTAGTAAGTGTAAACATGTCAATGGTAGTATTTCTTTTCAAGCATTTCTTGTAGTCTTAAGAAGTTATTTTCATACAGAAAAATATGTTGCTTTAATTAATGACAGGATCAATCACTTTACCACTATTTGGAAAACTTGATTACCTTTATTTTGCACACACAATCAATTATTTTTTTAAGATAATGATCAAATTGTGAAGGTTTCAGATTCATGAATGAATTCTTGATATGCTGTTTTGTGATTACATAATTTAATTTTTCCTTTTTAATGCCAATATGAAATTTTGAATAATAAAAAATAATAATAATCAGCCATTTACACAGTCATGTATTCCGGGAACCAAAACAAAAAAATCCGGACAGAACTCTCTATGCAATAAAATAAAATGATTGAAAAACAACGGTGCTAAAATTCAAATTTATCTCTTTTCTATCAATTTTCTGTTAGTAGAATGCATCATGTGTCCAGCACCTTGAAGATGATTCATGACTAGTGGTGAAACCTTTGCAAAATCATTGAGAAGTTAGTAATGCAAGAAATAACCATTCTTGTTATTCTCGCAAACAAATTTGGGTTTCTCCCGGGCTGCTATAACGTGAACCGACTTTAATTAGTATCATGTTAACTTGAATGAAATATATATTAAGTGAAACCGGTTAACTTGATACTGTGATATTCTTTAGATATTTTGTATGCCTTTATGGCATCACAGTGTACACTGTAAGGTCACTTTTAACACACTCAGACAATTTGTCAAATGCAATAACTCCTAGATGAAAAAAGATATCAACATAATTTTACTCCTTTTTTTAATATATTTCTTTATATTTTTTCATAGTCCTCTATCATATATAAATATATATATAAATGTATATATATAAATATATATATATATATATATATATATATATATATATATATATATATATATATATATATATATATATATATATATATATATATATATATATATATATATATATATATATATATATATATATATATATATATATATATATATATATATATATATATATATATATATATATATATATATATATATATATATATATATATATATATATATATATATATATATATATATATATATATATACATATATATATATATATATATATACATATATATATATATATATATATATATATATATATATATATATATATATATATATATATATATATATATATATACATATATATATATATATATATGTATATATATATATATATATATATATATATATATATATATATATATATATATATATATATATATATATATATATATATATATATATATGTATATATATATATATATATATATATATATATATTTATATATATAAATGTGATAAATATAGAGGTGTCTTGTATATATTTTCAACACCCTATCCACTAAATAGAAGGTTCCATTCGAGACTACCATCGATACCAGACAGAAAACAGCACAAATATTCTGACTGAATAAACTGTGCCAGCTCTATATTTACTCCGTGTGTCCTCTCTCCTCTATCCTGACAGGTGGGTGTTTTCCTATTATTTTGTCTTATAACCTTTAGTGTATATTGTAGAGATACTTTTCATATACTTTTTAATTGCTATAGTTTAGCATTTTGGCCATATTCATCTGTTTTCTCCAAGAAGTGGAGCACACTTGTCTAAATATCGTATGTATCCTTTGTAATACCAATGGGTAAGCCTATCAAAACACTGACTCTATGCAGGGTGTGTTGGCACCCTGTCCCTGGATATGCTCATTAACATATTACATTGGGTTGGCCCATTGTATGTAGGGATAGGTTGCAGTGTATGTGTTGTAGGTATTGGGAACTATAACTAGTCTGTGATTGGTCAATCTTCATGATGTCATACCACCAAGAGAGAAGGAAATATTCACTCATGAGGTTTTGGGTATTTTTGTCTGAGAGTAAAGTATTACAGTACAGTTACTTTATGGTTACTGTGTGTAGGTATAATTGTTTTTTTTTTTACCAAAGTCACTTGTAATTGCTGGCAAATTGTGTGAGTTTGTGAGCTGGTTCGTTTGTGTGTGAGTTTATAAGTTCGCTTGTGCATAATGATGTGTGCATATGAATAGGTTGTTAAAGTGGTATGTTGGATAATCATGTTGAGGAGGATTGTTTGGTGGAAGGTAAAGATGTTCATGAAATGATTTTGATTGTATTGAATTGCTATATCTTATGTGACAAATATTCTGACTGAATAAACTGTGCCAGCTCTATATTTACTCCGTGTGTCCTCTCTCCTCTATCCTGACAGCTCCCTCAGCTGGATACCTTGACTAGTGGGCAACAAAATTACATCTTTAGTGCTGGAAAATTCTTGCATATCCACGACTTTGACACAATCGATACCTGAGCTCCAGTGTCCCACAATACAACTGTTGGATTTCCATTTATGCAACAATGAATCGTACATTTCTCTCCAACTAACTTTGCAAGTTGACTGTGTTTCTTTGTCTTTAAGCCATTGCTTGTAGCCATTTGAAAATTTTGTCTGGGGCTGTCTTTTGATCTGGGACTTTCTTTATGCTTGCGGTCTCTCCACGTCCCTCTGGCTGGACCGCATACCGTTTCCCGACCCTCTCACATTGCTGCAGCCTATGGCCCGGTGTCCCAACTCACCACATTTGAAGCAGTGTCGACATGTTGCTCCTTCTCCCTTTTCTCTGCATTGCACACAACCTCGGAGGGGGCGGTTTCACGATTTCTCTGCTCTGATATCTGTCTGAATTTGTCAAGGTCTCTTGGATGGCTGCCATTTGAGCTTTCAGTTCTCTTACGTCAGCAAATAGAATACTTTCTTTCTTTTCCAGTTTTGGTTTGACCTCTTCCTTCACCTCTGTCTCTTCTTTTACTTCTGTCTGTATTTGGTTTACTTTCACATTTCTGCCCTTCACCAACTTATTCTGCCTTTCCTTTTCATGGACTGCAACAGCATTTACAGACTCGAGAAGAATTTCATCTTTAACCTCTCCTTGTAATACTGTCTTCAACTCAGATTTAATGGAATCACTTAGAAAGCCAGTCCTAAGGGCGTGCAAAAACATATTTTGGACCAGGACTGGATCATAACATACCCTGAGCCTGCCTCCTGTGATGCAAACAGAACCTTCTGTTTTATGTCCAAGGCCCTCATGATAAATTCCTGTGGGGTTTCCCTGGGTTCTTGTACTAATCTGGACAGTTCATGATATAGTTCCGTTGCCCCTTTCCTGGAAGTGGGACCTAATTATTTGCCTCAAAACCGGCAGAGTTATACCTCGTCTTCCTTCTAGGTAGCTCCTCAACCCGCAGACCTGGGGTCACGGTTCTCACGACAGCTTCCACAATTTCGTCATCTCTGTACCCCTTCTCTTTCCAGTTTCAATTTGGTGGATAAGACTGGAATACGAGAGACATCCTTACGGTGTTGCTCACCAATACTTCCATATCCGAAATTCACGTGAAGGTACCCAGATGAGCCGAATTCTCGGGTGTACTATCTGGGTAACAGGCTTGGTGTTAATGAGGGCGTTTAAATTTTCCTCCATAATTCTCATTTGATCCATAAGATTTGTAATTGTCTGTCCCTTAAATCTGATGTCATTTCCATGGATTATCTTTCTTATTCTGTTCATCGTCTGAAAGTATTATTTCCGACTTTGGACTTAATGTCTCTTTCACAATTCCCAAAATTTCAGTCCCTTTTCAGGATCATCTTCTAATTCTTCAAGTTTTGCACTTACTTCTTTGATCAGTCCCCGCTTTGTTTTTCCTGATAAATCTTCTTCGTTTACCTCTACAATCCTCCCTATCTCCTTCAGCTTCTCCTCGTTTTGGGCATATAGCATACCCTGCACGTCAGTTAGGATTACCTCGATTCGTCAGTGGCCATTCTGCGTTGTTTGATCGGCTTTGTTAATTGCTTTGTCAAACCTAGCTCTGCTACCAATTTTGTTGCCCACTAGTCAAGGTATCCAGCTGAGGAGCTGTCAGGATAGAGGAGAGAGGACACGGAGTAAATATAGAGCTGGCACAGTTTATTCAGTCAGAATATTTGTCACATAAGATATAGCAATTCAATACAATCAAAATCATTTCATGAACATCTTTACCTTCCACCAAACAATCCTCCTCAACATGATTATCCAACATACCACTTTAACAACCTATTCATATGCACACATCATTATGCACAAGCGAACTTATAAACTCACACACAAACGAACCAGCTCACAAACTCACACAATTTGCCAGCAATTACAAGTGACTTTGGTAAAAAAAACAATTATACCTACACACAGTAACCATAAAGTAACTGTACTGTAATACTTTACTCTCAGACAAAAATACCCAAAACCTCATGAGTGAATATTTCCTTCTCTCTCTCTTGGTGGTATGACATCATGAAGATTGACCAATCACAGACTAGTTATAGTTCCCCAATACCTACAACACATACACTGCAACCTATCCCTACATACAATGGGCCAACCCAATGTAATATGTTAATGAGCATATCCAGGGACAGGGTGCCAACTTGCACCCTGCATAGAGTCAGTGTTTTGATAGGCTTACCCATTGGTATTACCAGGGAGTTGTTATTCCAACTCCCTGGTATTACAAAGGATACATACGATATTTAGACAAGTGTGCTCCACTTCTTAGGAGAAAACAGATGAATATGGCCAAAATGCTAAACTATAGCAATTAAAAAGTATATGAAAAGTATCTCTACAATATACACTAAAGGTTATAAGACAAAATAATAGGAAAACACCCACCTGTCAGGATAGAGGAGAGAGGACACACGGAGTAAATATAGAGCTGGCACAGTTTATTCAGTCAGAATATTTGTGCTGTTTTCTGTCTGGTATCGATGGTAGTCTCGAATGGAACCTTCTATTTAGTGGATAGGGTGTTGAAAATATATACATGAATCCTCTATATTTATCACATATATATATATATATATATATATATATATATATATATATATATATATATATATATATATATATATATATATATGTATATATATATATATATATATATATATATATATATATATATATTTTATATATATATATATATATATATATATATATATATATATATATATATATATATATATATATATATATATATATATATAGATATATATATATATATATATATATATATATATATATATATATATATATATATATATATATATATATATATATATATATATATATATATATATATATATATATATATATATATATATATATATATATATATATATATATATATATATATATCAAAAATTCACAGGAATATTTCTTTAATAACCATAATGCTGATATTACGCCTTTACACCTAAAATGTCCATCAGTACTTCTACAGAAACAGCAGTCTGTTACTAGCCATGTGATGTATTGGGATACTTCATACAAAATACATGAAGAAAATAATCATGTACACTGCTGTGCAGTGTTGGTAGACCGTCCTAATTTAAGCGCAAAAAATTAAATCAGTTCTTAAAAAGCCAAATTATGCTTTAAAAAAGGCAATCTGTAAATAATGGTAATGAAGACAAAAAACAAATTTTGAAAGGGGGCGGCCAGCTGCGGCTCCATGGTCTTTTCTGCGAGATTCAAAATGTACTAAAAATTGCCAAAAAAAGTTGCTATGAAACTTCAACAGCATCAGAAAATGTATCTTTAACTTTTTTTATTTTTAAATAAAATTGTTGAGAAAGGGCCAAAATAAAGTCAAATATGACATTTTGCCAAAGAAATCTCAATAAAGCCATACAAGGCAAAATGTCAACAAAAAAAGCCTAATTTCCATACAAAAAAAAAGCAAACTTTAATTTTGGCTTCTTGAAAGCCAAAATGCCTGCAACCCTGCTGCAATGACTAAACATTAAAGGATTAGTTCAGTGGTCCAGCATACCCATCTTATATGAAAGAGGACTTTGAATTAAGAAACAAAATGGTGAAGAAAGCGTTCAAAAATCGTATTCCGTTAAGGAGTTGTTCAAGTTTAAAAAGCTCTGTCTTCTCTGTGTAGAAATGACTGGTGCAGTAAGCCTACTATTGAAAGTTGGTGTCTTCATCCTCACATTCATAACAATTCTTAATGTATTTAAAAAAAGGTTTATTTAATTTTTTCACTTTTTAAATGATTTTTTCTCGAACTTTCTTCAGGTGGTAAATTATAAATACGCTTCCTAGATTCAGTTTCACTACTTTAAAAAAAAAAACCCATATCCCATGGTTTTTAAACCACAAAATCATAGGACAATATATGATAGAATACATTAAGACTTTGAGGAATCTGAGGCTATGACATCACAGCTAGTCTGATTTCAGTCGTTTTTACACAAACGATACCAAACTTTAAACTTAGATATCTCCTTAACAGAATAAGATTTTTGATGCTTTCTTCATTATTTTATTTCTTTTAAAATCCTCTGTCATATAAGATGGACTTGCTTGACCCCTGAAGTAATCCTTTAAAACAAATCTCTTAGATACCTGTCCTGACGCACGATAAACCACATGGACCATCACACCGGCACTCTCGGCTACGTTTCCGGCATATGCATGAACCTGAGCTGCAATCACATGGTCTCATACATGTCATGCCTAAAGAGCTAGCCCCAGTAAGGCTTCGTGGGGGACAATCACTTTGCTGGCCAACCGTGGCACCTCAAAAACAAAACAGAAAACATCATTGCAACATATTTTCGTAATATTTATGAAACGTAGAAAGAAAATAACCACAAAGATGGGCTTTTACTCACCCATTTAATCTGCAAAAGTATTGTAGACAAGAGTGAAGCAGAAAGTACCGTTCGACATATTAAGCACCCTTGCTCTAATCAGCGCCCACCTGCCACCCAACATGTTTTGACTGGAAACATAATTTGTTTAATCAATTTGAAGAATTTAAATAAGATCGGTCAGTGGCGTAACCACGGGGGGAATGAATGGGTCCGACCCCTCCCCTCTTCCGCACCCCCTTCACACACACACAAACACCTCACTTTTTTGAGAAATTGTCGAAATTGGGATAATCTTTTTTTTTAATCTTTTGTGCTTTTAAAAACTTTTTGTTATTTCAAAAGTGGGCTGCATTTGAACACTTCGTCTTGGGAGGATCTAGGATCTTTTCGGATCCCTCATTATGTTAATGCTGGCTACGCCACTGAGTTTCGTCACATTATTTGCTTATTTTTCCTCTGATGTTCACGATGGTTTTTGTGATAGATAATTGTGAGGGCTAATGGAGAACCAGTTCACACCAGGGAGTTGCAACTCCCTGTTCACACGATGCACTTCGAATACAGCACTGTATTACGTCAAATACGGTATTCGCAATATCCACGTGTTCTACGTAGTAAACATGGTAAAATTATGATACGATATTATAGAATTACAAAGGATACCCTTACCAAAAGATGAAATGAGTACCATGCACACAATGTACCAGATAATTCTTCTTTCCTTTACAAGGTTGGTCATTGTGTTGATTGCCTTTACAAAGTGATGTAAATTATCATCTAAAGAAAAAAAGAAACTGTGCTAAATTGCCATACAGTTTTTGTAAAACACAAATCAAACATCTGTTAAAACCTACAGTCTATTTGGAAGTTGCTGTCACTTGTAACAGTGTAAGGAGCTTTTACATCTTTGAAAAGCATTTGTGACATTTTGAAAAGATCTACCGTATAGGTCAGTAGGTACGGGTATATCGGGTATATATATATATATATATATATATATATATATATATATATATATATATATATATATATATATATAATATATATATATATATATATATATATATATATATATATATATATATATATATATATATATATATATATATATATATATATATATATATATATATATATATATATATATATATATATATATATACATATATATATATATATATATATATATATATATATATATATATATATATATATATATATATATATATATATATATATATATAAATATATATATATATATATATATATATATATATATATATATATATATATATATATATTTTTTTTTTTTTTGCTAACAGAATTAGCAAAGAGGTTTGTAACAATATAGGCTTTACCGAGACGACGGACTAGCCATTCTAGAGGATTCACCACGTAACGTAGAACAAAAAAAGGAAAAAAAATAGTAAAACTTTCAACAAGCATGGGCTCAGAATAACAATTGAAGCAAACAAGAAAATGATTGACTTCTTAGACGTAACCCTCGATCTAAACTCAGCAACCCATAAGCCGTATATGAAAGCAAACAACACCCCACAATATGTGCACAGCAGATCGAACCACCCTCCGAGCATTATTAAAAACATTCCTATGGCCATCAATAAAAGACTCTCGGAAATATCATCCAACAGTAAAATATTCGACGATGCATCCCCAGTATACCATGACGCCCTCGACAAGAGTGGATACAAACACAAACTTGAGTGCAAGGAAACACCAGCACCCGTGAGGAAAAGGAAAAACCGCAGTGAAAATATAATTAGGTATAACCCTTGTACAGTGAGACTATAGAAACAAATATCGGAAGGCACTTTTTTGAAATCTTAGACGAGGAATTTCCACCGTCTAATTTACTGCATAAATTTTCCAACAGAAACACAATTAAACTTAGTTACAGTTGTACGCCAAGCATGAAAAACATAATTGACGCCCATAAAAAATCAATAATTACCACCCAAGTGAAACCCTCATCAAAAGAATGCAACTGTAGGGAAAAAGAGCAATGCCCAGTGAATGGTAGAAGCAAGGAAGAAGGCTTAGTCTACCAAGCAGTCGTCACAACAAGGAATAGCGGCGAAACTGAGACCTATGTCGGACTTTGTGCAACAGATTTTAAATCTAGATATGCTAATCATAAAAGTTCTTTTGCCCCCCAACACAAAAGAAAATATACAGAACTCTAGTCACTCTAGGTGAATGGGGAATGGTAGGTAAATAAGAAATGGTAGGTGAATGGAGAATGGTAGGGGAATGGGAAATGGTAGGTGAATGGGGAATGGTAGGTGAATGGGGAATGGTAGGTGAATGGGGATGGTAGGTGAATGGGGATGGTAGGTGAATGGGAATGGTATGTGAATGGGGATGGTAGATGAATGAGGATGGTAGGTGAATGGGGATGGTAGGTGAATGGAGATGGTAGGTAAATGGGAATGGTAGGTGAATGGGGGATGGTAGGTGAATGGAGATGGTAGGTGAAAGGGGATGTAGGTGAATGGGGATGTAATTGAATGGGGTGGTAAATTAGATGGTGGTAGGTGAATGGGGATAGTAGGTGAATGGGACGTCTTAGTTTGATAGAGGTGAGGGGATGAGACTTAGAGGAAAGAATGTTGGGTGGTATATGGCATAATGCTTGGTAGACGTAGAAATTGGGATGAGGGTGGGATGGCATGGGGACAGGATGGGATGGAATGTGGGACGGGTTGGGATGTCATGTGGTACAGGTGGGATGCCATGTGGGACAGGGTATAATGGCACGAAGGACAGGGTAACATGGCGTGTGGGACAGGATGGCATGGCATGTATGACAGGTGGGATGACTTATGGAACAGGGTGGCATGACATGTGGGACAAGGTGGGATGGCAGAATAACAGGATAGGATGCGGACATGTTAGGATGACATAATGAACAGGGTGGGATAGCGTTGGAACAGGAAGAGATGGCGTGTGGGACAGGGTGGCAATAGTATTTGGGACACGGTGGCTTGGTATGTGAGATGTTGTCTAGTTTTCAGGCATGATGGCATGTTGGATAGAATGAAATGGCCTGTGAGACAGGGTGTGGTAGCATGTGCTGGGATGTCATCTTGATTGTAGGTGTGATGGTATATGGGTCATGTGATGAAAATACATCCCGATTTCATGTATGATTTCCTGTAAGTTGGGAGGAAGGAAGGGAAGGTACGTGAAACAGGGTGGAATGACATGTAGGACAGCGAGTGCATGATATGGCTTGTTGGACAGAGGTTGGCATGGTAGGTGGGACAGAGGGTAAAAGGTGTGAAGCGACGAGGAAATTTGTTTCGCTTGCGATGTCTGGTATACATATAGGTAGGCCTAATCCACTAGACATTCATTAAATATATCTCTCGTCTACTTATAACGACTAGTAGTGTTCATTGTTGTCGCCGTTAAATCTCTATTTTCTGACCTATATTTAAGCTTATTCTAATCAATGTGTAAGTTGTATTTTGCACTTTCTTGAATCCTTAACGGTTTGTGAGGTTGTGAGGGTAGGTTGAGGTGGAATAGAGGGAAGGGGGGGGGGGGTCTATCTAGGGACGATGAGACCTAGGGAGGGAGGGATCTGGGTAGGGTAGGATCTAGTGGCGTAGCCAGAGGGGCAATATTTTAATCCGTCGGTTCAAATTGTAATCCGTCGGTACAGATTGGTGCCGTCGGTTCAAGAAGCTTTGACATTCCAGGTGCTTAAAATGTTTTTAGATTTCAAAAGGGCACTTCCTCAGAAAAAGATTCTTTGGTAAAAATATATTAAAGATTTGTGCGAATTTGTATTTAAATACATGAACTTAGACAAAGAGAGGGGGGGAGAAGAAGGATGTGGGTCGGAGTACACGTGATACAGAACAGGCTCATTTTAAACGTTTGACAACATTTATACAAGTTTGTAGTAAATTATTGAAAACCTGTCTTTTAGACAACCCATGTTTTTCAAAGAGTGACGATAAACCTAACCATGTACAAACGTTAACAATAAAACATTATATTTCCACATGCGTTTTCATGATTTTGTGTTTTGTATATGGTGTATTATAGCTCTCTTTGACATGAATTTTGAATTGTATAATACACCTTCTTATTATGCGTTGTGACATACGTTTTTGCCCTTAAAATGTCAATTTTGCGAGAGCTTCCGGGGGCTTCGCCCCCATGCCCCTACGGGGCTTCGCCCTGAACCCCACCAGGGGTCCTTAAGTGGGCCCCTGGACCCCACGACGACAAGTCAAGCGCTTTACGCTTTTATTTTGTGTTTTGTATATGCTGTATTATAGCTCTCTTTGACATGAATTTAAGCTATTACAGAAACCTGGCTTAATATTGACTCAAATCTTTGCTCAATTGAAATTCCAAATTATACATTTATTCAAAGAGACAGGGGTGTCAAACGAGGTGGGAGAGTTGGATTTTATATTAATAAATTAGTACCATTTGCAATTATAAATGATCTTTTGTCAAACCTTCTTTTATTTGAATCTATGTTTGTTGAGATTAAACTCACTAATAAAACTCTTATCTTAGGAGTCATTTATAAACCTCCTGATGTCCCAATGTCTACTTTCAATGATGAATTATCTGGTATTTTTCAAAACATACAAAACAAAAAAGAAAACTTGCTATCTTACCGGTGATTTCAATATTGATCTTTTGAAGCATGACCATTTGCCTCCTATTTCACATTTTCTCGATTTAATGTATTCTCATTCTTATTTACCATTGATATCAAAACCAACAAGGATTACATCCTCATCAATCATTGATAATATTTTTTCTAATGATTCTACTCTTAATTCAAGATCTGGCATTCTATTATCTGACATAAGTGACCACTTACCATTTTTTTGTTGTAGGGATTTTGGTTCTAGTTCATCTGTTATTAACACAAATAAGCTTGTTCACCATAGGAGAGATACTAGTACTACAGCGCTACACAATGTCAAACTTGAACTTTCCTCTTTTGACTGGGGACCTCTATTTAATTAAATTGATGCAGATGTTGCATATAATTTATTTGTTGATAATGTTCATCACATTATATCTAAGCATTGTTTTGTTAAAAAATTATGGTTAATGCTTAGTAAGTGCAAGTACACACAGTATAAAAATAAGCTTACTAACATTTAATTGATCAGATTGGCTAAAAGATACATTTTGAACAATGTTGATGACAATAAAAACAACCTAAAGAAAACTTGGGATATCATTAATAAAATACTTGGTCGTACTTCAGCCAAAACTCCTATTGATAAAATTAAAGATAATGACAATTATATAACCGATAAACATGTAATGGCTGACATATTTAATGATTATTTTGTTAATATAGGTAACAATCTTGCTAGTACAATCCCCACATGTAATTCAAATTTCCGTGATTTTCTTCCTAATGCAATCCCAACATCTTTGTTTCTATCACCAACTAACTGCTCAGAAATTATTGACTTAATTATGAATATGAAAAAAGGGCTTGTGGTATTGATAATATTTATGTTAATTTTCTCCAAGATAATCGTTTCGCTTTAGCAGCTCCTCTAATGTTTATCTTTAATTGATCAATTTCCACTGGTGTTGTACCACTTTGTTCCAAAGAAGCTAAAGTAACTCCAATATTCAAATGTGGTGATTGTTTAAGTGTTTCTAACTATAGACCCATCTCAGTACTTTCATCATTATCTACAATTTTAGAACGTGTTATTTACAATCGTACTACTAATTTTCTTGATAGGAATAGGACACTTAGCAACAGACAGTTTGGTTTGTGCAAAGGTCGTTCTACTTCTATGGCAGCTTTAAATGTCACTCAATATATCATAAATGGTTTTAACAATAGGAAATACTCATTAGGTGTATTTTTGGACTTATCAAAAGCTTTCGACACTGTCAATCATAACATTCTTTTTGCTAAATTGTATCATCACGGTATTAGAAGAGTGGCCCACAATTGGTTTGTTAGTTACTTATCAAACAGACATCAGTTTGTATCCATTGATAACACTTATTATTCATCTTATCGTAATTTGAATTGTGGTGTGCCCCAGGGGTCAATCCTTGGGCCTTTGTTATTTTTGCTGTATGTAAATAATATTACCTATTCTTCACATCTTTCACACTTTACACTTTTTGCTGATGATACTAGTATTTTGTATAAGGATAAGAATTTTGATAATGTCGTTTCAGTCATCAACTCTGAATTCAAAAATGTAGCCAATTGGTTTAAGGTTAATAAGCTATCTTTAAATATCAGCAAAACTCATTTCATGCTTTTTCATCCCTATCATAAGAATATAGATAATATTGATATATTGATTGAGAATTCCCAAATCAAACGTGTTGATGCCATCAAATTTTTAGGTTTATACATCAACCCTTTATTAAAATGGTCTTCTCATATTAATAAGATTAAGACATCTATTTCTAAAATAATTGGGGTTTTCAATCAAATTAAAGAGTTTGTACCTAGTTACATCCTTAAAAATTTATATAATACTTTATTCTTCCGCATTTAAGCTATCATTGCAATGTAATATCACTCTTCTCATCTAAATCAATTATTCATACTTCAGAAAAAGGCTGTTCGTATTATCACCCAAGCAAGTTTTCGAGCACATACATCCCCTCTTTTAACCAGATTATGTTTTCTTCATATTTTTGATATCCACAGACACCAATGCGCTGTATTCATTTTAAAATTTGTTAATCAGCAATAACCAGATATTTTCAAGGATTACTTTTCTTTTACTAATAATCTGATAATATACATTCCCACAGCACCAGGTTCTCCCATCATTTGTTTTTCTCTTCCCATAAATCCAGACCATTTCAAACGCTCCATTGTATCTAATGGTATTAAGTTATGGAATCAAATATGCGATTCTATAAAAAAACATAAAAACTAAAATTATTTTCTGATAAGTTAAAAAAGACACTTATATCTAAATATTACCAGCTCTAGTTTACCTTCATGTATTTTCATCTCCATCTAGTTTATGATTATATTTGACGTCTTATCTATTTTTACCCAACCACTTTATTAATTCCCCTGCCTAGGCTTCTTTATTTTACCGTGTGTGTGTGTTGACTTTTCTATACATTTTCTTTGTGATTAATTATTAAATTTACGGTTGGGCTTCTTGCAAAAGCCCCAGCTTTTAAGCCCTTCCACCAATTTCTTATAAATTGTTATGTGTTTTCATAAATGAAATAAAATTTTGACTTGTATAATACACCTTCTTACTATGCGTTGTGACATACTTGTTTTTTACTTGAAATGTCAATTATGCGAGAAGCAGGCCTCTGGACTCCACTCCGACAAGTCGAGCGCTTTAAATAATTGACACCGAAGATGTCAATTTCTACGACACTAAATATCCCCTCCCCCCTCTCCCCCCCTATTCATATGAAAATCCTGGCTACGCCACTGGTAGGATATAGGGAGGGGTGGGGTTTTTTTATGGAAGGCTCGTTTCACCGCTTTATTAATTCCTTTATATGCATACTGATTTAAATATGTAATGTCTTGTTTTCTGTTATTGTATCATAAGGGAGTTTTACACCCATAAGCTTTAGTAGTTTTTTTTTCCAAAAGCTCCTCAGCCACTGAATTTATATCTATTAAACCATGTAACTTAATTCACAGATTAACATATACCGAGTTACCGATTTCAAAAAGAAAATCAAGGAGTTATGTAGGCTACATCTATGATTTGTTAACAATGAAAAGATACTTCATTAAGATTGGTTCAGTGGTGACTGAAATTCAACTTCAAAACTGTTATAATTCAAATTCAATGCTGTTATGTGAAAGAGGACTTCAAAGAAATAATAAAATGAGGAAGAAAACAGTAAAAAATCTTAATTCGTTGATCAGATATTTAAAGGAGCACTAGACCGAAAGTAAGGGCGTATTTTAGGTCCCCAAAAAATCAATGCTTATCTAGCACGCAACGTTATAGCAATTTCTGATCACTATGAATATTCAAGTGACCCTCGCACTCACGTCGTCTGTGGGCTATGGAGGCATGAAGTTTATCGATCTGTTGCGGATAATATGTATGTGGAATTTGCAAAAAAATAGCGCCCTCACTTTTCAGGCCAGTGCTTTCCTAAGTTTAAAATTATGTATCATTAGTATAGAAACGACTGAATTCAGACTAACTGTAACATCACATCCTCAGATGTTTTCTAACATACTTTTTCCTGCGAATTTGTTGCTTAAAACTATTGGTTATGTCAGAAAGTAATAAACTATTTCCGGAATAAGATAATAAGTAGTTTCTTCGCCATTTTGTTTCTTTTGAAGTCCTCATTCATATACGATCACCTTTCTTGACCACTGGACACTTAACCTCACGACCGGACAATAATAAGTGTGTTTGGGCTTACCTTTCTCCCTGGCGTTTTACACCTTCGTTCAGGTTTTCCCCTATTCGTAAGTTCAATTTTGAAGTAACACGATGACTGCCACAATACAACAACGAATCTACAATGATTTATTCCTAATGTTTTCTGAAATTCCCGAAAGAGCATGAATATTCAATACCATACAGCTGATAGGTAGGTAATATAGACGACAACTATCTGCTTTTGCGATCGAGAGCTTCAAATAGTGTGTGAAGTTTTGTAGGTTAGCATCAAGTTTTCTTTGCTACTTCTCGGGTCACCTGAGTTCCAGGTCTTCTGACACCTGAAAAACCAACAAAGTGGGCTGACACCTGCATACTGTATATCTTATTATTTTTAAATTGATTGATATTTCCTTTCAAAACCATCTGTAATGGCTGTGGAGATATATTAACGAAAAGTTATTTATAGTTTTAGGACTTTTGTCTTACGGACTAAGAAAGTTTCGATACTTATTGTTCCTTTCAAAATTCCGTTGGTACTTTCAAAGAGGATTAATGCTATGCTATATGATATTATTTATTAATGCAGATGTGAACTTTATATTCAACACTGATCATTATACAAATATTTCTTAGAATATATTCCAGAAATGGAAGGACAATTAGGTTATCAATGAGTCATCAAAAACATCAATTGTGTGCTCTTCGCATAGGCGGGTTTTTTGGGGGGGTGGAGGGGGGGGGGAGAGGGCCCCAACACTTTTTTTTCTCCGAATTTGTATCTTTTGTATGGAGATTTTTTTCTCTTTGCGTGATTTTGTCCCCCCCCCCACTCCCCAACACACACATTTTTGACTTTGCCCCCCCCCCCCCACACACCCTTTACTGTCGGCAGGAAAATCCCGCTTATGGCTCTTGGTTTTATTTGTATAGGAAACCATGCACTATGAACAAAAGTTTTTCATGCACTATAAGTAAAGTTTTCCATCGTTACCCATTCAGCTTCTCATACCGACCGCCACAAAGAAAACCTTTGCATTGAAAATGTTCAAGTTCCTGAGTTCTTTATCAGATGTTACCCTGTAATTCCTATTTAAGAATAAGCATTGTTGATTAACATCAATTGCTCTGGACTTGAGAATAAAAATTAGTTCGCCCACTTAATTTACTTACACGAGTAACAAAAGTGTGATTCATGTTATTGGCTATAATGTCGTTTGACCCTCCGCCCCCACCGTTCGACCCTCCGCCCCCACCATTCGACCCTCCGCCCCCACCGTTCGACCCTCCGCCCTAACCGTTCGACCTTCCGCCCCACCGTTAATCACCGTTCGACCCTCGCCCCCACAGTTCGAATTACCGTTCGACCCTTTTTGCCCTTAATATCCACAGTATTAACATTTGGTGCCGTCTCTGCCTAGAATATTTGTTGTTCTTGTATTACTAGTTTCTGCTTTGAGTTTGGAGTCCATATTAAAGGGTAAAAAAAAATCTGATCATGTGTACAAACGACTGAAATCATACTAATGTGACATCACATTCCCACATTCCTCAGTGACTTCCACCCCGTGAAGAAAGTTTGTAAAAAGATTTAAAACTAGAACATCAATGATGTAGTAGCTCAATATATGTTTTTGGGCTGGGTATAAGACTGTTTTTGTTGGTGGGGAGTTACTTCGGGTAGGCTTGGTTTGTTAGGAAAGGAATACAAGTTTGATTAGCAGTGGCGCAACAAATGGTTTTGGAATGCCCGGAGAGGTTGGTAAACCTTACAGGCCCTAGGCAAAATCGATTTGGGACTAGCCTCTAACAATGACACTGCAATATCTTTGTTATGGGACCCAAAGCGCCAGAGGTTTCGGAAGGAACTCGGGAAAACGAAGAAAATCAAGTTCATGTGCGTTTTTTGACAGTAATTGAGGGGCACTTTTCATTTAAAAAAGGGGCATTCTTGTCAGTTGACACTTTTTGCTTGTCACTTTTGACTTTCCCCCACTTTCGGTAGACAAATTCCGCCTATGGGTTCAAAGATTGGGGAGCCAGGACCAATGTTGACAATTACCCATCAGGCGAACAAGTAAAAGGCTTCTTTTCAAAATTGCTGATTAGGTTTAGGTTTACCAAGGTTTATAACGTCCAAACAGAACTCCATTGGTCCACCAGGAATCGAACCCGGGACGGTAGACTGGAAAGCTGAAGCTTTACCGCACTGCCATGGAAGTCTGTTTAGAAAATTATTGGCGGCATACCTCCTCCCACCACGGTCCTCAGTGTCGGTACCACTGGTAAAATGTTATGTTTTAATTATGTCAAATGAATACTAAATGTATGTGACCTCTATGTAATTTGTAGTATTTGTGAGTGAGTGGATATCTATTTGTTTTCAAGCTTGAAGAATGACCTAGAATAACTTAAAATAAGTTTCAAAAAGACCGGCGCCCACAGGTTGACCAGTCCGCCCACAGGATCCAGACGCCAGTTCGCCCACTTTCCAGACCGGTCTCCAGACCCTGCCCCCGTCCAACTTTCAAAAGGGCACATTCTCCGCCCCATTTACTCTAGGGCCAGGAGCAGACCGGTCCGCCCCCCAGACCCCACTGGTTCCCCTCCCCTCCTACCGCAGTGGTTCTGACATCGCTGCAGAAGCCAAAATCCCTACGGGCCCGAAGGACTCTAGTTGCCCACTGCATATGGGAGCTTTAATATCGATTTTTGAAAACTGTTTTTCAAAGCTGGGGAAAAAAAGCCTAGCTTTAATATGATGCAAATTTGATTGTGAAACATACATTTAGTCACATACATTTAGTATTCATTTGACATAATTAAAGCATAACATTTTACCAGAGGCAGTGACACCGAGGGTCGTGGTGGGAGGAGGTATGCCCCAAATATGATGCAAATTTGATTAACAATGTTTGCTTTTAAGTGAAATAGAAATCATAAACAGACATACCAACAGCAAAATACTTTTGCATCAAATCATGGATTTTACATCCTTGCAACAAAACATGATTTTAACTATTGATAATGTATTTGTCATTCTGAACAAATAATTAATTATTGCAATTAATGAATCACAATTAATCAATCAATAATAGCATATAGGCCAAATACAGTTCCAAGTAGCAATCATTATAACAAAATATAACTAAAACGATCTTGAAACTTTCTTTTGGAGTCCTCTTAATATAAACTGATAAGATGAATCTACTTGATCCTTGAATCCTTAAAGATACCCATCACAGAAAAGGCGATTTTCCTGAAAAAGGAAGAAAATGTTCCTATAATCGAAAGAATTTGACCGGAAATAAAAAAAATTACCCCAGAATTGCCAAAAATTCCCAAAGTGAGAAATAAAAAATAACCAAAAATAAGCAAAATTTTCCAAAAATGAGCAAATTTTCCGATATTTAAATTTTTTCTTCTTCTGGAAATTAAAAAATAATACCCGAAAATAAAAGAATTTTTCACGAAAATGTTCTAAAAATTGCAAAAAAAAAATGTCCGGAACTTTAAAAAATTACCCTCAAATTGGGAAAAAAGTTCCCAAAAATAAGCATCATTTTCCGAAAATAAGCAAGATTTCCCAAAAATTTAAGAAAACTATCCGAAAATGGAAGAAAATTTCACGAAATGTTGTGAAAAGCGAAGAAAATTGTCCGGATATGAAGCAAAGTTTCCGAAAAGAAAGCAAAAGTTACTTTGGGTGGGGGGCATATAACAAGTCAAAAATTGATAGAAAGGTCCGTTTTGTATATTGGCACCACCATTCCCATTCCACCACTAAGAATTTTTTTTTAAAGGAACTGGATTTATGCATAAGTTACAGTAATACAGTCTTGTTAACAAACAAGTTACTGTGTATAAGATTACTGCAAGCCAGGTCATGTGTGTAATGCGATCTACAGGGTATTCATGGAAGGTGTTTTTTTATCAGTGAGTTATCTACAGTTTGGTGATTTTACAGCCAGAGATTTAATCGCGTTATGTGGATAAAATAACCTACTTCAGCTATTTAGCCATTCTTGGTTTTTAATAGTTTTTTTTTTGTTTAACCGAATTTATAGCCCAAATCAGCTATCAACTACAAAAGTTATACACCAATTGGACTACTTATTGGAAAAAATCCCAAACGGGATATCACGCTCGATTAGCATATGTGCAAGACGGTATTTTAAAGCTTTAGCCAATAAAAACACAGTTTTCTTTCAATCGGAGATAATCGGTGGCATTTTCCGAGTTAATGTTATTATATATGCTAAATTTATTCGGATTGCGCGGAGTGAAATTCTAGTATTTGAAAGATTTTAAGTGTATTTTAGAATGCAGAACTCGTTAAAACTACGCAACAATGTGAATTCTTATTACATCAAGATATCGATCTATTTAAGCCAAACATAGCAACACAGCAAAATATCCAAAAGACGCGCCAATTATGTACCGAAATTTGTGAAATTATTAAGAAGAATATTACAGAAAAATTCCCCTAAATAATTCCCCTCCAGCTGTGTCAACAAATTCAAGCAATAAGTTCAATGCGTTTATATAATATGAGGTGACTGACATTCCTAAATAACTTGTTAGCTTCCTTTGTATTATGTACTATCATCCCCAGATTCAGTCGGCCAAAAACAGACAAATCATATCTATTCGATGAATTACTTCCGTACAATGTTTGTGATCATTTCCATGGTGACTCGTAAATAATCTAATTAAAAGAACGGAATTTTTTATATTTTATTCAATCTCGGAAGTGCCTTGTTATCTGGAAGGTTGGTACTCTGGCGGTATATTTAAAGGTATGTGGACAGGTAGAGATTTTATATTTACCTTTAAATTATTAGTTCCTTGGGCAAACCTGTTTATCTTTTATGAAAGAGGACTTTCAAACAAACAAAAGGGTGAAGAAACTACTACAATATCTCATTCCGTTAAACAGTCCGGGAGCAACCCAAAAAACTGGGTACTTTGAAATACCCCAAAAATTGGGTACCTTTATGTATTACGTCATCGCATGAGCCTACACATTGACTAGCTCACGCTAAACATATAGAGTTTTTTTTATTTTTCGCTCCGGATTCTCCAATATTTCAATGAATATCCTGAAACTTTGGAGACGGATAGTAAATAGATATTCAAAACTTTTTGCTCTGCTTTTTGAAATTCACGTTTGCGTTTTTAAGAAAATGAATAAAACAAATTATGGGCAGTCTGTTTTGTTCATTTTCTTAAAAACGCTCCAATACATTTCAAAAAGCAGAGGCAGAAAGTTTTCAATATCTATTTACTATCCGTCTCCAAACTTTCAGGATATCCAGTGAAATTTTGGACAATCCGGAGCGGAAAATGAGAAACCCCATATGTTTAGTGTGGGCTGGTCAAATGTGTAGGCTCGTGCGATGACGTAATACACAAAAGTACCCAATTTTTTGGGTATTTTAAAGTACCCAGTTTTTTGGGTCGCTCCCAAACTGTTAAAAGAGGTATTCAAGTTTAAATCTCTGTCTTTTCTTGTAGAAGTGTGACTGGTTTAGTAAGTCTACTATGAAAGGTTGGTGTCCTCATCGCCAGTTCCAAACAAATGTTAATGTATACTAAAGGATTAGTTCAGGGTTTTGTCTTATACGAAAGAGGACTAAAACGACTGAAATCAGACTAGTTGTGATGTCATAGCACAGGTTCCTCAAAGTCATCTATCATATTTTGTTCTGCTTTTTTGTGGCTTAAAAATCATTGGACACGTCAAGAATGTAGTAAAACTGAATCTAATAAGGGTATTTATAATAAATCACTGAAGAAAGTTTAAAGAAAAAAATAATTCAAATGGTGAAAATGTTAAACAAACTTTTTTTAAAAACATACTTTTATTACCAATGACGCTCGGAGAATCAATTTTACTGAAACCCGAAGCGAACGAAGCGGCCGAGTGGATGATTTTGAAGCTGAAGAACGTCGAGTGCGTGAAACGAAAGAGCACAGCCATCTTAGCAATAAACACTGTAAATGGAAACACAAGAATATTAACACATTTGACGTGATAAGTGCTCATGCTCTAATAAACAGCCACCCAACAGATTTACATTTTTTTAACAACAGCATCAATAAATGATACTATGTGTATTATGTAATGCTGTCTATTGGTGCGATCTGAATGTTGGAACTTGTAATTTGAAAACTTACGATACGTAAGTTAAGCTACATTATATGCAAACAGGTTTATGTTCGGTCTTACGATGGTTTTGTGCTGGATGTTGTAGGTTCGAATTAATTCCAGCATATATACAGTGCTAGCGTAGTTTGAACAGGACTGTGATGACTCCCGAGCATGGGTGCTTTTAAGAAAGAAAATTACTAGTGTGCAGTAAAGAGTGATAACAATTCGTTTTCTCTCAAGGGGGAGGGGAGTGAGGAAGGTTATTATATTCCTCAGACAGAAAGAATTCAATCTTCCTATTAAGTTTCTCAAAAACTCACTTATCAACCACGTTGGCTTTTCACATCCTCATTTCATTTGTTGTTCTTCTCCTTAATATTTCCAACAGTGAGACCCGACTTGATATATAAGCAGGTCGGGTCAGACTTTTCCTCCCGCCAGTGCACCACAACTGGTTATCAAAGGCCGTGGACATTGACTTGGTTATCGATGTTATGTCTGTCCGTACGTCGTACCTGTGTTCTCGTCCGGGTCGTATTAAGCGTTTCGTGATAGCATTGTTACTATCATAAGCGATTACGCAGGTGACGACCCCGTCATTGTAATTGTGTGTTCACTCGTCGCGACTTCTCCTCTTTATTTTCTTTATTCTGAAAACCACAAGTAATTAGGATCAAATTTCCCTTATCAATGCCTCCATTATACTAGTTCTCCTGTTAATCCTGGGTTGTTGTGAAAGTTGGTCTTGAGTATCAAATTAGCGATAGATGAAGTCTTTATTGTGTGGTTGAGTGGTTATTGTAATTAAGATAAGTGGTCTCATTAATTGCTATAGTTAGTGGTTATGATTTGCTGGGAACAAGTTTTTAAGGAGAAGGACAAGCAATGTCTTCAAGTTATTCAACATAATCAAACTTGCGTGAAGTTGATGATGGGGAATTAGATATTTATTTAGAGAAGCAAACTATACTCAACAATGGCTGAAATAGTGAGGGGGTTCCACTTCAAAAATATATTTTACATTTACTGGCCCTTTTTGAGACCCAAAAGAGATGGGGCATCTCTGTCTCATAAAGGAAGTGGAGAGGGGGAGGTGGTTGTATTTGTGAAATTATGGTGAACACTGCTTTCATGGGATAAATTGTCCAAAGTGAGCCTGTTTGGCGAGTGGTAGCTATGAACATTTTGTGAGTTTTTTGGGCGAGGGGCAAACTTATTTGCATGTTCCATGAATGCAAGAGAAAAAGAAGAAGAATGATTTCTCTTCATATCTGGTTTGATCTGGTCCGATAAAACTTAATTTGTACATCCTTGATTAAACTTGAATGGAGGTTTTATCTATCTTTATCTAAGTGGCCAGATCAAACTTTATTTGTATATTATGCAGCTTTAAATTCACTTTAGCCTATATCTGGCTTGATCTGTCCAGATTTATTTGTAGATCAAATTGCCTTGAAGAAAGGTCTTACTTTATCTGCATGCGCGATCAAGCTAAGTTATTTGGTTATCGAATCAAGCTTGATTTGGCCATATCAAACTTGATCTGATGGCCATATAAAGTTCACTGTATCTTATTTATATTTGACTTTAGCTATTAATCTGACCAGATACATCTTTATTTGTATTATGAAAAGTTTATCATGTCTGGTTTGCTTGCATTGATCTGGAAGGATCAAACTTTATTCGTCTGTTTGTAGCAAGGGCGTAGGAAGCGGAAAGGGGGGGGGTGGGAGTGGGGGGTTGGGGTGGGAGTGGGGGAAGTGGGGGTGGAAGTGGGGGGGGGGGGGGAGTGGGGGTGAGTGATTTTTTCAACATTTTTTTTAAAAATCACTTGGTTGGAAATTAGACCTGAGGTCACCAGACCGCGCGTATTCACCCCGCATTTAGAGTGAAAACAAAGCGATCAGCTGTGATTGTTTACATGCCATATGTACCGCACACACTAAACACATATGACTTGCCAACGTGTACCGCATAAACTTGAAGGTTTGTTTCCACTCCAGAAAATGACGTCATCTCCCGGATGTGATGTAACACCAACCAAGTGAATACGGACCGATAGGGAATTCATATTCATCAGAAAGAGCTTTAAATGCTGGACGAATTAGTCTGTAACATTATGTAGCATCTGATGTATGACAGACAAAGCACCCGAACACCTTGTCTGTAACATTATGTAGCATCTGATGTATCTGATGAATGACAGACAAAGCACCCAAACACCTTGTCTGTAACATTATGTAGCATCTGATGTATGACAGACAAAGCACCCAAACACCTTGTCTTTAGCATTATGTAGCGTCTGATGTATAACAGACAAAGCACCCGAGCACCTTGTCTTTAACATTATGTAGCACCCGAGCAACTTGTCTTTAACATTATGTAGCATCTGATGTATGACAGACAAAGCATTCGCGCACCTTTCCCAACCATATATGACAAATCTTATCAACTTTAAAATATTCTGAAACTTTGGCAAGCCACAACATGGAAATTAGACAGGCTTTTGCTTAATTTTAGTGACTATAAATTCAAGTAGATTTCAACTTGCTTTTTCATATACACATAACATAACAAGAATACAGTCTAAGAAGGGTTAGTCACCCCACGAAAAGCCCAAATTAAAACCACCACCACCACCATAATAAAAAGAAATCAAAGACGCCCAGAGATAGTAGAGATAGTGAGTTATTAATGTTGACCTTGAAATTGTGAACATTATTGGAGCTAACTATCCACTCAGGCAAACCATTCCACTCATTAACAACTCTTTGCGAAAAGCTAAAACACCGAATATCTATCCGTGAGAACTCTTTGGTCAACTTCAAACTGCTACCACGTGTCACATGAGGATTAGCTGAAACATGCAAGAAATAACAGGAAGTCAAAGCGTCACTGGTCAAATTGTGCCTGAGAGGTCAGATCATTTTAGAGGTAGTAAGGAAAGAGACCAGGGGCAGAATGAGAGAAATTTAAGAACAAAAGCCAGAAAGCTGTGATCGAGAGAGGAGGTGCATGGGTAAAACAAAAACAAAGTAGAGAGGGGGTGGAAGAGGAGAATTAAATATGGTTGTAGAGGGATGCATGCTGAAGGAAGGAGATTATTTTATCCGGAGGATTTTTCTGGAAGAATTTAGCAATTGAGTTGTGGGGAGCGAGGGAAGCTCTGGGAAGGTTGTACAGGGGGCAAGCAAGGGGAACGTGTTGGATAGTGAGGATGCAGTGGCAATTGTTACAGAGGGGTTGGGGGTGAAACAATAAGGAGGTGGGAGTGAGTGAGGTGGGTGTGACTAATTCTAAGACGGGTAATATGAACGTTGTCGATACGAGAAAGGTTGTTGATGGTGGATTTGATCGGGATTGTGGGCTGGATGACATGGAGTTTGTTATCAATTTGGAAGTTCCATAAGGTTTGCCAGCGGTCACGAACAAGAGAAGCGATAAGCGGTTTGATGTCAGAGAGGGTTTTGGGAAAAGGGGAAGGGAGGAGGTTGAGGGCAAGCTTAGCGGCTGTATCAGCCCTGTCATTGCCAGGGATGCCAACATGGCTGGGTATCCAGAAGAAAAGAACACTTTTCCTGCAGAGGGTGGGAGAAAAGAGTTTTCGGAGGAGGAGGTGGCAGGTGAGGTTATCCCATTTAAGATTGAGTAATGAAGTAAGAACAGCCTTTGAGTCAGAGAAAATGGCAAAGTGACTAAGAGGAGAGTACTCAATAAAGTTGAGGGCAAGGAGAATGGCCTTAGCCTTGGCTGAAAAGATGGATGAGTAGTCAGGAAGTCTGCTACTGAGGGTGATGTCTTGGATGATGGCAGCAGCAGCTGTCTTGTTGCCTTCCTTGGAGCCATCAGTATAGATGGAGGTGTAATTTGAGAGTTGGTCTTTGATTTGTTGTGGAGATTGATGAAGAGGTTAGGGTGAGTTTGAGTTTTGTTATAAGTGGAGAGGTCTAGGTGGACAGAAGGGAGGGGGTGGCCTAAGGAGGAAAAGTGGGCCAGGAGTAGGTGCCGAGAGTGGCGGGGTTGATGCTGAGTTGGAAGAGGTCTGATTTAATGCGTAAGCTGAAGGGAGGGGATAGGGTTTCAGTCCTATCAAAGAGGGAGGAGAAATTGGGGTACCTAATAAGGTTGTAAACAGGGTTCTGGGTGTTGGTGAGGACTCTAAAAGCATAGGAGAGGCTAAGCTTTTACATCTAAGTAGAAAGGGGGGTTCGTTGGCTTCAAGATGAAGGCTAGTGATTGGGGAGGTCCTGTAGGCTCCTAGACAAAGCCTGAGGGCTTCATTTTGAATGGTATTAATGTGGTTGAGGTACGAGTTGTGAGCGACACAGTAGACAATATTGCCATAGTCAAGCTTGGCACGAATGGTGAGTCGAAAATTTTGAGGAGAGCATAGCGGTTCGCTCCCCAAGTGGTGTTGGAGAGCAGTCGGAGGATGTTGAGGGAGCTATTGCATTTTAGTTTCAGGTTGGTGATGTGTGGCTTGTAGGTGAGTGTGGGGTCTAGAGTTAGACCAAGGAACTTTGTGTTTTCAACTTTAGGGATGCGATTCCCATTGAGCACAAAGTTCGGGTTGGGGTGGAGGTTGTTGAAATGACAAAAGTGCATGCAGACTGTCTTGTCTTTGGAGAATTTAAAACCATTATTGTTGCACCAGTATTGCAGCTGGTTGAGGCTGAGTTGGAGCCTACTTTTGACACAAGGAAAGCTATGGGAGGAGTAGAAGATGGTGAAGTGGTCCACGTAGAGGGCACATTTGATGTTGGGGCCAAGGTTATTCGCGATGTCATTAATGCTCAGGTTGAAGAGAGTAGGAGAGAGGGTCCTGCCTTGGGAAACGCCCTTTTCTTGGGAGTATGGGTTGGAGAGGGTGTGGCAAATACGAACTTGGAACTGCCTGGGTGAGAGGCAATTTTGAATAAAGATGGGGAGGTGGCCTCTGATGCCGATGGTGTGAAGTTTGCGGGACAGGAAACTAAAAACCTGAACCATATCGCCACATACTCTAAAAGGCTTTATAAATTTTAAGGGTAAAGTTTGCTTTTGACAAGTATGCAAATTTGAATAAACAGAAGTCTCATCTTGCACCGTGTCCATTCATGTTGAACCATTGCATATTTAATATTTATGCCGGTTTATTTGAATATTCATATCATCACTATTAATATTCAGGTCCCCATAATAATCGCCCTCACATTTTGGCCCAGTACTCCTTTAAAGGTTTATGGATGAGTAAAGGCTAAATCGCTTCAAACAAACTCTATTAAAGCCCACTACAAAACCTTTCATTGCTTTTTAAATCTGTCATCAACTTGCATTTTTCATGTATTTTTCCATATGAAAGTTTTTTTTTTTTTTTGGTTTCAATACAATTTATTTGTTAAACTCTCATATCTAAACATATCATCACAATGAAGAAAATGTCGAAAAGGAATACAACTATCATAATATAATTGATATTGCATAATTGTTCGCAATTATAAGTTAAACATTTCTTAACTTACTAACAGAAAACAGAACAAACGAAAGACTAGAAATATCTTAAAAGGATTCCAGATACAAGAACAAGTTAAACGAGAAGATGAAAAATTGAGAGCCATTTTTCACATGAAAGTTGCGGCAACCTTGGTATTTCTTTTTGCAAATCCTTTGTTTCTTAATTGTCTATCATAATTCTTTGAAGTGGTGCAGCAAATTCTGAGCAAAAGCTTTTAAATCTTTGCCATGCCCCAATAAAATTCTTGCATCATTTTTAGTGCTAAAGATTTACAAAAGCAATTTAAAGAATTACATACAGATTTAGAGTTGTTCTCCCAGTCATACATCACAAATTTGCAAGAATTAAAAGCTGATCAACCGTAACTCAAAAACTAAAAGAACCCTTTTTTAATATAAAAATGCTGTGTCCATAGACATTTATAGGATTTGTTCAGTGGTCAAGCATGTCCATCTTATATGAAAGAGGACTACAAAGGAAACAAAATGGTGAAGAGAGCGTTCATGAATCTTATTCCGTTAAGGAGATATTGAAGGATTAGTTCAGTGGTCAAGCATGTCCATCTTATATGAAAGAGGACTTCAAAAAATGGTGAAGAAGCATTCAAAAATCTAATTCATAAAGGAGATATTAAAGGATTAGTTCAGTGGTCAAGCATGTCCATTTTATATGAAAGAGGACTTCAAAAGAAACAAAATGGTGAAGAAGCATTCAAAAATCTAATTCATAAAGGAGATATTAAAGGATTAGTTCAGTGGTCAAGCATGTCCATTTTATATGAAAGAGGACTTCAAAAGAAACAAAATGGTGAGGAAGGATTCAAAAATGTTGGTCTAAGGAGGAACCAGTTTAGTTTGATTAATGATCTTTTCCATCTTTTACAGAGACAGCAAAGTAAACAAAATGGTCGGTAGCTGGTGGGGTTCAAACCATCCTTAAGGGTTTAAGGATTACGGGATGACAATAGCTGTCCATTTTCCAGTTAGAGGGAAACAAAATGGTGAAGAAGGACCAAATGTTATTTGAAGATGATATTGAGATTAGGTAGTGGCATGTCCATCTTGATGGGGAGGTGACTACAAAGGAAACAAAATGGCGGAGAAGCGTTCAAAATCTTATTCCATTAAGGAGATATTAAAGGATTAGTTCAGATGTCAAGCATGTCCAATTTATATGAAAGAGGACTTCCAAGGAAACAAACTGGCGAAGGAGCATTCAAAATCTTATTCCGTTTAGGAAATATTAAAGGATTAGTTCAGTGGTCAAGCATGTCCAACTTATATGAAAGAGGACTTCAAAAGAAACAAAATGGTGAAGAAGCATTCAAAAATCTAATTTCATAAAGGAGATATTAAAGGATTAATTCAGTTGTCAAGCATGTCCATCTTATATGAAAAAGGACTTCAAAAGAAACAAAATGGTGAAGAGAGCGTTCAAAAATCTTTTTCTGGTAAGGAGATATTCAAGTTTAGAGCTCTGTCTTATCTGTGTAGAAATGACTGGTGTAGTAAGTCTACAATGGAAGGTTGGTGCCTTTATCCTCATATTCTTAACAATTGTTAATGGATTTCAGTCGTTTCTACACAAATGATACCAAACTTTAAACTTAGATATCTCCTTCACGGAAAAAGATATTTGAATGTTTTCTTCATTATTTTTGTTTGTTTTGAAGCCCTCTTCATATAAGACTGGACCCCTGAACTAATCCTTTAAACAAAAACAAACAGAAGAAATGACTACAAAGACAAGTTCACATTCTGGCTGAATTTCATTTTTCAACAAAACCTCTGATGCAAATAATTACTGAGGGTAAGTTACTAATGAGATCACATATCATCTCTGAATATACTTACAAAATAGATCTTAGGGAACAATTCTACTTGAAATATCTTGTAAGCATTGAGCATCCTATTACTTCATTACACACCAATAATAGGTACTATAAACACATGTCCCACTATACACACATGTCCCACTATACACATGTCCAAGTCCACAATAGGTACTATACACACATGTCCAAGTCCAGTGTTATACGCTGACTAGGATAGCTCATATTCTTTATACAAATACGAAACAGAAGGTAACAGAGTGTGTACATGGATGTCACCCACACACAAGTGCAAATAGCTAACCAATCACCTGGGAATAAAAAAACAATCAAATCACTTTTGCCAATGCCTGCTAGCATCTTTTGTTATCAAACCTGGCCATTTCTAAACAAAAATTCTGAATTAAAGGCTTCCTCTTATTTCAAAAAGTAAATCTATTTGCAAACTTTGGCCATTTATGGTTTCCTTCTCTTAAAATGTTGCTACATTTGTTGGTGCACCAACGTCATCAACAGGACTGTTAAGAACTACCAAGACAAGAAGCTCAAATTCTGACTGAATTTCATTTTTTAACAAAACCTCTGATGCAATAATTACCCACTGAGATCACATTTCAGGACTTAGGTCAAGAAGGAATAATAAGCAAATGATCAAATCATATTTACCTGCTAACATCCCTTGTTATAAAACCTGGTCAATTCTCAAGAAAAAGTTTCATTTATGGCTTTAAAAAAAGTGATTATATTTTCTAACGTATTAAACCTAGGCATTTTGTATCAAACCTAGGCATTTTGTATCAAACCTAGGCATTTTGTATCAAACCTAGGCATTTTGTATCAAACCTAGGCATTTTGTATCAAACCTAGGCATTTTGTATCAGACCTAGGCATTTCGTATCAAACCTAGGCATTTCGTATCAAACCTAGGCATTTCGTATCAAACCTAGGCATTTTGTATCAAACCTAGGCATTTCGTATCAAACCTAGGCATTTGGTATCAAACCTAGGCATTTCTAAAATGAAAACAAGTCATTTGTGGTTTCTTTGCATTTTTAAAAGTTGCTGTATCTGCTTTCACTGTTTGTTTTGTTACCGGGAAGAAGAGAGGGAGGAGGGGGGGGGGGGGGGGTGGGGTGGCACTTACATACTGAAGTGCTAGGTATGTGCCACCCAGGATTTCAAAATTAACTGCAGTATGAGAGATTTTTTGGAAACTGCAGCTTGATAGTATATGATTTTGATACTGCTGTATAAAAATAAGTGATTTTTGATACCTGTTGTACAAAAATGAGTGGTTTTGATACCTGCAGTACAAAATTATATGATTAATGAGACCTGCAGTATGAAAATATGCAATTTTTTTAAGACCTGCAGTATGAGAGATTGGATTTTTAAAAACTGCACTACGAAAAATCTAAAAAAATGCAACTGCTCGGGCGGCACATGTATATATACCTCACATATAGAAGTGCTCCCCCCCCCCTCCCTCCTGGGTTTTGTTATTGATTACTAAAATAAAGTGACTGCCCTGGACACTGTCAATAAGCAAATTTGATGCAGCATCAATATAAAACAAAGAGTCCTGCCAAATTGGTTTCCAGGTCTGCCACATGTTTACTGGCCAAACATCCATTGAAAATCGGCCAAACATCCATTGAAAATCGGCCAAATATCCATTGAAAATCGGCTAAATCAGGCAACAAATGGCCATGTCAGTTTCCAATGGATTGAATCAGTGAAAGAGATATATATTAGTTTTTGCTTCACACAAAAGTTTTCACAAAGTCAAATGGAAACAAATAGGTGGCCTATTATTTGACTGTAGATTAGGATTTTCAACGCTCTGATATCAAAAATGCTAAAAAATAGATGTATGTGAGTAATTGTTTTATGAGTTAAAATTGAAATTAAGGAAATAAATACATTTAGTTTAGCAAAATATTCAAAATGGCCAAAATTTCATTTGGCCAGTACTGAACAAATTTTACCGGCCAAACATGTATTAAGCGGCCAAATTTGCCATATTTGGCGGGTAATAGGCCAATATGGCAGCCCTGAAAATGAAGTTTCAGTTCAGACATTCAGCCTAGAGTCATTTAAAAAAAAAAAAAAATCACTCCATAAAAATATTTATCACAGCAAAACCCCACATGAGAACCAGGTTAGCTGTGGCTGTAGTTTGCACTGATGAATTGGAACATTATAAGCCTTTTACTTTCTAGCAAACAGGCTTGCCTCTCCTCCATGTTTGAACCCAATGCAATCCCATAACTAATGAACAAATGGACCTTTCAAACAGAGCTTAGCTAAACATAAATAATCTTTCCAGGTTTCCAAATAGGCCACACCCACCATGGCAACACGGTAACTATGTGGGGCAAACAAACCTCAAATCCACAATCGTGCATTACCAATGCGTTGACATTTAGATGTTCGCGAGGCCTGCCCCAAGCTTTGATTCATTTATGGCACTTATCCAGATCTGTAGAGTTTTTAGCAAAAGGAATAAACAAAATTTAGTTTGCTAAGTGTTCTGGGTAACAGCCACCAGATTTACAAAGCTCTGTAAGCTCAATTTTTGGTCACCATTTTGCTGTCACTTAGTCTGTGTGTGCACAAATTTGTTTTGTACAGTAAGTTGCATTGACTACATGAGCATGCGCTGCTAGCTAGATGTACTGTACCAGTACCGCGTAGGATGTTTGCCCCACTAAGTTATGCAGATTTTGTTGCTAGGCAAATTCGCGGGTGATTGCTTAAAACAAGCTGTCAATCATCAAACCCAGAAAGGTTAATTTTTGCAGTACTTAGACAAATTAACTACTAGGGGAATTTTCCCTGTGTTACCCACCAATCAACAGCAAAATTGCATTTTCTTCATTCCTTAGTCTCATACTGTGCATGAATTGTGCAAACAGGTAAGAATTATCTAATTTGATTGGTCTGTAAGATTCTCCCAGCATAGCAGATCATTCGTCCTTTGTGGGCACGTGAATTTCGGCCATATGACATTATTTTAATTAGTTTTCTGGAAATTGCTGATTTAGATTTGAGGATCAAATTTTCACTCATAATGTTGCAATACACAGGAGTCAAGTGTTGGGTGATTGGTGTACTTCAGCATAAAGACGAATGCCGCACTGTGCTTTAGGGTAACATAAACACATTCCCTATACAGTAAAGCTATCTATGTCAGTGTATATGGTCTATACAAGGCAATTATTTTCAGTATTTAAATATTCATTAGGCAAGCTCCTATCAACTACAAAATATAAACCTGCACATACATTTTTTCACCTGAGTGAATCGGTCACATGAAGACATAGGTGGATTGATAATATTTAATAAGACCAAAATGTGGGTCAATAAAAGATTTTTTAAATCTTGAGATCTGTACTAAACTACATGTAATGGTTATGCTCCAAAAACATCTTAAAATCTATTGATAGCAATAATTTTTAGGAGAGACACAGTGTAGCCAGCCTTTCGGATTGGGAGGTTGCTGAAGGGACATAAATGAACATTTTAGCCTATTTTCTGGACTTTTTACCATTACCAAATAGCCTTTTTGGGGGGTCATACGACCCTTTCACCACCCATGGAGATGTGGAAACAGTCATGGCTAGTTTTCAGGAAAGAGTTTAATGTTCAACAAATTCTGGATTTGACAAGCAGAGAGTAGATGTTCATGATGACATTTTGTTTCATTTATTAGCAGTTTTTCTGTTCTTCAAACACCTTATCTTTGTTACTGAGGAAAATGTAGGATCGTCATAATTCATAAAAACTTTCAGAATCGCATAAACTGCAAAAAGAACTTTTAAGGAGTGGCTTAAAAGTGAGGGTGAACTTGTGAAAGTAAAATCCCAGAGACTGACGACATGTCAGTGTAGATCGTAAAAATGATCAATGGCGACAAAATAATGTCACTTCATATCTTCTATTGATGACCCATGTGACATAAATTTACATAAAAATAGAAACATTTCATGCCTAAAATATCACAGTTGTTTCATAACCTACTTCAAAACTATTTTTTTGTGTTTTTAATCCATCTTAACCCATGTAGCAAATTTTTCAGTGTACCAAACCTCAAAGAGATCATCTTGACTCAGCTTGTTCCTGAGCATATGACTAGATGTCAACATAAAAATTACATGGATAAGAAAATGAACCGATACTCCCCACCTTATTGCAGTTCTTAGTTTAGTAAAGATTTCCTAAAGAAACCCGGATGAGCATTACTTGAAAAATATTAAATTTTCTGAGAAATAAACCCGAAACCATTTTCTTCAGAGCAGAAAGAAATTATGGAATGAAGAGCATCTCAGGCTTAATCACACCCATTTTGTTATCACTCAAAAAGGGTCATTACCTCAAAATGACTTGTCATCTCTTAACCTGATCTAAACATGTCCTTGTAACTATTTGTTATTCTAGTAAAAGGAAAGTTAATAATGCAATAATTCCCTCATCATATTTCTGCATGACCGTACAAAAAATAATTTCATCATCCTTTTTATTTAGCGTCAGAAATTCTTTGAAAAGAAGGCGTTAAATATTGCAACCTTACCGTTACTAATTTCTGAATATGTGCAAATCCTGCCTGACTAATGTGGGCAGGTTTGGCTAATAGCCGTGGTCAGGGGTCAATGATGCAAATGGCAGCCCAATTGTCATAAAACCTTAAGTGAGATGTGATGGATGATTCCGAATGGCCAGGAGAGCAATTGTTTACCATCTACATGACTACATTTTATGATAAGTAATGTCACCTTTAAGGCCTACATACATACATGGCCGACTTTTCTTCAGGAGGCCTTTAAGGGGCCAGATTGCCCAACTATATGAAATTTAGACAAGTTTGGAATAACTGTACATAAGATGGAACAATAGAATCTTCTAAATGACTCACTATCAGTTGAATTGTCTACTGATGAACAACTGGCACAAATGGTTTCATTTTAGTTGCTGCTTAAAGCACAACTGATAACAGTAGGAGTTACATTGTGCCAGGGAGGTTACATCAGTGTAACACAAATGAAAAGTGACTCACCGTGAGTCACATTCATTTCATTGTTATTGGCTCGGCTTTGAATTACAGTAACAGTGATTCCAAATGGCCAAGGGAACCATTTTTCACCATAAAGGCATTTACTCTTTATGACAGGTGATGCCTGTAAGGCCTACATACATACATCAGATTTTTCTTCAGGAGCCATTTAAAGAGTCCAGATTGCCTGACTATATGAAATTTAGACAAGTTTGGAATAAGTGTACATAAGGTAACAAAGCATCCCATAAATGACTCGCTACCAGTTATATTAACCTCTTTGAGTTATGAAATAAGCCACACCCACCATAGCAACGCGGTAACTAAATGGAGGCAAACAAACCTCAAATCCGCTTCGTGTACGATCAATGCATTGACATTTAGAAACTTGCGAGGCCTGCTGCAAGTTTTGATTCATTTATGGCACTTCTCCTGATCTTTGGATTTGTAGCAAATGGAATAAACAAAATTCAGTTTGCCAGGTGTTCCGGGTAACAGCAATCAGATTTACAAGCCACAGCGGGCCTGTA
This sequence comes from Chiridota heheva, assembly GCA_020152595.1. Classification (NCBI taxonomy): domain Eukaryota; kingdom Metazoa; phylum Echinodermata; class Holothuroidea; order Apodida; family Chiridotidae; genus Chiridota; species Chiridota heheva. The sequence goes on from JAIGNY010003665.1 coordinate 2,637,680, forward strand.
ACTTTTGTTCAACATTTTGTTCACCATTTTGCCTTCACTTGGTCTGTGAGTGCAGAAATTTGTTTTGTACAGTAAATTGCATTGACTGCATAAGCGTGCGCCGCTAGCTTGCTATACTGTTCCAGTACTGCGTAGGATGTTTGCCCCACTCACTTACGCAGATTTTGTTGCTAGGCAAATTCATGAGGTGATTGGTTGAAAAAGCTGTCAATCATCAAACCCAGAGAGTTTAATTATCTTTACCGATGGATGACCTTTACAGTTTCTTTTTGATGTTGCTTAAAAGCCTGATAGCACTAGGGGTTACATTGATGCCAGACAGCTTAGAACACAAATAGAAAGTGACTCACTTGTGAGTCGTATTTCATTATTACAGACTCACAATTGAATAACAATTACAGGGGAGTATGGGTGAGTCATATAAATGATTTATCTTTGTACAGAACAGTTTTGCAGAAGAATAACTAGGTATGTTCAAGATTTATACACATGATAAAATCAACTACACAGGTTACAATTCTCAGCAAAACAAGTTACAAATGTGGTAAAGCTTTCGACCATACTAACGTACCTCACAAAACCTACATTCAGTATCACACAAACTATTATAATGTTGTACATGAAAGGAACTTGGTTCCCTTGGCTAGAGCAGCCTAAAATGAAAAGAAATGCTTATTTTCTTTGATATTGATGTACAATTTTCAAGCAAATATCTGCGCAATCTCTGATATTCTGCAATCGTAAAGTATTTAATTTTTCATAGCAGTTTGAATACATCAAATGATAACTAAGCACTCTCTTAGAACTTTTCATTCATATGACTTGTAATATATCACTTGAGAGGCTTGATGTAATGATGCAAAATAAATCAATCTTTAGATGCTTCATCAAGAAATCCACAAAAATGCAAATCGGCTCAACTGGCAATCTATAATTGTATCTTTTCTGTATAATTTGACATCGCAACCAGTAGTGGCAAAAATATTGTCCCAGCTTATCCTTCTCAGTATCATCAATTAGGCAACATTGGTTAATATATGCTTTACAGAGCAGCCACAAAAATCATCCTGATTTTTGCAAGAATTTCTATGCAGAATCCAATACGATTTGGGGATCTGTCTTTCGGTTGTAAATTATTGCCTGGAACCTCATTTCTATCTATTCTTGAAAAAGTACTGCAACTTTTTTTTTAACCAAACAAGCTAATATTATCACCCCCTTAATTCACTCTCTTTCATTATCATCACAAGTAACAAGAAATAAATATAATCTTATAAATGTTACAAATACAAATGCACAAGAAGCATACTTCAATGTTTAATCACACGGGCGTTAAACTCCGCCTCACCAATTTGGTGAAAATATTCAATCAGTAATTCTGTTGTATACCTTCATCTACAGAGACTAATACATCAGTCTTGAGATACATTTCTTAATAAGTGAAAAAGGAAAAACAAAAAAAACCAAACCTTATAAACACACATAACCTAACTTACAAACCATATCATTTCCTTGTTATAAAGCATTCTAAAATTTTGTAATACAGCAAACTAATTATTACACTTCTTTTTGCACTTTTCGTCACATGATGACACACGCTAGTCATGTGACTCTTCCACGCAGGACCGTCGCTTATACCATACTCCTAAGACCCATGCTGCTTCCTCCAAAGTTTTTAAGATTAATGAGCATCGATTCGTCTTTCGTGTTGGTGCTGTCTAGTGTCCTAATCACCGCACAACGGTATTTACCTACCTCTCCTCACATTATCATTGCTGATGATGAAATTTAGTCTCAATCTTGTTATATTGGTTTCCTTCAAGTGTCGGGTTTGTCGCGCCGAAGCTTGTCCAATCCTGGAAGCTCCGTCCCTGAGCTCACCGGACTAGACCAAATCGACTGAAAATAACAGGACATGAGCAAAATCAATTACAATCCTCACAGACTATAATACCATTATGAGTTGTTTAATATTCTTGGTAGCACTGAATAACAGGTGAAATTACCAGTTTGTTGAGGTTTAATGGCACTGCGACGGCGCCACAGATTACCACAGAGCTCAGTGACAAAGCGAAAAAGTATAAAATTTTGTCACACAAAGTTTAACCTCATGCTTCCTTAAAAGGGAAATCTGTGATAAATTATAAGATTTAAGAGTTAACCTTTAATGTATTGTCATGGATTTATCAAAGAAGCTGAGGCACTGGATTGAGGGATGCAGTAGGAGAACCGAGTGCAGCCATTGATATCTCAGCACGATAACATACATACATCCAGCAGAAGGTGCCGAGAGTGGCGGGGTTGATGCCGAGATGGGAGAGGTCTGATTTAATGCGTAAGCTAAAGGAGTAGGGGAGGGGATAGGGTTTTAGTCCTATCAAAGAGGGTGGAGAATTTGGGGTACCTAATGAGGTTGTAAACAGGGTTCTGGGTGTTGGTGAGGACTCTAAAAGCATAGGAGAGGCTAAGCTTTCTACATCTGATTAGAAAGAGGGGGTTCGTTGGCCTCAACATGATGGCTGGTGATTGGGGAGGTCCTGTAGGCACCTAGACAAAGCCTGAGGGCTTCATTTTGGATGGTGTGGATGTGGTTGAGGTATGAATTGTGAGCGACACAGTAGACAATAATGCCATAGTCAAGCTTGGCACTAATGGTGAGCCTGAAGATTTTGAGAAGAGCATTACGGTTCGCACCCCAAGTGGTGTTAGAGAGGAGGCGGAGAATGTTGAGGGAGCTGTTGCATTTTAGTTTCAGGTTGGTGATGTGTTGCTTGTAGGAGAGCTTGGGGTCTAGAGTTAAACCCAGGAACTTTGTGTGTTCAACTTTAGGGATGCCATTGCCATTGAGCACGAGGTTCGGGTTGGGGTGGAGGTTGTTGAAATGACAGAGGTGCATGCAGACTGTCTTGTCTTTGGAGAATTTAATACCGTTATTGTTGCACCAGACTTGCAACTGGTTGAGGCTGAAATGGAGTCTATTTTCAACAAGAGGAAAGCTAGGGGAGGAGTAGAAGATGGTGAAGTTGTCCAAGTAAAGGGTATGTGTGATGTTGGGGCCAAGGTTGTCCGCGATGTCATTATTGCTCAGGTTGAAGAGAGTGGGAAAGAGGATGCTACCTTTTTCTTAGGGGTAGGGGTTGGAGAGGGTGTGGCCAATATGAGCTTGGAACTGCCTGGGTGAGGGGAAGTTTTGAATAAAGATGGGGAGATGGCATCTGAGGCCGATGGTGTGAAGTTTGCGGATAATGCCGTATTTCTAAGTAGTGTCAAAAGCTTTTTCGAGGTCGAAAAAATGGCAATGAGGTGTTCCTTTTTTGCAAAGAATTCCCGAAAAGCAGTGTCGAGCGTATTTAACTGGTCTAGGGTATTGCGATGTTTCCGGAAGCCGTTTTGGTGAGGGGAGAGGATTCTGTTGGTCTCAAGGAACCAGTTAAGTCTCTGATTAATGATCCTTTCCATAATTTTATGGAAAGGAGACAGCAGGTGAGGGCAATGGGGCAGTAGCTGGAGGGGTCAGTACTGTCCTTCCCCGGTTTAAGGACGGGGGTGACAACAGCTCTCCTCCAGATATGGGGAAAGGAGTGTGAGGACCAAATGTGGTTGAGAAGGGTGAGTAGGGTAGTGGTGGCCTTGTTGGGAAGGTGTTTCAGGAACTGGTAGGGAATGCTATCTGGCCCTTGGAGGTGCAGCCAGCATCGTGGATGGCTTGGTTTAATTAAGAAAGGGTGAGAGGGTTGTTGTAGCTCTCCGAGTTGTCGGAGAAAAAGGTGATACTCTGGGTTTCATCACAAGCTTTTTTGGTTTTGAAGGCATTGGAGTAGTTGGTCGAGGACGAGATGTTGCTGAAAGAGGCAGCGAGGTGGTTAACGATGTCGTTTTTCGTAGTGAGGTCACCATTCCAGGAGAGATGGGAGACTTGCCCACCCTGCTGTGGAAGTTGTTAACCATTCTCCAAATCTTCTTAGTGGGGGTGTTGGTGGTGAGAGAAGAGATGAAGTTCAAGTGTTGGTTTTACTGTCTTTAATAGTGAGCCTAGCCTTGGCACGGCTGATGCGAAAGAAGTTGAGGTTGTGGGTGGTCGGGTTAGTTCTGAAGTTCCTGAGGGCTCTTTTCCTGTTCTTAAAGGCGGTTTTGCAGTCATCAGAGAGCCAGGGTTTGAAGGATGATTAGGGGGTTTGGAGGTTTTGGGAATTGAGCAGGTGGCGATGTTGATAAGGATATTTCTGAAGTTTGACATGGGATCCTCACCCTTAAAGAGATGGGGGGAGGGGGGAAGGTGTGAGTCACAGAGGATTTCGAAAAGGGGCCAGTCAGCCTTCTCGAGGTTCCAATTGGGGGTGTGGTCAGTGGGGGTTTGAAGGTTGCAATGTATAAGAAGAGGGTAATGATCACTACCACAGAGGTCGGCAGTGACTCTCCAGCTAAAATCAAGGAGAAGGTTGGGGGAACAGATAGACTGGTCAATGCAGGTAAAGGAGCCTGTGGCAGGGTAAAGGTAGGTCGGGGAGCTAGTGTTGAGCAAGGAGAGGCTATGTTGTCGAAGAGTGTTTTCGATGAGCTTGCCTCTGGGGGTGGTGGTAATAGAGCCCCACATAAGGTTGTGGGCGTTGAAGTCACCAAGAAGGGGGAGGGAGCTGAGAGATGAGGTTTTTAAGGCTGGTTGGCTGAATGTTGGCGTTGTGGGGAGATAGATATTGCAAAGAGTGAAAAATTTGTGGAGAGAGATAGATATACAGATGGCCTGAAGGTCGGTGCGCACATGAACAGGCTTGTGTGGGATATCGTGTCTAACGAGAATGAAGACGCCCCCACAGGCCCTGTCAGCGTCCACTTGATGTTTGTGATAGCAAGCGAAATTGTTGAGAGAATAATGGTCAGTGGTTTTCAAGAAAGTTTCTTGTAGGCAGAAGACGACCGGATTGAAGGTGTTGGCCAGAAGGTCAATTTCTTCAGAATTGGCCTTAAGGCTCCTTATGTTCCATTGTATGATGTTGTAAATGTTATTGTTTATGTTGCACGCCATAAAAAGGCAGGGGGTTATCTTGAGGAGGATCTGTTGGGTCTGACTTGATTTAAAAAAAAATGAAATTGTCCCTCTTTCTTTGGAAACGGTTGCTTTTAAAAGTTAGACGAGACGTATGTTCAGTAACCGAACAATCCATGTTCTCTTCTGTGTCATATGTGTGGGTTTGGATGGTTGATTGGTTGTTTCTTGGTTTGTTGATTAAATGATTGTCAGCCAGGTTGGCTTGTGTTTGATGTTTGTTGGCATTAGAGGTGTTGGCGTAGGGGATGGTGGGAGTCTTAGAGGAGGAAGGAAGGTTAAGGGGAGTAGTGGTGGTGGTGGAGGTGGTTTGGGTAATGGGTGTGGTTGGATTGTTGGCAATGGTGATGGGCTTAGGATTGGGTAAGAAGAGCCAGTGAGGTCTGTTTGGGTATGTGAGTCAGTTTTAGTTGTCTTAGAGGGGGCGATATTAGTGTTAGAGAAGACTACGCTCGAGTAGGTTTAGCGAGGAGTGAAGCGACAAATTGCTTGCTGGCCTCCGGGTAAGTGATGTTAAGATTAAGGATTTTTAGTTTGGTAATTTGTTTTTCTTGGAGCCAAGTGGGGCAGTCTTTTGAGAAGGGGGTGATGGTTAGCTAGATAAGTATTATTGCAATTGGTGCAGTGTGCAGTGCTGGTGCAGGAGGTGCTGTCATGGTCTAGGGCTCCACAGTTGCCACAGCGCGCTTGGCTGCGGCAGGAGTTTTTTCCATGGCCATACCTCTGGAACTTATGACAATGGAGGGGGTTCGGAGTATAAGGGGTGACTAGGATTCTTAAGTAGCCAGCAGTGATGTGGGAGGGGAGAGTTGGTGTAGAAAACATTAGAAATATGGTGTTGGTGGGTGTTTCAGCACCGTCTCTCTTAAGGACGGGACGCTGGGCTTCAGTTACGTTTTGATTGGTAAGTTCATTTATGAGGTCTTCATCGGTCAGGTACGCTAAGTCTCTGGATCTGACCACACCTTTGCTGCAGTTTAGGGAATGGTGGGGGGTGGTTTTGGTGGCCTGTATGATTAGAATTTTTGGGACTGGGGCTGAAGAATGGTCAATGGAGATAGCAGGTGGGTCACATGGAGGGGAGGGAGGGTCAAGGTCAAGGCAGAAGTGTTTCGTCACGATAGAAAAAAAAACCAAGGGTCGAGAGACCCAAGGCAAGTAGAAAAAATTGTGGAACTACTATGGGAGAAGCGCTGTACAGTTATCAATAAGGGCGTTAAGTCTGGTCACAACGGAAGGGAAAAAAACAAAAGAACGGTCTCACCAAAAGCAGATACTCATCCACACAGAAAGAATCCCAGAAAACAAAGATACAAAACAAAATTTAGGTGGCAAAGTGCAAGGTAAATTGTATCGGAATGAAAAGTTTGAGAGAAAAGAATAAAAGTCACGTTGCTCTCAACATGTCGCACGCCGCACTTTAATATTTATCCCAATAATTTGTTTATTTTATTTGATTGATTAATTTATTTGTTTTGGCATAGGCAGATATCAAATAAACTATATATTAAAGATATTCCCATTTACGAGAAGGCGACAATGATAAATTAACATCAATAAACTCATCAGTGATAATATCTGAAATACGATTAGTGTAAGTAAGATCAAGAAGAAGAAGAGAATGATTGAACTTCCACATACCAGGGCCTCTTCTATCAGTAAAAAGAGTTAGTAATAATGAAACCACAGAATGGTCAGATTGAAGCCTGGGGATAAAATTACAGGGAGCACCAGGGTTTATGAGAAAACTAGAAATTAGAAAAAAAAATTCAATCTGGAAAAAATACCAGGGGTAATGTTCGACTTCCATGTAAAAAACTTCTTAGAAGAATTTACCTCCCGCCAAATATCAACTAGGTCATATGTATTCATTAAATCTAAGCAATGCCTACGGGCATGGAAGTTGTTTATGAATCTTACCCTTTTTTATCCATATCTAAATTAAAAACAAAGTTTCAAGCTCCCTCCAATAATAAAGTTATCCCTGGCAAAATTGTTGAGGTCTACAGCAAGAGAATCAAAGAAACTGGGGGAGTCAAGATTGGGAGCATAACTGTTAGCTAAAGTGAAAGTTTTGGTCATAACAACAATATCCACAATAATAAATCCGCCATCAGTGTCAAAATGCCGAAAAATTTATCTTTAGGCCTACCTGACACCTGAGTTAATCCTGAAAACTCAGGTATGACAATTACCAACCCGACTTTCTCTTCAGTGTATTGTTTTCACTACAAACAATGGTTGTTTATCTGACATTCCCATGCACACCACAGTCAAGTAGCCCAAGGTTATTTGTGTGTATAAGATTAAAGAAAGCCGGTGCTGAGTAATCAGGGCACTTTTGTGATTATCACTGATCCATGTTAAGTGTCTTAGTGGGAGAAATTTGTTTGTTCCAGAAAGTTACATTGTTTGCAATACTGTGGGACTCTTAGATAAAGTAAATATCCTGGTTTAAATCATGCAAGAATACAAAAGCTTTACGCCTCTTACTATTTTCTAAGCCCTGAGCGTTATATGTAACAAGTCAGCCATGATAGAAGAGGATGGAGATTAAATACGTTACAATGATGTATTGGATAACATATACCATCACAAAGGGATGTAGCATTAATTACACAAAGAAAAATAGCTAAGTACATTCTATTGATGAAAACTCTAATATGCTGAGCATTGTAAATAAGCAAATACTGTTTGTTTGTTTGTTTGATGAGGTCTTAACGGCACCACGACAACGAAGGTCAAATTGTGCCTGAGAGGTCAGATCATTTTAGAGGTAGTAAGGAAAGAGACCAGGGAAGAATGAGAGAAATTCAAGAACAAAAGCCAGAAAGCTGTGATCGAGAGAGGAGGTGCATGGGTAAAACTAAAAACAGAGTAGAGAGGGGTGGAAGAGGAGGATTAAATATGGTTGTAGAGGGATGCATGCTGAAGGAAGGAGACTATTTTATCTGGAGGATTTTTTTGGAAGAACTCAGCAATTGAGTTGTGGGGAGCGAGAGAAGCTCTGGGAAGGTTGTACAGGGGCAAGCAAGGAGAACGTGTTGGATTGTAAGGATGCAGTGGCAATTGTTACAGAGGGGTTGGGGGAACCAATAAGGAGGTGGGAGGAGTGAGGTGGGTGTGACCAATTCTAAGACGGGTAATATGAACGTTGTCGATACGAGAAAGGTTGTTGATGGTGGATTTGATCGGGATTGTGGGCTGGATAACATAGAGTTTGTTATCAATTTGGAAGTTCCATAAGGTTTGCCAGCGGTCACGAACAAGAGAAGCGATAAGCGGTTTGATGTCAGAGAGGGTTTTGGGAAAAGGGGAAGGGAGGAGGTTAAGGGCAAGCTTAGCGGCTGTATCAGCCCTGTCATTGCCAGGGATGCCAACATGGCTGGGTATCCAGAAGAAAAGAACACTTTTCCTGCAGAGGGTGGGAGAAAAGAGTTTCGGAGGAGGAGGTGGCAGGTGAGGTTATCCCATTTAAGATTGAGTAATGAAGTAAGAACAGCCTTTGAGTCAGAGAAAATGGCAAAGTGACTAAGAGGAGAGTACTCAATAAAGTTGAGGCGAGGAGAATGGCCTTAGCCTCGGCTGAAAAGATGGATGAGTGGTCAGGAAGTCTGCTACTGAGGGTGATGTCTTGGATGATGGCAGCAGCAGCTGTCTTGTTGCCTTCCTTGGAGCCATCAGTATAGATGGAGGTGTAATTTGAGAGTTGGTCTTTGATTTGGTTGTGGAGATTGATGAAGAGATTAGGGTGAGTTTGAGATTTGTTATAAGTGGAGAGGTCTAGGTGGACAGAAGGAAGGGGGGTGGCCCAAGGCGGAAAAGTGGGCCAGGAATAGGTGCCGAGAGTGGCGGGGTTGATGCCAAGTTGAAAGAGGTCTGATTTAATGCGTAAGCTGAAGGGGGCGATAGGGTTTTAGTCCTATCAAAGAGGGAGGAGAAATTGGGGTACCTAATGAGGTTGTAAACAGGGTTCTGGGTGTTGGTGAGGACTCTAAAAGCATAGGAGAGGCTAAGCTTTTTACATCTAAGTAGAAAGGGGGTTCGTTGGCTTCAACATGAAGGCTAGTGATTGGGGAGGTCCTGTAGGCTCTAGACAAAGCCTGAGGGCTTCATTTTGGATGGTGTTAATGTGGTTGAGGTATGAGTTGTGAGCGACACAGTAAACAATATTGCCATAGTCAAGCTTGGCACGAATGGTGAGCCTGAAAATTTTGAGGAGAGCATAGCGGTTCGCTCCCCAAGTAGTGTTGGAGAGCAGTCGGAGGAGGTTGAGGGAGCTATTGCATTTTAGTTTCAGGTTGGTGATGTGTGGCTTGTAGGTGAGCTTGGGGTCTAGAGTTAGACCAAGGAACTTTGTGTTTTCAACTTTAGGGATGCGATTCCCATTGAGCACAAAGTTCGGGTTGGGGTGGAGGTTGTTGAAATGACAAAAGTGCATGCAGACTGTCTTGTCTTTGGAGAATCTAAAACCGTTATTGTTGCTCCAGACTTGCAGCTGATTGAGGCTGGTTTGAAGCCTATTTTCAACAATAGGAAAGCTAGGGGAGGAGTAGAAGATGGTGAAGTCATCCACGTAGAGGGTACGTTTGATGCTGGGGCCAAGGTCATTCCCGATGTCATTAATGCTCAGTAAGCAAATACATTTTAACACTGTGAGGTACTTTGTTCGTTATATGGATAAGGGTATACAAGACAAACACGTGGATTAACTTGAAGAATTGAAATAAAGAAAAAAGAGAAAAAAAAGGGCAAAGAAAAAAAAAATTGCCCTATCACACAGGCTGAAATTGGCTTTCAAAACAAGGAAACCCAGCCTAAAAACAATCCTGAAATGGAACGGAGAATGGAAACCAAGAGGTGCATACAAAGGGCTACAGACCTTTTCAATCTAAATCTGCAACTTCCTAATAACTAATCAAAATAATGTCACATGATCGAGATCGAGATTTACAAGTCCATAATGGACCAATTGTATACTGGGGGAATCTTAATGACCAAGAAAATACTGCACAATTTATAGGTTAAAACATATGCTCAATCTTTGGTCTCAAAGAGACCTCACCCAAATTGGTAGGATTACAATTTTTCAATTGTTGAGACATTTCGGTTTATCCCAACATGTGTTTCCTTCTCAAGTACCACCCAACCCCCCTAACAGTTTTATTAAAAACCTAGAATCCATTCTTTTTCGTTTTATCTTGGGTTGCAAACATGATAGAATTAAACGTACAACTCTTATCAATACATTACCTTTTGGTGGTTTGAATGCACCACACATTAAAAGCTATATTCACAGTTTGAAAGCTGCATGGGTTAAAAGGTAAGTCTCAGTTGATAGCGCACCTTGAAATATTTTTTTGATTTATAATTAAAGAACTATGGAGGTCCTTTTATTTTCTCTTGTAATTTTAAGTGTAATGATGTTGTGGCTGATAATGCTTTAGTAAATGATGTATGCTCTGCATGGTCCAAGTTTATTTACTTGTTCCTACTCATAATTTTGGTAACGAGATCATTTGGAATAATTCCCTAATTAAGATTAATTATAGCATTGTTCATTATAATTCTCTTCACCTCAGGGTGTTCTCCGTATCATTGATTTGTTTGACAATCACAACACTCTCTTTCATAAGACTCTTTCATTCTTAAGTATGGTATTGATAATTGTCCTTCACTTTTTATTATGGTCTTTTAGATGCCATCCCACAGGATTGGAAACATCACTTAGGCAGTGCTACGACTAATAATGATACCTCTAATGCTTTAACTCACATTGTGCAAATTCCCAAACCTTCTCGTTATATTTACCGTTGTTTAATTAAGTCCATTGTTACCTTGCCATCTTGTGTGATGCTTTGGAATAATGAGTTTAATTTAAGCACTTCTCAGAGGACAAATATTTTTCTTGCTCCTTTTTGTAGTGTAAGAGACTGTAAAATTCAGTTCTTTCAATACATCATATCTTAGGCACTAATTACCTGTTAAGTTGTATGAATATCAGTTCTACCTCGCTTTGTACTTTTTGTAAGACACATGCTAGCTAAATCCATCCAAACCATTAGGTTCATAGGGCCTGTGCTTATCCACCGTTTCCATGGTGCAAGCGGATGAGAGTACATGACTCCCCGTGGCGGGATGCCAGTCCATCGCATATTAACTCCCCGGCAGTCCTAGACTCATTTTACAGCTGAGTGGACTGAAGCAAGTAGAGTAAAGTGTCTTGCACAAGGACACAGCTCATGACGAGAATCAAACTCAGTACCTCTATAATACGAGCATAAGCCTTTAACCAATGAGCCACAGCACCACACGACACATGAGGAAACAATAAGTCACCTTTTCTGGGAATGCTCTTTCACTTTAATCGTTTTATAGACGTTGAACAAGCTGCTTTAGTTAATCAATTTGTTTTTTCTCGTAGAGATCTGCTTTTCAGCTATAATATGACTAAATGCCATCCTTACAACTTTTTTAATTTTCATCTGAAATATTACATTTTCGATAAATGTAGTAATAATAATTTCCTAAGCTGCAATGAATTCTTGTTTAAATTAAAATTCTTACTTAGAGTTGAGAAGCATATAAGTCATTCCCTGACTAAGAGAAAGTGTATTAGTTTTACTACTTTAGATAATTTGTCCTATGCTGTGTAATAATACTTAGTGTCTATTGTATCCCTTATAATCATAGTAGTGAGGAGGTCGGTATCTTTTTTTGAATAAATTTAAACTGTTAGAAATTATAGTTACGTTATATGTTAATAAATATTGGTAAATATATATATATATATATATTTTCTATACATAGATTACATATCAACCACATGGTGATAGGTAAGCAAATTGCACAGTGTGTTGTCAGTGATGTATTACATACCATTGCTATATTGGTGCATCTTAATTAAGTGATGATACATGTTTCAGATTAATTTCACTTGAGTTCATCATTTTTGAGCTTCAATTTTCTTCTTAGCTGAGGATTTAAGGTTGTTGTCATTTTTTCACTTTGCAAATTTCATGCAGATATGCTGAGTGCTATTCTGGTGTATGTATACAAATATGATGTGCGGTCTGATTGTTTCAAATTTATGTTTGCATAAACAATGTAATGTAAAACGAGTGTATATTGCAAAGCTTTCTTTTAATCTTACATTCAAGAATGATTGTTAAGTATTTTTTCTGTAAATGATGTATGATTTATTTTCTATGTATAAACATATACAAACATAAAGTGTGGAGGAAAAAAAAAATGTTTTTTTGTTTGTTTGTTTATTTATCCATTCATTCATAAATTATTATTACTATTATCATTATTATTAGTATTAGCAGTAGCAGCAGCAGTAGTAGTAGTAGCAGCAGCAGTACCAGCAGCAGTAGTAGCAGCAGCAGCAGCAGCAGTAGTAGCATTAGCAGTAGCAGAATTAGCAGTAGCAGAATTATTATCATTATTTTTTTGGGGGGAGGAGAGGGGGAGGAGGGGGGAATTTTGTTCCAGGAATCTCACAATCCCGTGTTCTAATGTGAACATTGATGGGTTTCTATTTTCTGATCTTCAATTAATCTACTCCATGTTGTATCTACAACTCCTACTATTACTCCTTATATCACTTCTAATTTATTACTCATACATTATTGCAATTTGTTACATGAACATACCTGGATCCGCTCAGGCAGCAAACTGCTGGTGGGAGAGCCGGATATCTGATCAGTTGCAGACTGAAGACTCCAGTTGAGGCCCAGCAGGTTGTTGCTTGGTTTGTCGTCATCTTTCTTGTGCAGAGGTCCAAATGGTGAGGTGCCACCAAACGAGTCTGAGGATTATAAATCATTTACATCAATTTGGACAGTGCGAGAAATCTCTTTTAAGGTATAGCACCTGAATTAAGTGATGCCTGTATCATGCTAAAATGCTGGTATTCTCGCTTGATCAACCTGTTAGGGATGGGTGGATTTCATTTCTTAAATGGGATACCATACCTTGAGTGGGATACAAACTAATACGTGGGATCCGATATCTTGAGTAGAAAATATTAAAGACAAACAAATCTTAAGTGGGATATAAATTTTGGAGAAGGATATAAAATGTGAGTGGGATCTAAATTTCGAGTGGGATATGATATCTTGAGTGGGGTATGATATCTTGAGTGGGGAAATGAGATCTTGAGTGGGGATATTATATTTTGAATGGGGTATAATATCTTGAAAGGATATGATATCTTGAGTGGGATATGATATCTTGAGTAGGGTTATGATATCTTGAGTGGGGAAATGAGATCTTGAGTGTGAATATTATATTTTGAATGGGGTATGATATCTTGAGTGGGATATGATATCTTGAGTGGGACATGAGATCCTGAGTGGGACATTATATCTTGAGGGCGAAAATGATATCTTAAGTGGGAAATGATATCTTTTGAGTGTGGATATATTTTGAGTGTGGATATATCTTGAGTGGGAATATAATATCTTGAGTGGGAATATGATATTTTGATTGGGATATGATATCTTGAGTGGGATATGATATCTTGAGTAGGACATGATATATTGAATAGGAAATAACATCTTGAATAGGATATAAAAATCTTGAGTGGAATATGATATCTTGAGTGGGATATATGATATCTTGAGTGGGACATGAGATCTGGAGTGGGGAAATGATATCTTGAGTGGGACATGAGATCTGAGTGGGATATATCTTGATTGAGGATAAGACATCTTGATTGGATATGATATTTGGAGTGGGGTTATCTTGATTGAAGTATGATATTTGAGTGGGATATGACACCTTGATTGAGATATGATATCTTGTGTGGGATATAATATCTTGTGTGGGATATGGTCTCTTGAGTGGGATATGATATCTTAAGGGGCCATGACATCTTGAGGGGCCATAACATCTTGAGGGGGTCATAACATCTTAAGGGGGCCATAACATCTTGAAGGGGTCATAACATCTTGAGGGGGCCATAACATCTTGAGTAAGATATCAAATCATGAGTGGGATATCAAATCATGAGTTGGATCAAATATCTTGAGCGAAAGATAAAATCCTGCAAATCTTTGATTTCTATAAAATCTTGAATGTAGGATGGGATCAAAATGTTGAGTGGGATATAAAATCTTGAAATAGATCAAAAATCAAGAGTGTGGTTTAAAATTTTGAGTGGGATTGTATATAAAACCTTGAGTGGATCAAAAGCCTTGAGTAGAATATAAAATTTGGCAAATCTTGGGTTGGATGAAAAATCTTAGAACTGGATCTAAAACCAATGAGTGGGATCTAAAATCTATGAGTGGGATACGATATCTTAAGTGGAGAACAAAATCTAGTGGGATATCAATTTTATTTAGTGGAAAATCATAACTTGAGTAGGATGAAACACATTTGAGCAAAATCGCTTACCGCTACTTTTTGCATCTGACCAGGGGGATGGCGAGTTGAACAATGAATAGCTATCATTGGTGGAGAAAAGTGAATTATCCAGAGACTCCCGTCTATCACGGTCAAGGCTGCTATTCGAGGAGCGCCTTCCAAAAAGGTTCTCGTCAGTCGAAAGAAAATCTTGCGATGTCGGAAACGTATCTGGGAACTATATAGGAAGGGATGAAACATTACATTTCCAAAATTTGTGAAATGTGAGGAATTAAAGACAGACAAAATTAGATGCTCTCTTTTAGAGTATTGTGGAGGAGGATTAAAAGAGATGCATTTATGCAAAGTCAGTCCCTTCATACATCACACATTTGTATAATCTGTCCTTCATACATCACACATCTGTCCCTTCATACATCACACATCTGCATAGTCTGTCCTTCATACATCACACATCTGTACAGTCTGTCCCTTCATACATCACACATCTGTGTAGTCTGTCCTTCATACATCACACATCTGTATAGTCTGTCCCTTCATACATCACACATCTGTCCCTTCATACATCACACATCTGTATAGTCTGTCCCTTCATACATCACACATCTGTATAGTCTGTCCTTCATACATCACACATCTGTAGTCTGTCCCTTCATACATCACACATCTGTATAGTCTGTCCCTTCATACATCACACATCTGTATAGTCTGTCCCTTCATACATCACACATCTGTATAGTCTGTCCCTTCATACATCACACATCTGTGTAGTCTGTCCTTCATACATCACACATCTGTATAGTCTGTCCCTTCATACATCACACATCTGTATAGTCTGTCCCTTCATACATCACACATCTGTATAGTCTGTCCCTTCATACATCACACATCTGTGTAGTCTGTCCTTCATACATCACACATCTGTATAGTCTGTCCCTTCATACATCACACATCTGTCCTTCATACATCACACATCTGTATAGTCTGTCCCTTCATACATCACACATCTGTATAGTCTGTCCCTTCATACATCACACATCTGTAGTCTGTCCCTTCATACATCACACATCTGTGTAGTCTGTCCTTCATACATCACACATCTGTATAGTCTGTCCCTTCATACATCACACATCTGTATAGTCTGTCCCTTCATACATCACACATCTGTGTAGTCTGTCCTTCATACATCACACATCTGTATAGTCTGTCCTTCATACATCACACATCTGTATAGTCTGTCCCTTCATACATCACACATCTGTATAGTCTGTCCTTCATACATCACACATCTGTGTAGTCTGTCCTTCATACATCACACATCTGTATAGTCTGTCCCTTCATACATCACACATCTGTCCTTCATACATCACACATCTGTATAGTCTGTCCTTCATACATCACACATCTGTATAGTCTGTCCCTTCATACATCACACATCTGTATAGTCTGTCCTTCATACATCACACATCTGTGTAGTCTGTCCTTCATACATCACACATCTGTGTAGTCTGTCCCTTCATACATCACACATCTGTGTAGTCTGTCCCTTCATACATCACACATCTGTGTAGTCTGTCCTTCATACATTACACATCTGTATAGTCTGTCCCTTCATACATCACACATCTGTGTAGTCTGTCCCTTTATACATCACACATCTGTGTAGTCTGTCCCTTCATACATCACACATCTGTGTAGTCTGTCCTTCATACATCACACATCTGTATAGTCTGTCCCTTCATACATCACACATCTGTATAGTCTGTCCCTTCATACATCACACATCTGTATAGTCTGTCCCTTCATACATCACACATCTGTATAGTCTGTCCCTTCATACATCACACATCTGTAGTCTGTCCTTCATACATCACACATCTGTAGTCTGTCCTTCATACATCACACATCTGTATAGTCTGTCCTTCATACATCACACATCTGTATAGTCTGTCCTTCATACATCACACATCTGTATAGTCTGTCCTTCCTTCATAGTCTGTCCCTTTACACATCTGTATAGTCTGTCCCTTCATACATCACACATCTGTATAGTCTGTCCTTCATACATCACACATCTGTATAGTCTGTCCTTCATACATCACACATCTGTACAGTCTGTCCCTTCATACATTACACATCTGTAGTCTGTCCCTTCATACATCACACATCTGTATAGTCTGTCCCTTCATACATCACACATCTGTGTAGTCTGTCCTTCATACATCACACATCTGTATAGTCTGTCCTTCATACATCACACATCTGTATAGTCTGTCCCTTCATACATCACACATCTGTATAGTCTGTCCTTCATACATCACACATCTGTGTAGTCTGTCCCTTCATACATCACACATCTGTACAGTCTGTCCTTCATACATCACACATCTGTCACACATCTGTATAGTCTGTCCTTCATACATTACACATCTGTATAGTCTAGTCCTTCATACATCACACATCTGTATAGTCTGTCCTTCATACATCACACATCTGTATAGTCTGTCCTTCATACATCACACATCTGTGTAGTCTGTCCCTTCATACATCACACATCTGTGTAGTCTGTCCTTCATACATCACACATCTGTATAGTCTGTCCCTTCATACATTACACATCTGTATAGTCTGTCCCTTCATACATCACACATCTGTCCCTTTATACATCACACATCTGTATAGTCTGTCCTTCATACATCACACATCTGTATAGTCTGTCCTTCATACATTACACATCCGTAGTCTGTCCCTTCATACATCACACATCTGTATAATCTGTCCCTTCATACATCACACATCTGTGTAGTCTGTCCTTCATACATCACACATCTGTATAGTCTGTCCCTTCATACATCACACATCTGTATAGTCTGTCCCTTCATACATCACACATCTGTACAGTCTGTCCCTTCATACATCACACATCTGTGTAGTCTGTCCTTCATACATCACACATCTGTATAGTCTGTCCCTTCAT
This sequence comes from Chiridota heheva, assembly GCA_020152595.1. Taxonomy (NCBI): domain Eukaryota; kingdom Metazoa; phylum Echinodermata; class Holothuroidea; order Apodida; family Chiridotidae; genus Chiridota; species Chiridota heheva. The sequence goes on from JAIGNY010003665.1 coordinate 2,655,076, forward strand.
ACATCACACATCTGTATAGTCTGTCCCTTTATACATAACACATCTGTATAGTCTGTCCTTCATACATTACACATCTGTAGTCTGTCCCTTCATACATCACACATCTGTATAGTCTGTCCCTTCATACATCACACATCTGTATAGTCTGTCCCTTCATACATCACACATCTGTGTAGTCTGTCCTTCATACATCACACATCTGTATAGTCTGTCCCTTCATACATCACACATCTGTGTAGTCTGTCCCTTCATACATCACACATCTGTGTAGTCTGTCCTTCATACATCACACATCTGTGTAGTCTGTCCTTCATACATCACACATCTGTGTAGTCTGTCCTTCATACATCACACATCTGTCCCTTCATACATCACACATCTGTATAGTCTGTCCCTTCATACGTCACACATCTGTACAGTCTGTCCCTTTATACGTCACACATCTGTATAGTCTGTCCTTCATACATTACACATCTGTAGTCTGTCCCTTCATACATCACACATCTGTACAGTCTGTCCCTTCATACATCACACATCTGTGTAGTCTGTCCTTCATACATCACACATCTGTATAGTCTGTCCCTTCATACATCACACATCTGTATAGTCTGTCCCTTCATACATAACACATCTGTATAGTCTGTCCTTCATACATCACACATCTGTATAGTCTGTCCCTTCATACATCACACATCTGTGTAGTCTGTCCCTTCATACATCACACATCTGTATAGTCTGTCCTTCATACATCACACATCTGTGTAGCTGTCCCTTCATACATCACACATCTGTATAGTCTGTCCTTCATACATCACACATTTGTATAGTCTGTCCCTTCATACATCACACATCTGTGTAGTCTGTCCTTCATACATCACACATCTGTCCCTTCATACATCACACATCTGTATAGTCTGTCTCTTCATACATCACACATCTGTGTAGTCTGTCTCTTCATACATCACACATCTGTGTAGTCTGTCCTTCATACATAACACATCTGTCCCTTCATACATCACACATCTGTATAGTCTGTCCTTCATACATCACACATCTGTGTAGCTGTCCCTTCATACATCACACATCTGTATAGTCTGTCCTTCATACATCACACATCTGTATAGTCTGTCTCTTCATACATCACACATCTGTATAGTCTGTCCCTTCATACATCACACATCTGTATAGTCTGTCCTTCATACATCACACATCTGTCCCTTCATACATCACACATCTGTATAGTCTGTCCCTTCATACATCACACATCTGTATAGTCTGTCCCTTCATACATCACACATCTGTATAGTCTGTCCTTCATACATTACACATCTGTATAGTCTGTCCCTTCATACATCACACATCTGTGTAGTCTGTCCTTCATACATCACACATCTGTCCCTTCATACATCACACATCTGTATAGTCTGTCCCTTCATACATCACACATCTGTGTAGTCTGTCCTTCATACATCACACATCTGTCCCTTCATACATCACACATCTGTATAGTCTGTCTCTTCATACATCACACATCTGTGTAGTCTGTCCTTCATACATCACACATCTGTATAGTCTGTCCCTTCATACATCACACATCTGTATAGTCTGTCCCTTCATACATTACACATCTGTATAGTCTGTCCCTTCATACATCACACATCTGTATAGTCTGTCCCTTCATACATCACACATCTGTATAGTCTGTCCTTCATACATCACACATCTGTATAGTCTGTCCTTCATACATCACACATCTGTATAGTCTGTCCCTTCATACATCACACATCTGTATAAAACTTTGCATATTAAAGAGGGAATCTCGTCACAAAAAAATTTATTTCATACAGCATCAGTAGAACTGCTCCATACCAGTGACTCACCACCGCAGTTTTTGATTGACTTGTTAGTATTTATGTAAATATGATCGGTCAATCAGAAACGTTGAATTAAATTGCATAGTTTTCTCCACATTAACACGAAAACTGGCCTTTACACCGATTATGCTCATATGCCCTTTATGTGTTCACAGATCTTGAACTATTATAAACTCTCAGGAGATACCATGAGATAACAAAACTGACCATTTTTTTAACTCTATGTAATGTAACCATGACACAACCAAAAACGTCATCTAATATGAATGAGAACACATAAATAAGTCACCTGGATTTCTGGTCCTGACCAATTTTTCCCAGAATCTTCAGGCCAAGATGATCCAATAGACTGCCCTCTCTCTTTCTGCTGAGGAGGGAACACACTAGGATCAGCCTCCATATAGGGTCCATCTTCAAGTCCTGTGCTCCAGTTCTGGGGGCCAGGGGGTCCACTTGCACCAGACACCAGCTGTTGCAAGAGGGTCAAGGTTGGGGGAAAGTCAGAGGAGTGGTTGCCTGAGGGTGACAAAGGATTTGATTGTTCAGGGGCATTCCATCCCTGAAATTGTTGGTTCCAGGGACTGCTGTTATGACCTCTAAAAATATCAGTTTTCTCCTCACTAGTATTTTCAAATCCTACCATGTTATCAAACTGCCTTCTGCCAAAATGATTCTCTCGTGGAAAGTCAGACAAGTTGCTGTTAGGGCCTCCCGTATACATTCTGCCAAAATCATCATTCATGTTTCTTTGGTTTCCAAACGCAGTTGTCTGACCGCTGAAGAAGTTGTCTCTGCTACCTTGATTGAATGATCTCAAGGGGGTGGGGAGGGGGGAGGTGTCATTTGGGGTCTGTTTCTCTCCCCCATCATCACCTCCTTTCTGCTGCTGGATGATGGCCAGCAGCTCCAGGAGATTATCTCCTTGCTCCTTGGTCAGTTGAGGACCAGAATTTCTGGAATCAAAGAAGTTGCTTTGCTGATTTAAGGATGGTAGAGAGTTTGTCTCAGCTTTCTCAAACACACTTGGCATAGGTGTGTGGGAAGGGTTAGGGGATGGGTGATGGTGAGCCTGGTCAGGGTAACTACCCATAGTGAAGTCTTGATGACCAAAATGATTCATTCTCTTTTGGGTGCCATCATAACCCATCCTCTGTGAGCCATCATAATTACCACTTTGCCTCATGATGTCATTTCCCCTCTGTGTTCTGTCTTGATCCCTAGGTCGTTCAGCATTTTCTAAGTTGTTCGTGAGACCTCGTGACTGACCAGCCAACTTCTGGGTATTCCAGGTGTTGGATGAAAACTCACTTCGCATATGGTCAGTGGTATCATGAGATTGGGGATGCCCATGGTAGTTAAAAGGTCCATTCCCTTGGTTGGTTGGCCTTTGTTGAGGTCCTGTTGTTCCATGTGGTGGAATTGGCCCTTGATTTGCTTGGTATGGAGCCATCGGTCTAAGAGGTCTCTGCATTTGTTGTTGCCACATTTGTGGTGGCATTGGTGGTGCTCCAAGAGGTTGTGGACCACGAGTTGCTGGTGGCCCATGCTGTGGTGGGGGTCCATGAGGGTGAGATCCATGAGATGGTGGACCTGGTGGAAGGGGACCTTGAGAAGGAGGGGGGCCTTGTGGAGGTGGGGGACCATGAAGTGGTGGACCTAATGGAGGAGGAACTGGTGGGGGCATTCTGTAGTTTGGATACAGAGTCTGCTGGGGCATTGGGGGCTGACCCCATCCAGGCCTAGGATGATGAGGTTGAATAGTATGAGGAGGGGCTTGTCCAGGTGATGTGTGTCTTGGAAATGGCATGGGATACCCACGTGGCATTTGTGGAGGAAAATGAGGCCTCACAGCTGCAGAGGGGTGGTGTTGAGGTGGCTGAGGGGTACTGGGAGGGGGTATGACAGTGTTCTTCTCAAGATTGAATGAGACTCTGTTACTCTTCTCTGATGATTCTGAACCTGATGACTTGGAGTCTGATGTTTTGGGTTCGATTGCCTGAATAAGAGTAAATCAAAAAAGTACATAATACATCAAATGTATCCCATCAAGTATTTGAAGTACAGATCAAAGATATATCTACATCAAATGTATCCCATCAAGTATTTGAAGTACAGATCAAAGATATATCTACATCAAATGTATCCCATCAAGTATTTAAAGTACAGATCAAAGATATATCTACATCAAATGTATCCCATCAAGTATTTGAAGTACAGATCAAAGGTATATCTACATCAAATGTATCCCATCAAGTATTTGAGTACAGATCAAAGATATATCTACATCAAATGTATCCCATCAAGTATTTGAAGTACAGATCAAAGGTATATCTACATCAAATGTATCCCAGATCAAAGTATTTGTATCCCATCAAGTATTTACAGATCAAAGGTATATCTACATCAAATGTATCCCATCAAGTATTTGAAGTACAGATCAAAGGTATATCAAATGTACATCAAATGTATCCCATCAAGTATTTTGATCAAAGTACAGATCAAAGATATATCTACATCAAATGTATCCCATCAAGTATTTGAAGTACAGAGATCAAGTATTTGAAGTACAGATCAAATATATCTACATCAAATGTATCCCATCAAGTATCAGATCAAAGGTATATCTACATCAAATGTATCCCATCAAGTATTTGAAGTACAGATCAAAGGTATATCTACATCAAATGTATCCCATCAAGTATTTGATCAAAGTCACAAAGATCAAAGATCAAAGATATATACATCAAATGTATATCAAGTATTTGAAGTACAGATCAAAGGTATATCTACATCAAATGTATCCCATCAAGTATTTGAAGTACAGATCAAAGATATATCTACATCAAATGTATCCCATCAAGTATTTGATCAAAGTATCAGATCAGAAAGATATATCTACATCAAATTTGTATCCATCAAGTATTTGAAGTACAGATCAAAGGTATATATATCAAATGTATCCCATCAAATGAAGTATCAGATCAAAGATATATATACATCAAGTATTTGAAGTACAGATCAAAGATATATCTACATCAAATGTATCCCATCAAGTATTTGAAGTACAGATCAAAGATATATCTACATCAAATGTATCCCATCAAGTATTTGAAGCACAGATCAAAGATATTTACATCAAAATACTTCTGTCACATGTTTTTCAAATAGTAAATTAAGCTAAAAGTTTCTTGATTACTTTTGGCAATTTGATCAACTTTATATAATTTTACAGTCTCTTATGAGCTTAGAGATTTTAAAAGAATAAGTACAGTATATAGACAACTAGTAAAATGTTATGAACATGCTAATAACATGGTTCTTAATAGATTATAAACCCTTATAATGCCTATATAACTGTTGGTTCTCATATGGGGCAATACATACTGAGTGCAATTTCAGCACATACTACTCGAGATGCCACCCATTACCTGTGTTGCTACGGTCCTATTCTTGTCTCCCTCATCTTCACTGAGCGACCCTCGAGCCCGCCTCCTACTGGGTTTGTCCAGGTCCTTTGAAAGAGGTTTTATGCTGCTTTTAGCTCCAAGGCTCCTCTGCGGTGGAGGGGAGGTCCTGGTGCTTTTAGGGACAGGGAAATGATGGTACTGTACTAATGGGTCATGATGAGGGCTGGTGAAGCTTATTTTTCCATTGGTCACCGTGTATTTCAGAAAACTGTGAAAGAAAGAAAGAAAAAAAATAATCAGATTCAACTAAAAATTTGCAAATATGGTTTCTGCAACTGTTTCATTAAAAAAAAAAAAAAATTCGGTGGCAATTCCAACTCCATCTAAACTTTTAACGTAACCAAACTTTTTTCCATTGAATGATTTTGTCAAAGAAGGAACTGAGATTCAGAATCTGACAAAAATCAATTTGAAACAAGATCCAATTCTAATGATTATATAATTTTAATCATATAACTTATAAGGAATATGGACAGGTAGAGGTTTATATTCATCAGAAAGAACTTTAAATTCTGAACAGAAGACTAAATTATGACAGTACTACCTGTAGTTTCCAAGTTATAACTAATCAGTTTTGAAGAATTTCTAATAAATGTAAAAGTTGTTTGTTTGTTTATTTGTTTGATGAGGGCTTAACTGCACCACAACAGCGAGGGTCAAATTGTGCCTGAGAGGTTAGATCATTCCAGAGGTAGGAAGGAAAGAAAACAGGGGGAGATTGAGAGAAACCTTAGAACTAAATGCAAGAAAGCTGGGATCGAGAGAGGAGGTGAATGGGTGAAGAAAAAACACAAAGTAGAGAGAGAGGGGGTGGGAAAGGAGGACTAAACATCGTTGTAGAGGGAAGCATGATGAAGGAAAGAAATAATTTTATCCCGAGGGTTTTTCTGGAAGAGCTCGACTATCGAGTTGTGGGGAGCGAGGGAAGCTCTGGGAAGGTTGTACAGGGGGCAAGCAAGGAGGACATGATGGACTGTAAGGGTGCAATGGCAATTGTTGCGGAGGAGTAGGGGGGGGGGGCAATAAGGAGGTGGGAGTGAGTGAGGTTAATGTGACCTATTCTAAAACGCGTAATATGAACATTGTTGACATGAGAGAGGTTGTTGACGGTGGGTTTAATTGGAATGGTAAGCTGGATGACGTGGAGTTTGTTATCAATTTCGAAGTCCCACTTATAGAATGGTGGTGAAGAATTGAAAAAAACAATAGGTTAACATACAGACCCCCATAATCAGGCCTCGACCAAAAAAAAAAGTGGTGAGTTACACCAATTTTTTGGTCGCCAAAATGAAAAATCAATTCGCCACAATTAGAAACATCAAACTGTTAAAAACATCATATTCTCACCACACAAAATGTCTTACGGGCCAGAGGTTGATAGCAGTACACTTCAAACAGCATAACATCATGCATAACTACAACACACACAATCACATACATCAGGTCCCTGTTCACACAACAAAATTCCTATAGTTACAAGTACGTAACATACACACCAAATGGTGACGGATCTTTGCATTGCGATCTTAACTTCTAGTTACAGGTGTACACATGCATAAAAGGAAAGTACTCTCAAGTTTAGTCTCTGAAGTAATGAGAATGTTGCCACTTAGATGTTGAATGGGGGAGGGGGTGGGGGAGAGGGGAGCAGACAAAAAAACTGTGATAGATAACTTAAGAATTTGAACTATGGCTTTACAAAACGAGGTATTCCCATTCATACATCACATATATGCAGAGAAATAAGCAAATGGGTATACTGATGGATTAAGCTGTATTGGTTAAAAGGTTATTTCAGTGGTCAAGCAAGGGTTAGTTTAGTGGTCAAGCAAGGGTTAGTTCAGTGGTCAAGCAAGGGTTATTTCAGTAGTCAAGCAAGGGTTAGTTCAGTGGTCAAGCAAGGGTTAGTTCAGTGGTCAAGCAAGGGTTATTTCAGTGGTCAAGCAAGGGTTAGTTCAGTGGTCAAGCAAAGGTTAGTTCAGTGGTCAAGCAAGGGTTATTTCAGTGGTCAAGCAAGGGTTAGTTTAGTGGTCAAGCAAGGGTTAGTTCAGTGGTCAAGCAAGGGTTATTTCAGTAGTCAAGCAAGGGTTAGTTCAGTGGTCAAGCAAGGGTTAGTTCAGTGGTCAAGCAAGGGTTATTTCAGTGGTAAAGCAAAGGCTAGTTCAGTGGTCAAGCAAGGGTTATTTCAGTGGTCAAGCAAGGGTTAGTTTAGTGGTCAAGCAAGGGTTAGTTCAGTGGTCAAGCAAGGGTTATTTCAGTAGTCAAGCAAGGGTTAGTTCAGTGGTCAAGCAAGGGTTAGTTCAGTGGTCAAGCAAGGGTTATTTCAGTGGTCAAGAAAGGGTTAGTTCAGTGATCAAGCAAAGGTTACTTCAGTGGTCAAGCAAAGCTTACTTCAGTGGTCAAGCAAAGGTTAGTTCAGTGGTCAAGCAAGGTTATCTTATATGAAAGAGGACTAAAATGTTTGAGTGCTTTTTTCACCATTTTGTTTCTTTTGAAGTCCTCGTTCATATAAGATGCACTTGCCTGACCTCTGAACCGATTTTGATGATAATTTTTAATAGATTTTTAAGCAAATTTGCTTTAGCTTCCTCTACCCATTTCACGAATGATGAATGTCAGACATACAACGATTGGACATTAAAATAGCAGGAATGATGAATGTCAGACGAGCAACGATTGGACATGAAAATAGCAGGAATGATGAATGTCAGACGAGCAACGATTGGACATTAAAATAGCAGGAATGATGAATGTCAGACGAGCAACGATTGGACATTAAAATAGCAGGAATGATGAATGTCAGACGAGCAACAATTGGACATGAAAATAGCAGGAATGTCACTCTTACTTGGGTTTGATGTCGGCTAGCATTTTTCCTGCCTTCATTATCCGTCTTCCTCTCAGCTCCATTTCCTCCATCTTGTCTTTCACAGATTCTTTCGATGACGAGAACATGATGCTGCTGAAAATAGCAGAGATGTGCTCTTTTATTTATTCTGAATAATTTATACAAAATTAAGTAAAGATGCATGAATAAAGGAGAGTCATAAATAATTAAAATTAAAGGATCAGAACCGAGGATGTTCTAAGGGCTAAAATCACGTTCACCTGAATACCTCACATTCTGATTGCTCAGAGAGAAAAGTGAGGGTGGGGTGCAGGTGGCAAGGGTAAATGGAGGAGGTAGGGGTGAGGGGGTATTGGTGGAGGATAAGGTAAAGGGAGAGAGGTAGGGGTGAGGGTGAAGGGGTGAGGGAAGTTGGTTTAGAACTCAACCGACATATTCAATGGTCGCAATTCACAAAATTTCAGAAACAATTTTTGATCTAAAAAATGTGAGGCTGTGAAGTCACTCACTACTTAACTGGTTTCAGTCTTTTTTACATGTTTGATATAACTTGGCTAATGAAATTAGAATACTATCTTCGCTATCATGATCCTTTTTACTGTCCTCTCTCATATAAGATAAATAACATTGATTACTTAAGGAAGTCAAAATGTATCTACTTGTCAGTAACAAATTGTTTACCTTCCAAATCCACAAACACACCCACACACTAAAAATACCATAACATATTTATAGGACTTCTTCATCGCATTACGATAAATGGAGTTTCATTATTTTCTTAGTGTTTTCTTCTTCGAATAAAGAGGTGAAAAACATCTAAAAATACATGATGACTAAGCGATATAAAATCTGTAGCTTCAAAACAGATCTATGAGCCAAGGTTTCCATGTTTATTTTCTAGGTATTACCATTTTAAAAATAGATTTTGAGTGCAAAACAAATACATGTTTCTGCACATATGAGAACCCTCAATATAATACGTAATAATTAGAGGATCAGTTTAGGGACAATGAACGTCTATGATAAGAGTATGAAAAACAAACAAGATGGCAATCCACGGAGTTGCTGACCTTATCGCCTCTGCCACATAGAATTTGTTAAATGATCAGATGTTTATCCAGGAAACATGACATCATAATATATCATTTCTGATCAAGTACTTGACCTCTGACGTTTGACCTTTAAATGACATTATGTACGAGACACAACACTACATCACCTTCCACCAACCCACCAAGTAAGATTACCCACCAAGTGCCAATTACCTAATATCAATAATGGTTTTTCTAGGAAGCACGAAGCAAAATGTATTATCCTAATCAATTATTTGACCTCTGACCTTTAAGCAACGTGTTATTATTTCCCTGAGACACAATCTTTCATCAATTCACCAACTAGCAACCCAACTGCACTTGGGATATTTGCATAACATGCAACCAACCAAAATTTACCATTTTAAATCAACTATTTTACCTCTGACCTTTAAATGACCTGTCCCATTGTGTGCAGTACATACCCTGCATCACCTTCCATCAACCCACCAAGTACCAGCCCAATATCATTTATGGTTATCCCAGGAAGTGCAATACAACATTGACTGTTTTAAAATAAATTATTTGACCTCTGACATTTGAACGACATGTTATGTGTGGGACATAATCTTGCATCACCCTCCACCAACCCACCAAGTAACAAACTGGACACCAACTCATCAAGGATCAATAAAACAGCAAATACATTTTTCCAACGAAATGCAGCACAAAATTTACCATTATTTTTTGACCTTTGACCTTATAAGCGACATGTCACATCTTTTCCGAGACAACTCTTTTCCCAGCTAAAAGGACATCGAATGCATGGAGGCCAACATAAAAGGTTCAATGACACACTAAAAAGCAATCTCAAGAAGTTGCTATGAGCAATGATTCTTGGGGAACTCTTGCCAAATGTAGGACCTGGCTAGCACAGTCTTCTTCACACCAACTGTGCAAGGAGTCCCTCCAACAAGAGGCAGAAGAGGAAAGAAAGACAGGCCCCCACTTCAGCTGTTCTCCCACTTGGAATAGAATGCCCTCAATGCGGCAGGATTTGTGGTTTATGCATTGGCCTGCACAGCCATCTACTTAACTTGACGGGGGACCATCTTACTCGATCTAGATGGATCACCAATGATGATGATTGTTTTATGGAATTTGTAATCAATCTAATTAACTACTGTTGCCCTACATGCCCATAGATCTTGATTGAATTAACTTCTAATTTACCTGTGAGCATCTTGTAAAGGTTGGAAACCATTGAGCAGCAAATCCTCCCATAGCGGCAAGCAGTTGTATGATGCAGACACTTTGTCTGTTGATGAAGTAGTCGTTCCTATCACTGTCAGCATTTTACCAATCCAGCTCCACAAGCTAACATAAGAAATCAATCAAATAAAAAATGAGCAGTTGGGCACAGAGGATCCTTGAAGCCACTGGGGGATATGACAAGTGGAGCCCCATAAGATATCAAAGTATTCTTATTTAGGTACATTGATGAGAGTTCTTATCACAGTCAGCATTTCATCATCCACATTCACAATCTAAATGTGTAAATGCCATAGAAATATGTTAAACAGAAAATGCTGTGCTCTCACGAGCAGGAATTTTATTCAGTTTTTATGTTTCACGATATTTTTGCACGTTTTTAATGGCCTAAACTTGACTTTCAGATTTATTACAGTAATGTTAGAATTGTAACTTAACTCAAGCAAGTGCATATTATATGAAAGAAGATTTTTAAAGAAACAAAATGGTGAAGAAAGCAATCAGAAATCGTATTCACAGTCTCACATTCATCAAAGTCTTTATGCATTCTCAGACCCCTAGCTTGATTTTATAAGGGGCAGGGTGCTAGACTTGTAAAGGGGCATATTAATGCACATGTGATGTACTGCGTTGTTTCAGGGTGGGGTCCTGGGGCCCCCTTAAGGCTTAAGCCTTTGGTGAAGCTCTAAGATTTTAGCTATTATCATACCTCAGAAAGAAACTATTCTGACTGATCAGGACCATTCATGAGCCAAAAATCTTCAAAACAAACTTTTCCCCCTCCTTTTCTTCTGATGGGGGGCAGGGTGGACCACAAGGGGGAGGGGAGAAGCGAGACGGCCCCATGAAGGGTGGGGTGGGCCACCCCTGTGAAACAGCAAAGCTAGGGGTCTGATTCTATTGTATTTTTACCATTAAATATGTCAGGAATGTAGCAAAAGCAGTAAATCTAGTAAAGTATTTACAATTTATCATCTGAAGAAAGATTGAAGAACTAAATTAGGTAAAAACTTAAAATTAACATTCTTTAAAATGCATTTACATTTGTCAAGAAAGTGAGGGTGAGGACACCATCATTCTACAATAGACTTTCCACACCAGTCATTTTCACACAAATGAGAAACAACTTTAAATCTAAATATCTCCTTCAACCAAGGGAATAAGTAGTAGTTTCTTCAGTTTCTTTGAAATTCCTCCAACTAGCTCTAAAAAGGCAGGTAGCTCAGTTGGCTGAGCATATGCCTGAGATGCTAAAGGTTCCAGTTCGAGTCCAACTGCGATTTACCCTGCAATAATTTCCACTGATATGCAGAACGATATAAGCTGACATCAAGCACAAAGGTTTGTCTTCTGCATCACACTTTCTCCCCCACCTGACCTTTGTGAAAAGTGGCCAATGGTTGGGTGGCGCTCACCGTCCTTCGGAGGGGACGTAAAGCCGTCTGTCCTGATGGTAGGAGTTTCACCCCCTGCCTGGTTCTCTAAACACTTCTCAAAAAAAGCCAGGTGTTAACCTGGTGTTCATCCAATTCCTATCCAGGCAAATTCATCAAGTACACACTGAAAACAAGTCACTGTGGCTTATGTGTGCTTTCCCAGGCATATGCCTAAAAGTGAAATACAGAATACTGAAAGTCCTTTGAAAAAAATTGTACACATATTTCTAAGCAAAATACAGTAAATGAGTTTAAAGAAGTATTGCTGTGAAATCTAATTTTCATTTATATGATAGAGGACTACTTAACAACACAATGGTGTAAACACTATGTTGATATCTTATTCTGTTTCGGAGTTATTGCATTGAATGATTTCCCCAGAGTGCTGAAAAGTAGCTCTGTCATGACATGGCTCTATTATGTATTGATTATCGTGGAGGAAAATATCGCGATATATTGTAGTATCGCAGTACTTTGAAAGAAAACGTGACTCTAGCAGACAGCATGATCGCGTGACTATTACGTTCATCACGCATAAGCACGTGTTTGGTAATTCCATCTACACGACCATGAATCATCACAGCGAGAGCCTAAAGTGCATGTTCTGGGCCAATTTTTCGTTCTTATTGGAACGTGTCAGTGTGGGGTGACAGAGCAGGAATTTTAATTAGTTTTCATGTTTCACAATATTTTTGCACGTTTTTAATGGCCTAAACTTCACTTTTAGATTTAATACAGTAACGTTAGAATTGCAACGTACGAAGTAGCCTAGCCTAGTTGCGCGAAAATTTCTTAGTAGAGAGTATTAGTATCTGGTATCGCAATATGTCGCGAGAGGCGTATTTCATGTCGTGGGAAAAGAGATATCGCGATAATCTACATGTCATGACAGCACTACTGAAAAGTGACTTTGCAGTGTACAGTGTGATAGTGTAATTGCAGATCAAAGACAATGTTTATACATTTCTCAAAAACAGAATAAGCTATCAACATGGTGTTTCTTTAATAGTCCTCTATCTTACAAATAAAAATGAAAATTCACGAGAATATTGCTTTATGTTTTAAGGCAAAATTATTGCTTGCTTACACATTTTTATCTGAGGCTTCTTCGTCATCCATGACTTTGGGTTGATGGCACATCCACTCTAGGGTGATCAGCAGGGCCGGCAATCCCACCCAATCCATCACCTCCTCCCGGTTTGAGATAGGGGCATGGTGGACCAGCAACTGGCACAGAGACACTTGAAAAGGTAAAGCATACAAAATAAGATGTAACCATAAGTTGTTGGGTCTTAAGTGCACAACCAATTAGCACGTAAATGGTTAAACAATTGTGGCCATTTTGGCATTATGGAAAACCATCTGATGAATTAGAGAACAATCTTGAGCTGTTTTCTTTTTCATTAATTTGGATATAGGGGTGTGTCAGCTGAGATCACTTAACTTTGTTTACATGGCCATTTTGTCTGGCAATACCATACCACTGTCGTCTGCTGTACACTTAATTAGACTTACGTACGTTTGCATGTTATTATATAAGATTATTTTTGTTAGATAATTATGCTGGAATCTTGCTGTGCCGTTGGTTGCACTAATAGATGTGTGCGGGGCAATAAAAAGACATTTTCTCAATTTTCATCTAATCTTGATCGACGTTCGAAGTAGGTTTCTGTTGTACGACGTGATGACTCTAACCTACGGTTCACACTAGGATTTGCAGTTAGCACTTTATATCAGGTATGTAAGCTTTGTCAGAATATAACAAACAATCAGCTGGCATTAGCGCTATCGTATACATACCCAGTGAATATATAAAACTTACGAAAAATATGAAGTAAAATCGGAAGCGATAAAAAAATTGCTATTAGTAAAATTTGCTGAGCTGGTACTGGTAGGTTAGCATGTAGTTTGTTTGTAGTATGTGTGATGTGACTGAGCTGTGTAAAGACACGTGAAACGCAACGCCTTCACTGAAAATTGGAGTCCAGTGGAGTTTAAGAGTCACGTGATGAAATCCCTCTATATAAACAATTATTCAAACTTTGACAGCCGTAGCTTAGAAATTAGAAATGCTATTTTCAAAAGCTAAAGACTAAATCTTTCAGAATATTTTAGCAGGTCCTTAAAATGTTATCAAAAGGGTTCAATAACCTTTTGAATCTTCTCTTACTTTTACTTAAGCTCTCTAGTATAAGGATGTTTCAGCTAAAGTCATGAGGTCACATGACTTTGTTTACACCGCCATTTTGTAGGGAAGGCTGTCTCTGCTGAACACTAACATATGTTTGCATGTTGTTATATAAGATTACTTTTGTAAGCAGTATGCCAGAATAATAGATGTGTTTAAAATCCACTGATTAAGATTACTTGAAATACTTTGAGGGTACTTTATTCTTATAAATAACATTTTATATTAAAAAATTAATTCATCTGGCCAGTTCATTTTAACCAGTGCGTGTTTAGATGCCCAGCAGGTGTATTACATGCCCAGCAGGTGTTTTACATGCCCAGCAGGTGTTTTACATGCCCAGCATGTGTTTTACATGCCCAGCATGTGTTTTACATGCCCAGCATGTGTTTTTATCACCAGAGCATGTTTTAGACCGAGTCTCTTTGTTTTACGTGTGTTGTGACCGAGCTGTGTGAAGATCAGACGTGTAAAATACTCAAGGCGCAAAGCTCTGCCCTGCAGAATGGCTCCCACTTTAGTTATGTGATGAAATCCCTCTACACATCCTTTTATCTTACAAAGTGACTTTAGAGCAAACTTTGTGAAATAAGAATTTGAAGAACTGTTTAAGAGTTTTAAACCTGCACAAGCTCCTGCTGTCATTTGGAACAAGCGTGCACAGTATAATAACTTTTGAAATTGATTATCGTAAACTATGATAATCATTCACTCTAATATTGATATTTAAATTTCTTAGTTTACCTAGAAAAGAACAATCTCTATTCTATTTCAAAACTAAACTATTTGACAATTTGCAATTATGAAAATACCTACATGTGAGGTCAAGTGTCAGCTTCCAACACTGGTCTTCGCCAGCTGAGTAACAGCTTTCCTGATTGGTCAATTCTTCTGGTTTCTTACTTATGGGTATGCCATTGTCATCAAGTGTTTTAATACTACAAAGGGCAAAGAGGTTTATTGCCATGATTTGGACCAGCTGTCGGGACGTCAGAGATTCTTGAAGAAGATGGTTGCGAAAATTCTCTTCCAGCTTTTCTTTGATGGTTGTTGCAATTTGTAAATCTGCGTGAAAAATGGGGAGCATAAGCTTAAAGTCTACCTAGCAAAGTTCAAAGGATAAGAGACATGGCTATGCAAATATTCACCATCTGTAGGACAATAAAAGAAACATGATGATATCAAAATCTGATTCCATCAAGAAAATATTCCATTTGAAAGCAAGTTAACAGACTGGTGTAGAAATGATTGGTATCAGATTCCAAACAAAGTCGCACCTTAATCAAGGTGACGTTAGTGCTATTAGCTGACACTTCCTCTGAAGATTTCAAGAGTATTCAATGGTTCAAGGCAGTGTTCACACTAAGGTTACAAATTTGGTTAGGATTTTCCACCTTCTGTAATTTTTTGGGTGGGATTAAAAAGGAAAAAAAAAGGGGGGAGGGGGAATTCTTTTGGAGAAATAACAGAAATACCAAAAGAGACCAAGAATGCCAAACTATGGCTAGCAAATGCCAAATTGTGCCATATGCCTTAAGATGTGTGGAAATCCAGCACCTTAATGTGAACACTGGTTCAAGGACAACAAAGCTTTCTCTACCATCACTTTGCTGCATGACAATGTACAGTTGGGCTCCTTTAGAAAAGGAGGCGGTAACAGAGTCTACGGGGAAGCTCAATGTATACTACCCTCCCCCCCCCCTCAACAAAGGGATGTAAGGCGAAGCTGTAAGTCTATGAACCCTGCCCATGCACATCTTTAATGCTTGGAAACAAGGAGACAAAGTCTAAACGTTTCTTTAAAAGTTGAATAATCTAAAACATGAGTAAAACATACATTAACCTTTACTCTACCACAAGGCAATATTATCACTGTTTTGGGTGCTCCGCCTTTGACTCCGCCTCCCAGGCGCATTTTCAAAAATGTGCTGGTAGAAAAAGGGTTAATCAACCCACGACAAGTGTGCTAACTCAAAAATATATGCAGCATGGTCTCAGCGGGTTGCCCACCGGGTCACTGAAGCGGAACAAGCCCGATTTTGCTGCTCGGAAGACAGAGGAACCTTCAATAATTAGCTTGTGATAAACCCTTAATCTACCACGCAGAAATATTATCGCCGTTTTGGGTGCCCCATCTTTGACTCTGCCTCCCAGGTGCATTTTCATGAAAGTGCTGGTAGAGTAAGGATTAAAGAGTAAACCATACATTAAATGAACTTAATGAAGCAAGTAATTTCCTAGCAAAAAGCTAAATAACCTTCTATGATACATTCATATTCACAATGTTGATTGTCACAGGATAATGTACAATGCAAATGCAAATACAAGGCATATGTTTTATTTTGTTTTGTACATGATCCTGCCTTACGGGAACTTGGCAAGACTCCTATACGGAGCATAGACGCCAAGCTATAGCCTGCATAGCAGATGCTAGTCTTATCTGACTGGGACCGAAGTGGATGAACACCTGGTTTTCGCCCTACTCTTTTTGAGAAGTGTTCAGAGAACCAGGTAGGGTGTTGATTGTCCTACCATCGAGACCGACGGCTTAACGTCCCCTCCGAAGGGCCATTTAACCATTGCCACTTCTCTCATTTGTTCTCTCCCATACAATCAAATTGTAAACAAAAATACCTACAATGTGTATTAATCAAACATGATCTGGTAGACTGCTGTTCATCTTCTTCAGCAACCTCAAATATCAAGAATGGTACAGCAAATAAGTGTGTGACATCACTCTTGAACCACCAGTCAGAGTGTGTGACATCACTCTTGAACCAACAGTCAGTCCAAAATGATACATCCTTATCTCACCATTGCTTGAATTTAAGAAGTGCTTCATCAATTCCATTTGATGTCTTTTATCATACAAGATAGATATTGGATGCTAATTTCTTTCAAGGTCAAAGGTCAGCTATAAAAATGTCCTCTTTATTACTTACTTTTAATACTTTATAATTTTATATCAAAGAAAAAACCTCAAACAATTAGCCAAAACTATTGAAAAAAAGGTTTGGCACACAGGGAAGCTTTACAGAATACCCTTACCATTGTCACTGACAGCCATGTAGGTAACAGCGTGAAATTTGATGAAGTAATGGATGAGCTCAACGTCCTTCATCTTGAAGATCTTCAATTCGTCCCTGGAAAGATAATTAAAAAAATATATACATTGAAAGAAAAAAATTAAAAATGGGTGTTTCAATCTGCAGCGAGTATACCTGTGCCACTGTAGAATTTATTTAAAATTGAGGTATTTTGAAAGAAAAGCAAATTTCAAAGTAAACAAAACTTAAGGAATCATTTTTTAACACATAAATTTTCAATAATTTTTTCTTCTATTTTAAGTTTGTACTGCTCATTGAACATCATTAGATGGTATGCACACACTATAAACCTGTCGTATTGTCATCATATTATCTCAAAAGGAAGACAGCCCTCACCTATCCACCAGTTTAGAGAAGGTACTTTGAAGGTTGGTGGCAGCTGCGGGGAAGGGGTGCTTGACAGCTATACTGCGGATGTAGTAGAATGTCATGGCTAGTTGGTCACCTCGGCTTGCAGCAACTATAGCAAGTTGGTTATATGGCTGACCATTAGTGGGGATGAGTGATACAGCGTGGTTGTAGAACAGCTGAGCTTGGTCAATATCATTTCTGTACCTTGCTGTAGGTGGAGAGTTTTGTTAATAAATAAACAACAAATTATCTATAGACCTTTAAAAACTCAGCTTATTTAAACGTGATGGACCAATCAAATGCTGGGAAATTTTTTCATTTTGTTTACCTAACAAATCAGCTGCAATTCCTGGAGGAAAAATTGTAAACAACGATGTGTAATGTATTACCTCCACATAAAATGTACGTCAGCTTTGTAAACAACAATGTGTGCGTGTATTACCTTCACATAAAACGTACGTCAGCTTTGTAAACAACAATGTGTGCGTGTATAACCTCCATATAAAATGTACGTCAGCTTTGTAAACAACAATGTGCACGCGTATTACCTCCAAATAAAATGTACATAAGCTTGGTCACATAATGTGCGTGAATTGTGCAGACAAGCAAGAATCCCCCAGCATTTGGTTGGTCAATTTCCCAGTATACCATTGGTTCATTATGGACACATGAATTTCAGCCATGTGACATTATTTAAATTAGATTTTTGGAAGTTGCTGATTCAGATTTAAAAAAGTCGATAGAGACCAAGGCTTATCTCTTGACTATTGTCTTTATGTTCAGTCAAATCATACCAATAAACTATGTATGTTAAACTTCAGCCATGCCAATTACACAAATAAAACGCTTAAATAAATTATCCTCATTTTCAACCATGTATCTTAATTGGGCAAGATCTGACATTTTCTTTAATCTCAATAACTTTAGCCCAACTGACGTCCCCTTCTCTACGTACAGCACATATTGTGTACAAAAGATACCCTTTCTGCATCTTAAACTGGTGAGGGTGAAAAGTCACGTACTCACTCACAGTTTTAACGTATTTCAGTGCAAATTGTACTGATTGTACTTTATCCTCTATAAATTTCTTCAGATGGAAAATCACAGACATTTCTTTACACTGTTTGCTAATTTGCAAATGTACCTAATGGTTGCAACACAGAAACTATCAAATATATTTGATTAATTTAAATAAAACACACAAACATCCAAAGAATATCAGTCTGTTAGTATGATAAGGGCTAAGTATGAATATTCATAAACAAAATTGTTAGAGCTTTAAAGGATTACTTCAGGGGTCAAGCAAGTCTAGCTTATATAATAGAGGCTTCAAAAGAAACAAATTAGTAAAGAAAGCATTCAAAAATCTTATTCTGTTAAGGAAATATCTAAGTTTAAAGTGTGGTATCATTTGTGTAGAAACAACTGAAATCAGACTAGTTGTGATGTCATAGCCTCAGATTCCTTAAAGCCTTTATGTATTTATCATATTTTGTCCTATGATTATGTGTCTTAAAAACCATGGAATATGTCAAAAAGAAGGAAAACTGAATCTAGGAAGGGTATTTATAATATATCACCTGAAGAAATTTAAAGAAAAAATAATTTAAATAGTGAAAAATTAAATAAACTTTCTTCAAATACATTACCAATTGTTAAGAATGTGAAGCTGAAGATGCCAACAACTTTACTTTTACACTAGACTTACTACACCAGTCATTTCTACACCTGTTATATCTACACCAGTCATTTCTACACCAGTCATTTCTACACCACTTATATCTACATCAGTCATTTCTATACCAGTCATTTCTACACCAGTCATTTCTATACCAATCATTTCTACACCAGTCATTTCTACACCAGTCATTTCTACACCAGTCATTTCTACACCAGTCATTTCTACACCAGTCATTTCTACACCAGTCATTTCTACACCAGTCATTTCTACACCAGTCATTTCTACACCAGTCATTTCTACACCACTTATATCTACATCAGTCATTTCTATACCAGTCATTTCTACACCAGTCATTTCTACACCAGTCATTTCTACACTAGTCATTTCTACACCAGTCATTTCTACACCACTTATATCTACATCAGTCATTTCTATACCAGTCATTTCTACACCAGTCATTTCTATACCAGTCATTTCTACACCAGTCATTTCTACACCAGTCATTTCTACACCTGTCATTTCTACATCACTTATATCTACATCAGTCATTTCTATACCAGTCATTTCTACACCAGTCATTTCTATACCAGTCATTTCTACACCACTTATATCTACACCAGTCATTTCTACACCAGTCATTTCTACACCACTTATATCTACATCAGTCATTTCTATACCAGTCATTTCTACACCAGTCATTTTACACCAGTCATACACCAGTCATTTCTACACCAGTCATTTCTACACCAGTCATTTTTACACCAGTCATTTCTACACCAGTCATTTCTACATCAGTCATTTCTACACCAGTCATTTCTACACCAGTCATTTCTACACCTGTCATTTCTACACCAATCATTTCTACACCAGTCATTTCTACACAGATAAACAGAGCTTTAAAGGATTAGTTCAGTGGTCAAGCATGTTTATCTTATATGAAAGAGGACTTAAAAAGAGACAAAATAGTGAAGAAAGCATTCAAAAATCTTATTCCATTAAGGAAATATTTAAGTTTAAAATTTGGCATCATTTGTGTAGAAACGACTGAAAACAGACTAGTTGTTATGTCATAAACTCAGATTCCTCAAAGCCTTTATGTATTCTTATCAAATTTTGTCCTGCAATTCTGTGGCTTAAAAACCATAAGATATGTCAAAAAAGTAGTAAAACTGAATGTAGAAAGGGTATTTATAATATACCACTTAAACAAAGTTTAAAGAAAAACAATTTAAATAGTACAAAAACCAAATAAACTTTCTTTAAAATACATAAAGACTTTGAGGAATCTGAGGCAGTGACATCACAACTAGTCTAATTTCAGTCGTTTCTACAGAAATGATACCAAACTTAAACTTGAGTATCTCCTTAGAGGATAAATTTTTGAATACTTTCTTTACCATTTTGTTTCTTTTAAAGTCCTCTTTCATATAAGATAAACATGCTTGACCACTGAACTAATCCTTTAAACTAGAATACCTCCTTAATAAAACATGATTTTTAAATATTTTTCTTCCATTATGTTCCTATAATAATTCTCTACCATACACAATGAATACAAATAACTGTTAAACTCTTACTTTCAAAAATGTCATTTAATCAGAATTTGACAAAAAATGCAGAAATTTGTCAAATGTCCTAAACACTGCTCAAAATCTAATAATGTACTGCATGCAAAAAAAAAATCTCACCCAAATCTCCAAGGTGAACAAGGCAATACTGACAAATGTACAGGCACGAGCTAAGTTGCGGGGTTACGACTTTGTGATGGCGCTGTTTCAGTTTTGATCCAAGTCTAAAACGGGCTGCTTTGATGCAGAAGGGGAGATCTAGTCTAAATGCTGCACACAACTCATAGAGCAACTGCAAGGATGAGAAAAGAGATAAATCAATGGATAAGACTTGTATTATTATCATTATCATTATTAATCAATAAAGCGGAGCATCTGTAAAAAAAAAACACACATTTAGTACAGTAAAAATATGAATAAAAAAAAAGAGTACAAATAAAAAAGTAAAACCCTAAAGAGGCACTCTAAAGAGGCATTCTACATCAAAGGTCATATTATGCCAGGGAGACAGTCATTAAATCATATTCTACAAATTAAAATAAAAATGGTGCATGTAAGGAGGCATACCAGGAACTACAATCATGTTGGTTTGGTTTGGTTTGTTGATGTTTAACGGCACCGCAGCAGTCAGAGTCAAATGTGCCAAGAGGTTGTTAATAAATTATGGTGTAAGATTTAGGATAGTAAGGAAAGGAAGGTTTGTAAGAGAGAAAAGGGGGAAAAAAGAGAGAGAACAAAAAAAGAGGAGGTAGTTTATCATCAGAAAATTTCTTTCTTTACTCTGTTTCTTTTTTGAAGAGGAGGGGGGGGGGGAAGGAAAGGGGTGAGAGGTTCATATGTTTCTTTTGAAGGGAACAGTGTTATATTAAGAGGAAGAGAAGATAAACTATGTTAAAATGATCCACTGAAAATAATCAATGTTTGATTAAACAGGTTTTAGCCCCAAAAGATTTTAAGGACACTTGTCTATTTGAGCTCTTAGAAGACCCCAGTAAGATCCCTCCACGCTAAACACAAGAATCAGTAAGATCCCTCCACGCTTAACACAAGAATCAGTAAGATCCCTCCATACTAAATACAAGAATCAGTAAGATCCCTTCACACTAAACACAAGAATCAGTAAGATCCTTCCACACTAAACACAAGATCAGTAAGATCCCTCCATGCTAAACACAAGAATCAGTAAGATCCCTCCACGCTAAACACAAGAATCAGTAAGATCCCTCCACGCTAAACACAAGAATCAGTAAGATCCTTCCACGCTAAACACAAGATCAGTAAGATCCCTCCACGCTAAATACAAGAATCAGTAAGATCCCTCCACGCTAAACACAAGAATCAGTAAGATCCCTCCATGCTAAATACAAGAATCAGTAAGATCCCTCCATGCTAAACACAAGAATTAGTAAGATCCCTTAATGCTAAACACAAGAATCAGTATCATCCCTTCACGCTAAACACAATCAGTAAGATCCCTCCACGCTGAACACACGAATCAGTGCAATCCCTTCATGCTAAACACACGAATCAGTCCAATCCCTCCACGCTAAACACAATCAGTACAATCCCTCCATGCTAAACACAAGAATCAGTACAATCCCTCCACGCTAAACACACGAATCAGTAAGATCCCTTCATGTTAAACACAAGAATTAAACTTTCCAGGATTTATATCAATGTCTAAGATCTATGGTCAAGTAGGTAAACAAACTAACAATACCTAAATTGCTTAAAAATACAATTAATAATATGTGAGTATGAGTAACTTTCTATTTTCTTATGTTAATCAATTGTTTTTCAATTATATATCATAGCTTTTTGAATGTCTTTTAAAATGTTTTTAGATGGAGTAATCAAAATCTAATAAGAATGATGTTCTTATGATCCAAAGACAGATGAGTGAAAGAATTATAGATTGACAGAAATATATAGAGCTGCCTTTACATTTATAAATCAAACATTTTGCTGCATACATCAAGACACCCTCAAACTACCATTCAGGAAACTAAATGTGCTATTTTCATCATTAAATACTGTATATTTCATGCTCTTTAAATATGATTCTCCATACCAGAGCCATGAAGGCCCATCAGGCCAGTGCTTATCCCGGTTTTCATTGACGTGAGCGGATTAGAGAACATGACTCCCCTTGAATGCCTGTCCGTCGCAGGTCAACTCTCCAGCAGAGCTGGTACTTATTATACAGCTGAGTGAACTAGACCAAACAGAGGGAAGTGTCTTACACAAGGACACAATGCAGGGTTCGTGGCAGGAATTAAACCAGTGCCTTTCGCATACAAGCATGACTCTTTAAGCACTTCACCTCTTTAAATGGGATAAAATGCAGGAAAATTGTGTAGCTTTCCATACCTTTTGAATACATGCAAAATTTGATCAAACTGAATTGTAATATCCTTTAAGTTTTTCTGCATTTTAGTTCTGCAATTTTCTCAAGTGGTACTTCTGCATAAAATAACTGCTCTAGAGTACCTGCATACCCTGAACTTCACAGTAAACAAAATCTTTTAAAAGATGCTTGAACACTGTTGCTTTACCTGTAAAAAGAATCCAGTTGCGCTGTCTAAAGTCAGAGTCAACATTGCTTGAACTTCATTTCTCTTAGGGTTCTGTGGGGGTGAAAAATAAAAATGAGGTACAGAAAGGGCTGATATGGTACATCATCATTACACAGAGGGTGAGCAGAGAATTGTAATCCATCATAATTGTTTTCATCACCCTATCATCATCATCCTCACCCCAACATCATTACCACTCCAACATCCTTATCCCAACATCATCATCACCCCATAATTACCCTAACATCAACACCCCATCACCATTATCATCCCAGCATCCTTATCACCATTATCATATATCATCATTATTACCCCATCATCAATTTATCATTATCACCCCCGTCATCATTACAACCCCGTCATCATTACAACCCCATCATCATTACAACCCCGTCATCATTACAACCCTAACATCATCACCCAAATAATATTATCATCCGACATCATTATCACCCCATCTCATCCCCATAATCATCACTCTGAATCTTTCTACCCTTCATCATTATGCTTGAGCCCCAACATCATGATCTTTACCATCACCACGTTCACCCCATTCCATCAGCCTAGTTACCATTACCCTCATTATCAGGCCTTCCAATTGTCATCTCACTGATCAGTACCATCTACTTCATCACTGCCATCACAGACACCATCATTTGGTGATTGAGGTGATGAGGCTTACCAAGAATAATTTCTTTTTTGCTTGTCTTATAGGCAGTTCCTTGGAGGTTTTTCTAATGTGTTAGCTTTGATGTGTGGAACCTCTTTGTGGTCCTGTGATTATACCTTTTAATTTATTTACAATGATTGTATTCCTTTGCAATTAAGATAACATTAGGCAGATGTTGATTTCTGTTGCAAAGTCAAACTAAATGTGGAAAAATTCACTGACACCCCATCTCATCATACAAGAGTAGCCACCACCTTCATTACCCATATGAAGGATCTATTGCAACAAGACACAAAATACATATTTGTTGACATACCACAAAACATCTTTCAGCTGCCAGTGTTAAGCTACCAATCGTTCATAGCTCTAGTGAACTTTTATAGAGTGTACTGCTAATCTGCTAATAGCAAGAATTTAACCCCTCAAATCTAAGAGACTTATGGGGCTAATCATAACCAAGATATGTACTTTAGTGAACCATTCTTCTTACCATTCTATCCCTCACTTTGTGTTGCAAAGAGGAGATGTGATTTTTGAAAACATGATTCCACAATTCTTGTTCAAATTTTTTGTCCAGTGAGAATTCCAGGTCGCTGACAAGAAGTTGCCTGTAGACATCTTGTAAGTTGTGTCGGACAACACGTAGGTCGCCTTGACCTTCTGTAGGTAAAAAACAACACAGAATCATGAAGATACTTATCTTACACTTTCTTTCCAACTTTCAATAGCATGAAAAAATATAATGCTTTCAATAAAAAAGTAAATGGTCAGAAAACAAAAAAACAAAAATTACAAAATGCTTATTTCAAAAGATTCACAAATGCTTTGTCAGTAAGACTTGAATTGAAGGGCAATTGACGTTTAAAGTACCTTCCACCCACAGAAAGTCATAATCAGAGTCATATGTATACATTATATACAGAAGTAATGTATACATGGCTAATTTCATTTATTCACTCAGTGCCCTACGCCTTTGTCACAAAAATGTACAGCTAGAACGGTAAATACCGTCATGATTCGCATGACCATGCAAATTGACACCCATATCTTATGACCCAGCCAATCATAGAAGATGGCATCTCACACTAAGTCCTGTATGGCATCCCATGTCCCACATGGCATCCCACCCCATGTCCCACATGGCATCCCACCCCATGTCCCACATGGCATCCCACCCCATGTCCCACATGGCATCCCACCCCATGTCCCACATGACATCCCATCCCATCCATTGTCCCACATGGCATTCCACCATATCTCCCACATGGCATCCCACCCCATGTTCCACATGACATCCCATCCCATCCCTTGTCCCACGTGGCATTCCACCATATGTTCCAAATGGCATCCCATCCTATGACCCACATGGCACCCCACCCTATGTCCCACATGGATCCCCACCCATGTCCCAATAACATCCCACCCCATGTCCTACATGACATCCCATCCTTGTCCCACATGGCATATCACCATATCTCCCGTATGGCATTTCACCATACAGTATGTCCCACATGGCATTCCACCATACGTGCCACATAACATTCCACCATATGTCCCACATGGCATCCCACCCTATAACCCACAAGACAACCAACCCTATGTCCCACATAGATCTCATCCTATGTTTCACATTAATCCAACCATATGTACCACAGGACATCCCTCCCTATGTCCCACAAAGCATCCTTCCCTGTGTCCCACATGGCATCTCTCCCTATGTCGCCCATGGCATCCCACCTTATGTCCCGCATCAGTGGCTTTCCACCTGATGTCCCACATGGCATCCCACCCCAAGTCCAACATGACATCCCATGTGCCACATGACATCCCATGTCCTACACGACATCCCATCCCAAGGCATTTCACCCTATGTCCCGCATGGCATTCCACCATATATCCTACATGGCATCCCACCCTGTTCCATATGGCATCCCACCCCATGTCGCCATTACATAGGTTCGCATTATACTTCGCATGCTCACCAAAAAATCAACAGCAAGAGGATCGAGGTGTCATAAAGGACAACAAAACAAAAACTAAATATAGTCAGTGCTAACTACCTTACACTTCACGATCAACTTAATGCCATGCATGATAAAAATAGAACAAATTTCCACAATTCTTTAGTACATGGGCACAATAAGCTCTAAAGGGGCTGCAGGAAAAAAAACAATATGATGTCTTTTTTGTTTTGTTTTTGCAAAGCATCTTGTTTCAGGAGTCTGCTCCTTTGAATATGAAAGAAATAGGTTTTTTTTTCTTCATCATTTCATCAACAATGAAATAGACTGAAGGCTGTTGTGACTGCTGTGCAGGCATGGCTCTGATTCAGCATACAGACCTCCATAAAAACAAAACAACTTTCCTTCTAAATTGAATCAATTTTGCTGCTTTTTATCCAAGTAAGAAATATAATGTAGCTATCAATATCACGTGGTAATGACTCTATGATGGCATTTCCTTGTTTTTTAGACTCCATGAGACTCCTTGAGAATATCCCAGACCCCCCTCCCCCACCATTGAGTCTGAAATCTGGTAAGACTTTGACCCCCTCTCCCCTCAGTTGGAATCTTTAGTTTTAGCACCTTGTTGGAAAATATGCATGTACTGTAGTATGCTACATTATCTAAATACCACTTTTGTATTTCATATACATTAGGTGTAGACTATGCCATAATGGGTAAATAGCATTCACTGTATCCTACCTCTTCCATTTCAAGGAAAATTTCATTAAAAAATCTCAAACTATCAACAGATGAAAAAATATTGGGGATGATACTCTAAATATAGTTATATGTAAGCAATTACAAATAGTATGATATCATTTATCAATCTAGTAGACAAAAAGGTCAAAATCAAAGAACTGAGTATAATGAACATACCAGAAAGCTGTGTCTTGAGTTCATTAGCTTTCCTGCAAGTAATGAAAGGAATAGATACAGATAAATTTTAAAGATGAATATGTTTATTTATAATTATAACAGAATACATTACAACAGTATAAACTAGTCTTGTCATGACATGTCGATTATCACGATATCTCTTTTCCCATAACATAAAATATGCCTCTCACGACATATCGCGATACCAAAAACTAGCTCAACTAAGAAATTTTCGCGCAAGTAGGCTACGCTACTTTGTACGTTACAATTCTAATGCTATGGTATTAAATCTAAAAGTCAAGCTTAGGCAATAAAAATGTGCAAAAAATAGCGTGAAACAGAAAAAAAAATGAATAAATAAAAAAACTAATTAAAAACTGTGCTCCGTCACCCCACACTGGCACGTTCCAATGTAAGTTGGCAAAAAGAATCAAAAATTGGCCCAGAACATGCCTTTCACTTCACGTTGACTGAATTACCAAACATGTGCGTGATGTGTGATGAACATAATAGTCATGCAATCATGTCGTCTGCTAGATCTACAAATCATTTCTTTTTTGTGTTCATCATAAAAAAAAGTATCGTTCGTGATATTAGCAATTTGTGTTATGAGTTGGTTTTCTTGAAAAGTATCGCGATATACCGATATATCGCGATATTTTTCTCCACAATAATTGATACATAATAGAACCATGTCCTGACAGCACTAGTACAAACAAGACATGAAGAAAAATTTCATGAACAGGAAAGAGCACTTCTTTCAAGCTGCACTACAACTTTTCCTACAGTACATGTTTGTTGTGAGGGGCTTGACCTTTGACAATGTCCAAGGGCTGAACACCCAAATAAAACATGCATTATATTACACAAAACCTACACAATGTGAAAATCAAAAAGGTTACAATATTTTTTTTATTTCATTCAATGTTCAGGCCTCCAGCCTATTACATACAAAAATAAGTACATTGGTTTAACAATTTTTGATCAAAGGTATATTTGACAAAAAATTGACTAAAAATAAAATAATTGACTAAAAGTTGCCCATTATGGGTTAAGCAACAATATTAGCATCACTTCGTCTTCTTTAGTTTGGAACTCTAGATGCCGTCAGAGATTATATCAGTATGTGATAACGGTTTTAAAAACTTTATGGGTGGTTACTAGTCCTGTGTAATTGCTTCCCCTGCATCTTTTGACAAATGATTGAAACTTGACATTCAGGCAATCGTTGTTCTGTATCCGACTGGGCTTAGGCATGTTCGCAGAATGCTTGGGAATGTCTTTGATCCTGAATGATTAACTGAATACGCAACTTCACACTGATCTTGTGATACCCAGAGATTGCGTTAACGACAAATTTGTTGTGTATTACGCCATGGCTGAAATTTCTTACGACACAGGTTGTACCTGCGTCGTAAGATTTAGATATAGCATGTGGAATTTTAGGCCACAGTTTTTCATTAACATAACTAAAATCATGAACATCCTACCTCTCTGATGCGATTCAGTCTTATTTCACACAAAAATGATTTTGAATTACTAATAAATAAAAGAAAAATGATACAACTACTAGACTAACTAATGATTTAACATGCCCGTAGTGCTGCCATAAACACATATAGGCTAGTACATAGGCCCTATGCATGATGTACGTACACTGTACAGTGTATGTGAAAGTATTTATGTTGTTTTAAATGCAGACTGTCAATTGTCAACAATATTATTAGCTAGGATTTAATTTTCCTCCTGCATTGTATTGATCGTGTATCTGTGAAGTGATCACAGTCAAGTCAAGTTACTATACTGTAAAGAAGTTCAAGATCTGAATAGTATATTATCGTTGACAATTGGTCAAAGTTTACTAAAACCTCATGAAAGTTTGGGTACAATAATTAAAAGTATTTTCTAGTTTATTTTGGGATTGTTAACCCAAATTTCATGACTCAACAATCAAGGATTGGGTATGAAGTTTTTCGTAATAATTTTTATGATAATAATAGTCCAATTTTGTAATGTTTTTGGTATTCTAAGAGCAATTTTCATTCACTTTAGCGAGGCAGGCCTACACAAGTGTGTTGTGTTAACAATTACTTGCATGCTTAGCTAGCGCATTTTGCCCTGTACATTACGCAATGGCCTGTACATACGACGGCAAATTTACAAAATACGCCAAATTTCAAGGGCTTGTCGTAAGCAAATACGCCAGGCAAAAAATTATAACGCAACCTCTGGTGATACCTAACACACTGAAAATGCCATACCAAATAAAGTTAATGGTTTTCTACCAGAATTGTGTGATTTAGCTAATTAATTGTTGCGATTTCTTTTGCTTGAAGTATGAAAAAGATTTTTCATGCACTTAAGATACTTTTTGTCATAAGTCTTATTGTTGTCTATGAAAGAAATACCTTCTGCACAGTGTTCATAGGGCAATCGGAATCTGGCGCACTCACATAAAATAAATTTTGCTCATCCAAAAAAAAGAAAAAACTAGAACGGTAAATACCGTCATAGTTTGCATGCCCATGCAAATTGACACCCATATCATATGACCCGGCCAATTATAAAACTGGCATCTCACACTAAGTCCCACATGGCATCCCATGTACCACATGGCATCTCAGCCCATGTCCCACATGGCATCCCATCCCATGTCCCACATGGCATTCCATTATATTTTCCACATGGCATCCCACCCCATGTCCCACATGACATCCCATGTCCCACGTGGCATTCCATCATGTCCCACATCCCATCCTATGACCCACATGGCATTCCACCCTATGCCCCACATCCCATGTACCAAATGACATCCCACCTCATGTCCCACATGACATCCCCTGCCTTGTCCCACATGGCATTCTACCATATCTCCCACATGGAAAACCACCATACAGTGTCTCACATGGCATTCCACCATATGTCCCACACGGCATTCCACCATATGTCCCACATGGCATCCCACTCTATGACCCACATGGATCCCACACTATGACCCACATGGATCCCATCCTACATGTATGTCCCACATTAATCCAACTTTATGTACCACATGACATCCCTCCTTATGTCCCACATGGCATCCCTCCCTGTGTCCCGATCAGTGGCTTCACACCTGATGTTCCACATAGCATCCCACCATATGTTCCACATGGTATCCCTCCTAATGTCCCAATGACATCCTACTTAATGTCCCACATGGCATCACATCCCATGTCCCCATCGCCCTCCTACCCTATGTCCCACATAGTCTCCTACCCTATGTCACACATGGCATCCTACCTAATGTCACACATGGCATCCTACCTTATGTCACACATAGCATCCCAACCTATGTCACACTCTGTGTTACTCGTGGCATCCCACCATGTCCCACATGGCATTCTACCCTGTTCCACATGGCATCCCACCCCATGTCCCACATGGCATCCCATTCCATGTCCCACATGGCATCCCACCCCATGACATCCCATAGGCTTCATAAGAAGTCTCATCCTAGCTATCACAGTCCCTGATTGAGCACACTATGTATGAAAGTGTCAGTTCATATAATAACTTATATGCAAATGACTAGTTGAAATGGGGTGGGACGCCATGTCCCACATGACATCCCATGTCTCACATGACATTCCATACCATGGCAATCCACCCTATGTCCTGCATGGCATTCCACAACATATCCTACGTGGCATTCCACCACATATCCTACGTAGCATTCCACATGACATTCCACCCCATGTCCCACATGGCATCCCACCCCATGTCCCACATGGCATCCCACCCCATGTCCCACATGGCATCCCACCCCCATGTCCCACATGGCATTCCACCCCATGTCCCACATGGCATCCCACCCCATGTCTGACATGACATCCCATAAGCTCCATAAGAAGTCTCATCCTAGCTATCACAGTCCCTGATTGAGCATACTATGTATTAAAGTGTCAGTTCATATAATAACTTATATGCAAATGAGTTGTTGAATAAGAAAAAAAGGTGGAGTCAAATAATTATGCCTGATATAGCCCTTGGTGTATACAACATGGGAAATATTAAATCATATGTCCTTCATGGCCCCCATCCATGTCCCACATGGCATCCCTCCCTATGTTTATATGCAATCACATCCTGTCACACTCCCTGACTAAGCATACTAAATAAAAAAGTGGTCAGGTCATAATACTGTAGCAACTTTATGCAAATGAGCACAATAATAAAGAAGTTTAAAAAATCATGCCTAATACAACTGTTGGTGCCCAAATATTTTGAAGAATTTTAAGGATTTTAAATCTCAAATGCTACAAGAGAGACTTAAAGATCTCTGAAGAAAATTGGAAAATTATATCATTTTACACTTATCTTCTAAGAAAATATCAAATGTATTGTAAACTTTTTAAGGAAACTAGTCTTCAATCCTATCCTAAGTATGTCTGAACAACTTTACCATTTTATAAGGAAATTCTAACCTTCCATAAGGATATCTGAAGAAACTTTAACTTTTTCTGAGGAACTCTGAAGAAACGTTAACATTTTCTGAGGAATTCTCAAAAAACTTTAACATTTCTGAGGAAATCTCAGGAACGGACGGCCGGACGGACGTAATCACCAATACATAGGTTCGCATAATGCTACGCATGCGAACCAAAAATAAATCAGAAGTACAATGACAACAATAGGCCACACTCGAAATGGCAACCATAGGGGCCATTAACGTTAGGCTCCGTATTCATTATCACCATTTCGACGAGAAATTCGTTCCCACAAAAATACCCTCGTCTACCTGTACTTATGACTACCGAAAATCATGAGATAAATTCCTTCCCCATCCGATTTTCGATAAAATAAATCACTACCCACCTCCTGAATGTTGTTATTTCTTAAGTTTTTGGAGCACTTTTTTCACCTCTGTTGTCATTAATGATCGCTTCACAAATGGTGTGGGCTTGAAAAAAACCTGTCGTTTGAGTGTTACGCAAAATCCGCTGACAGTCGTTTTAACTGTTGACTGCTACGAAAACCATTTAGAAATGACAAATCAGTATTAACAAACGACTGATTTTCAATTCTACACCATTTTCAAGCCTAATGAGTAATGTTCATGATCCCTATGGTTGCCATTTCAAGTGTTGCCTATAGGGCTCACCCAGGTGAGCTTTATACACTTAACGTAGGCTAGTATTAGTTAGTTTCGAGGGCCCTATACACTTAACGTAGGCTAATATTACTTAGTTTCAGGTGAGCCCTATACACTTAACGTGGGCTAATATAAGTTAGTTTCGGGCAAGCCCTATACACTTAACATGGGCTAATATTAGTGAGTGTGAGCCCTATACACTTAACATGGGCTAATATTAGTTAGTTTCGGGTGAGCCCTATACACTTAACGTGGGCTAATATTAGTTCAAGTTAATGATTTTCTTTCTCAGTATTGCAAACACAAACTTTGAAGCCTAATTTTCAAATTTATGAACGAGCCTGATAGTGTACCGGATTTTCCAAAAGTGTGAAGTCGCGTATTAGGCCCTGATTCTTTGGTTTGGTTCTAGCATGCTGTAACTAACGTTGTACGGAATACTGGTACTAAGAAAGAACCGGTACTTAACAGTGCCAGTACGGTGCGATACCACCAAATGAAAAATACAGAAGTACCGCCTAGTAGCGATACTTGCAAGAATAAGTTATAAAAGTTGCCTTTAATTCACTTAGGAATCAGTAAAAATTCTAGGCAAACTTTCTAGGCCCAACTATCATGAAATATGCCTGTATTTTTGAGTACTATCGTAACAAGAAAATTTCACAAGAATATAAAAGACATGTATGCATTCACTTTTATCTGAGAATCACTGCAGTCAATAAATAAATGTTTCACAATTTCACAATAGTATTGTACATTCTGAGTGTAAATTTTTCTTTTTGACAGGGCAGGTTAAAAGAATATTTAACTTAAAAATAATAATCTGTAACATAACAAAAAATACTCCTCACTATCAGCATCTATTTTCTCCAAACAAAGAACTGTATAAATATGTCAAGATCGTCACAAGTAGAAAAATGCCAGATCACTTCGATAAAAGCCAAATAAAGCTACAGTATAAAAGCCAAACTGTAATCAACTTGTAATCCAATATACCAACTATTATACCAACTAAAATACCAACTGCCTGGCCCATAGACAAGTATTGCACAATGTTACAACAAAACAAAAGTGCTCCAGATGCCATTTTGAAGCACTTTTAAACTTTCATTTCGGCCCTTTAATGGCTTTGAAATTAAAATTTGGGAGTTGCTTTGCCATTTGGACGAGGAATTTCAGTAATTTATCCAATTTGTTTATGGTTTTAACAACATTTCCAGCCAGGATGCATTCTATGTAAAACCTACACCAAAGGTATATTTTTTGCTTTCATACGCCAAGACAGTCAAGAGACCATGCAGTGAGCTAAAATCTTGTTTAGTAATGTGCTTCTAGAATACCTTCCGCAGTGATGAAACTTGCTTTAACATGATTGGCTAACAGTAGTTAGCCAATCATGATAATATAAACAGCACAGTTAGACTGTTTGCTGATGACTGCCTTGTGTACAGAACAATTGATAACCCCTCTGACCAACAAATCCCCCAAGATGATCTTAACAAACTTGAACAATGGCAAAACAAATGGCAAATAAATTTCAACCCCTCTAAATGCTACATCTTGTCAATTTCCTTTAAGAAATGCTTTAAATCACCTGTTTATACCTTATGCAACCAGCCACTAAAATATGTCAACTCCCACCCATACCTAGGTGTTGAAATTGATAATAAACTTAGATGGGATAAACATATACATAACATAACCAAGAAAGCTAACTCTTTACTTGGCCTATTAAAACGTAACCTCTAAAACTGTCCCACCGACGTTAAATCCACTGCTTATAAAGCTCTAGTCAGGCCAGTACTTGAGTACGCATTTGCAGTCTGGGACCCCCATCACCAGTGCGAGTGGATAAACTTGAATCTATTCAAAGGAGAGCAGCCAGGTTCTGTATGGCAGACTACTCTTATAAATCTAGTGTAAAAAACATGCTTTATAAATTAGATTGGCCCCTGCTTAAAACAAGAAGATACAACACCCGGCTACATATGCTATATAAAATCAATAACAATCTTGTCGCCATCAATAAAGATGAACTTATCCCCACCGTCAGAACTTATACAAAAAATAATCATGACCTTAATTTCCAAGTTCCCTATGCTAAAAAGAATGTATATAAACACTCTTTCTTCCCTCACACACTAAAGGATTGGAATGCTTTACCGTCAGACTTTGTACATGCACCAAGTCTCAACTGCTTCAAAGCTAAACTTATTAACACTTGTATTGCTAACTAGTTTTTTTATATTTTTTACTCATATCTTTTACGCTCGGTTGGCGTTCATGTCCTCTTGAAGGATTTTTGCCGACTTAACCGATTCAGATTCAGTAAAACTAATGAATATGCATTACTTTTTGACAGTATTCTTTTTATAATTTATATAAAGTCAATGATATAGGAATACACAAAACTATATATAGCAAAGAAAATTATTTAAACATTCTGTAAGATTTATTGGTATTTTAGGTAAATAACTCGTTGTGTGTCCTGTTTGCCAATGCCGCAAATCCCGCAATAAATTTGTTTATGCCAAGGTAGATATTTTTTTGCATGCCGCTACGCCAAGTAACAGCCATCTACTTTTCCTGAAGCCGCACGCCAAAGAAAGAAGTAAGTTTCATGCCAAAGATCTTCGAGTCTTAGTGCACGGAATGCAGATTGGCCAAATTTAAGATGAGTTTTTAAAAGTTTCAAGGACTTCGCCGTAACTCATTGCTACTTTACTTAGTGTTTGAGCTGCAATGTATATGTAAATTTTAGCTCTGATTTGTGTACAAAACAGTCCCAAGTCAGTCAGTCAGTGCTTAACAGAATCACAGAGGTTTTCGGCCCATTGGGGATTTTAATATTGATGATTATTGTACTTAATATTAGCCCTAAAAGGCATGACCAGACTAAGAATTTAAAAATGACCTTAAAAAATCAATCAGTATTTTATATTTTCATTTTGCACCGTAATTTTTTTGAAAGTATGCAAAAGTAGGCCTACACTGTGTTGTTCTTGCTCATTTGGAAAATACTGAAGGTTGAAAATAGAAAACTTTGGGCCAATTCCACACATGTGCAAGTCACTGCAAGACTTGCATATAATTATGATGGGTAAATTCTGTTAATATAGACATGACTAGTGTTGAAATCTTTTTTACCCCCTGTAACAAATAAATGTCTGAATTGAAAAGTGCATAAACTTGGGAGTTGAATATACTTTTAATGCACAAGTTGCAAACTTGTGTTAACAAGTAGAATATCAGTTTCTAGGGGTGTGATCGGGCAATTTGTTTTATCTTTTGGAAAATACTGAAGGTTAAAAATAGAAAACTTTGGGCCAATTCCACACATGTGCAAGTCACTGCAAGACTTGCATATAATTACAATGGGTAAATTCTGTTAATATAGACGTAATTGGTGTTGAAAAATATATTTACCTCCTGTAGGAAAATGGATGTCTGAGTTGAAAAGTGCATAAAGTTGGGAGTTGAATAAACTTTCAATGCACAAGTTACAAACTTGTGTTAACAAGTAGAATGTCAGTTTCTAGGGGTGTGATTGGGCAATTTGTTTTATCTTTTTGAGTTAGAGATCCTGCGTATATTTACGATCTAAAAATAATGTTTTGTTCCTCGGTACTTCAGTAATACTACTGGTACTATTTGGCAGTACAGTACCTGTGGGCTGTACCAAGAATTTTGAGTACCATGCAACATTGGCTGTAACTTGTAACTTACGAGTAGCTTAAACATTAATAACTTATTATATTGTTACAATTTACATACTAGCACTGTAGCACACATACGGATTAAACATGCCTATCACAAAACAATATTTTCTCATGCCAGGTATCATGCCACTGAATAATAATGCACTCTGGTTTTTTGGCGATTCCGATTAAAATTAGGCCTATTAGATTTACTCAATCAGAGGAGAAAATTGAGGTTTGAAGGCCTTAGGCCTAGTACTTTCTTTTGAAGAAGAAAGAAATGCCATTTGTGCTTTAGTTGTTTAGGGAATTATAGTCCAAATCAGTTAAGTTACATTTAAATTTTGCAAGGGTCCAAGCTTCGGTACTCCGCACACACAGTGCAAAGGCTGTCTGTACATGAAGCCTAACGTTAAATTGCATAACTTGTTAAGGCTTAACTTGGAAAATCTTGCGGCTTGTCTGGGATCACGAAGTTTGCTATATACAACACTAAATACCGCATACAATAGAATGAATTTATATATATGGTTCATGCAACATAAAAACTTTCAAATGTGAGAAAATATACCTCGATAACTGCGAACTATTCATCACATTCCTGAAAGTTTCGCATTCTTGTTCGTAGACTTGGCCAGCAACAGGAAGCGGCCATTGCAAAAGTTAATTCTCAATTTCAGAAAAAAATTAAATTCAAATTGTAAATTTATGCCCTATGTTTTGTAAAAAAAAATAGGAGAATATTGTTTTGAAGTAATGTGACGATAATTTCAATTTTAATTTTAAAAGAAAAGATGTAAATTTACATTAAGTCTTAAAGAACAATTCAAGGTTGTGGATTGGTGCGTGTAATGCCGTCTTCCCGGGGTGAAAGGTGAATGCACTATTCGACTTCTGTACGCAAACCAACAAAACACGGCAGTCAGGCAGTAACCGCTGCCAAAAGCTCGTCAACTTACACACTATCGTTGACTGTGACATTGTGACTGTTTCGTGGCAGGTTAGATTTTTGGTCATTTAACTTATTTTTGATTCTGATTTTAGACGTAGGGCCTATTTGTAACCTGGGTTGAACTACAGTACAGGCCTATGCGACTACCGTATGTCTGTAGGTTAGGCTAACGTAAGTTACGTTAGATATTACTGTCCATCGGCCTAACGTTGTAACGACTGTTTGTTATTATGCCAAATAATACAAGCAGCTAGACCTAAACGACGTAAGGGTAGTTTTATTGTGCAAGCTCACTAAATTGTTGAATTTAAAAATCTTAAGTACTGTAGACAAAGGGTGACTGTGAAGGTACCGTTAGTCCTATGTCAGGCCGGGCCTGACAAATACAGTCCTTCCCATGTGCGAATTGGGCTAAATGGACAGCAGCCTATACTAGCCCAATCAA
The DNA here is from genome assembly GCA_020152595.1 of Chiridota heheva. Classification (NCBI taxonomy): domain Eukaryota; kingdom Metazoa; phylum Echinodermata; class Holothuroidea; order Apodida; family Chiridotidae; genus Chiridota; species Chiridota heheva. Next base: position 2,692,256 of record JAIGNY010003665.1, read on the forward strand.
TCAATAAGTGGCCAATTCATTCAACCTCACTTAAATGGTATAGTCACCTACCAAAGATAACAACATTTTTGATCTTGTATTTACTAACAACTCACCAGCTGTTCACTCAGCTAATGTCATACCCAGTATAAGTGACCATGATATTGTTGAACTGACCCTAAACATCTCCCCTCGTAAAAAGTTGCCTAAACGTAAAATCTATTAAGGGAAAAAAGCTTACACAGAACGCATAAATAAAGACCATGTCTAAACTTAAAACCGCGATATCATTTTAAATTCAATAGCTCATCCATTAATGTTGATGAAAAATGGAATTTCTTTAAAACGGAAATTAAAGTGATTATTGAAGAAAAAAAACACCTCACAAATTCAACTCAACTAAACTAAATCTACCTTGGTTCACCCATATCCAATGCCGTCTCTGCAAGAAACGACATAAACTGTTCAAGAAAGCTAAGAAAACTCAACAAATCCATGACTGCAATACATGAAAAAGCTTTAGAAAATATGTCCGTAAAAACATCAAAGAAGCTAGAAACATCTTCATCTGTAATAAACTTAAAAATTCCCTTACTGAAAACCCTAAGGCATTTTGGTCCTACATGAAAAGACTTAAAAGTAATTCGGTGGGTGTGTCAGACCTTTTGAACAATGGTAAACTTTGTAGTGACAGTATGACTAAAGCTAATATTCTAAACAACCAGTTTTTAGTGTTTTTAAAAAAGAAGATACCTCTCAAATCCCTGTAACTAAACCACTCACCACCATCAAAATAAACCAACTTATAATCACTCCAGAAGGTGTCAAAAAGCAACTGCAAAACCTAAACCCAAACAAAGCCTCAGGTCCTGATCATATGCCACCATGGTTCTTAAAAACACATGGGGAAGACCTTTATGAAATCCTAACTAATCTCTTTCAAAGCTCTGTAGATAACGGTACTATCCCAAACAAGTGGAAAGAAGCAAACATATGTAGCATTTTTAAAAAAGGTGATAAACACGACCCAGCTAATTAAAGACCATTCTCTCTTACCTGCGTGTGTAGTAAAATCCTTGAGCATATAATCCATTTACATGTGATGAAATTCCTTGATAAGCATAATATCTTAACTGATCTTATCATGGCTTTCATAATGATTATGATAACCTGATCCCAAACGCAAGAATTAATACAAGAAATAACCATGATCTATATTTCCATGTTCCTTATGTTAAAAAAAATGTTTATAAATATTCCTTTTTTCCTCAAACACTAAAAGATTGGAATGCTTTACCATCGGACACTGTACATGCACCAAGTCTAAACTGTTTCAAAGCTAAACTTGCTAAGCTTGTTATTTGATCTTTTTTTTCTTTTTCTCATACTTTTGCTATGCTTGCTTGGCGTTCATGCCCTCTAGAAGGATTTTTGCCGACTTAACCTATTCAGATTCAGAATCAGCTATTTTATTAAATCAGACTAAAGCCAATTGGGCTAAACGGATAGTAGGCCAAATCGGGTTTTCACCAATTTGAGCAAGCACAAACTTAAGAGGTTTCATTCAAAAAATAACAATGAAAAACAATAATATTTGTAAAATTTCAGCTAAAAATGATTTATTCCATCAATCTTAATTAAAATAAATTAAAACTTTTGTTGTAGGCTACTAGGTAACCAAATAGAATTGTAGAAAAAATTACTGGATAATTACATGGTTAACATATAATCTTGTCAATGTGAACTATAAATAAATTGGGCTAGTATTATGTGACTCCTAAATATGTTAAATAATGCCTCATTCTGTCATTCTTCCCCTCCTTTGTTATTGCCATATGAGCTAAACTTGTTAGCCCAATCGGGCTATTGTTTATATTAAATAGCTGTATCTCAAAATCCACATGAGAAACACATGAAATTAACATTGGTATAGTGGGCCTGATTTAGCTTATCTTTCCTTTTTCATCAAAAATAATAATTAGTCCGGAGGGGACCAAATTCACTAGACATTCCTTAGGAAATAAGGTCTGGGGGGGCCCAAATCTATGGGGAGTAAAATTTACTATCATGCTGGCAGCAAAGTCATGCTCCATTGACACAATATCAATTACACATGAATATGCATCATTCTTTAATTAAGATTTATACAATCTGCACGACAGCACTGCCCAGCCGGGTATATGCCATAGATTTGACTTAAAGTAAATACAAATTCTTCTAACATGAATATGCATCATTTTAAAAATTAAGATAGAATTATAATCCGTGCGATTTCGCTGCTCAGCCAAGGATATCCAGTGATACTGTATTGAAGTCATATTATTAAACCAGGAGTTGTTATTTGGACTTCTTTATGATTAGTAAGAATAAATCATTCACGTCAAAAGTTCGCGAGTTGGGGGATATTTTTCGAGAGTAAACCTGCATTCTATAGTTATTCTGAGTTTCTGGCCGGCCTACAAATAGATGGTTTCAAAGCTTCAATAGGCAGTTCCAGAAAATATCCATAACACCCATTGAGGAACTGCTTTTTGAGATCCCCCAGGAATTCCCGGCTTCATTCCCCCCACCCCTAGGAATTCCCGGCTTTATAACCCCTCAGGAATTCCCGGCTTCAGAACCCTCCCAGTAATTGGTCCTGCACATGTGCCAATTGGGCCAAATGGATAGTATAACCCAATCAGGCTATTTTAGCTAAATCAGACTAAAGCCAATTGGTGGTGGTGCTGGAGGGGGGTACGGCAATATTAGTAGCACTTTCACTTGTAAAACTACAAGAAATATACAAATTAATAACTTATTTTTCCATAAAGGTAAGTCTTTTGAGGAAAGGATGTATATTTTGTTAGTATTTTGGGTCTGAATTTATTATTTTTCCTTCAAAATCCATCGAACATTTTGTTCCTAGGAATAGAGGGCGTGCCAACACGGAAGTGGAAACTCTCATCTTTTTTCTTTTGAACAACGGTGATGAGAGCAACCTTACTCTTAGCCAATTCCGTAGTATTTCTTTTAACTTTAGTATTAATATAAACATGGACAGTTTGAAAGCTAGCAAGGGAAGTGCACCCTCTACTAAGCATGAACAAACATATAATTTATTATAGAGTTCACTTGATGGTGGTGACCCTTACGACAGGTCCATGACCTTGAATATAGGAAATTACAGCTTTTTCCCATCAGGTGATGGTATATGTGCTTCACAGTGTCCATGTACTTACATCACACTGTAGTTGGGTCATATGGTCCACTTCATGATGGTGGGTCCATGACCTTGAACATTTGAAATAGCTGGTTTTTTCTCATCGAGTGGTGGTATATGTGCTTTACAGTGTCCATGTACTTACATCATACTGCAATGGGTTCATGATGGTGGGCTAATGACCTTGAACATTTGAAATAACAGTTTTTGCCATCAGGCGATGGTATATACTGTATATTCTCTAATAAACACCCTGGGGGCTTCACCTTTTTAAAAGGAGGGGCGTTTATTTGAGGTTAAATTTTAAATGTACTTACGGTATGCATAGCAAGTTCAACTCTTTTGACTGTATTTTTCGGGCAGTTTTACAGTTTTTAAACGAGTTTTGGTTGAAGCCTAGTGGTAAATCACACTGTGTATTTAATATTACGATATTACCAATCAATTTATGAGCGACTTTACGATTGTCGCCGCACAAAAAACACGAGGACATTTATTAGGAAATATACGGTATGCTTTTATAGAGTCAATGTATTTACATAATACTGTCATGGGCTTATAGGGTTCACCTCATGCCGATAGCCCGTGACCTTGAATATTTAAAATAGTTTTTCCCATGAGGCGATGGTATATATGCTTATAGAGTAAATGTACTTTCATCATACTGCCATGGGGTCCACTTAAGGATCATGGACCCATGACCTTGATTATTTGAAACAGCAGTTTTCTCCATGAGGTGATGGTATATATGCTTATAGAGTACATGTACTTTCATCAAACTGCCATGGGGTCCACTTGAGGATAATGAGCCTGTGACCTTGAACATTTAAAATAGCAGTTTTTCTATATGCTTTATAAGGTCCATGTATTATACATCATACTGCCATGGGTTCATAAGGTCCACTTGATGACGATGGGCCTATGTGACCTTGAACATTTGAAATTGGAATAGTTTTTAGCTCGACTATTTGAAGAATAGTAGAGCTATTGTACTACTTCTGGCGTCGATGTCGGCATTTGGTAAAATTTTGGTTGGAGTTTTCATTCATTCAAGTAATGAATGGTGTATTATGATTGGTGTACATTCATGTGACTTGGCATAGGTGTAGAGGACATGGGCACTGTTCAAATGAGCATGATTGGGAAGTTGTTTTTGCATACTAATTAGCTTATTTGCATATCAATGAAAATATTTGTCAGGTCAAAAGTTTTTGTTAAAGTTTTTTGTTAAAGTTTTTGGTTAAAAGTGTTCATAACTTAATGGTGTACATTCATGTATGTGAAGAGCATTTTCTACACTCAGTGGTGATGTGTAGTGTGAATATTAAGTAGGTTATTTGCATAGCAATAGACTTGCATACAAAATATTTAACCTGAGATCATAACTTGCTATTTAGTTCAGTGGTAGAGGACATTGGTACTGTTTAGTTGAGCATGATTGGGGGATTGTGTGTGCATATGTGGTATCTCTTGAATTAAAGTAGGTATGACAAATGATCATACAGTATATGTGAAGAGCATTGTTCACACTTAATGGTGAGGTATAGTGTGCATTTGCTGAAATATATTTGACCTGAGATCAAAAATGTGTGGCTTATGACTTTGATATGATATTATTATTCCTGACATGAAAAATGTTTGTCTTGCCATGAACAAAGAAGCAAATAAAAGTTTTCCCGCTTCTATAGAATGTTAAATTAGGGGTTTGAGAAATATGAACAACAAGCAGAATGTGGGGTAGAAGATGACATGATGACAAAGTAGCTGAAGGAATTAGGATGAGGTCATGTGGGACAGGGTGGAATTGTATGTAGGGCAGGGTGCTGTGGTATGTTGGTCAGGAAGTGTTGGCATGTTAGACAGGGTGGATTGGCATGTAGAACAGGGTGCGTGGCATGTGGAACAGGATAAGTTGGCATGTAGAACAGGGTGAGTTGGCATGTGGAACAGGGTGGGTTGGGATGTGAAACAGGGTGGGTCGAAATGTGGGACAGGGCGGAATGGCATGTGGTGGGACATTATTTGGATTTCAGTTGTGATGGCATGTGGGTCATGCAAGTGGTGGAATGACTACAACATCTGGTTTTCAGGTGTGATTGCATGGAGTATAGACATGGGATGACATTTGGGACAGGTTGGGATGGAATGTGGGACAGTCTGGAATATGCATTATTAGTGGTGAGGGGATTGTATCGTTTCCAATGTCTAGTTTGTCACACGTTAAGCAATATTGTTTCGCATAATTTTGCTTTAATGTTATTGTACATTTTTCATGCTGCTTGACTTTGCTTAACACATACATGTATATTTTCTTAAATTGGAAAATGTATTACAATCCAGGATGTAGTTCTGGGAATGTGTAGGGGCTGGGGGAGGGTACAGGCTGGAAAGTGGGTTGAATGGCATTCTTTTATTGACATTGGTAAGTTAGATCCTTTCCTTTCTTTGTTGTTCAATTGATAGAATTAAAAGAGGTCTTATAGTTATAAAGACTGCCAGTTTTCTGAGTTACTGGGTAAGATAACCTTAAGCTTTTTTTTTTTAAATACCGTGGAAAACTCAAAATATTTTGAAGCCTGTAGTGCAAATTAAAATGTAAGTGCATCTTTCAAAGCTCAAGTAATTTGAAATCATCTGCCCATGCTACCCTATTTCTGTACATAGTTCCCTTTATAAGCCCATTCTGTATACTAGCTTTGAATAGTCAAGCATGCTGTTTTTTGGACAGTTCTAGTTTTGATTCTGATGCGATAGCATCAGGAACCTACATGTATGCGATCATGATGGCATGTATATGTGTGTGACAGCCAGCTCGTAAGTGCGATATCTCCAGAACAGTATACTGGATTTATGTCATATGTGGTACACAGATAGCCCATGGACTGTAGATGTGCCCTATTGTTTTTGATGGTGATGTCATGCATATTAATTAGTAGGCGGGGATTACTGTACAAATCTTGAAATGTTCATTTTTTAACAATCGCCGGTCTGTTTTGTTTCATATTTGGTGTAATTATAATGTTAGCTGGTGTGTATATTTTCATGATGTAAAATTGAATTTCATTAATATGTGTAGTGGGCGGGGCTTTATATGATTTTGCTGGAAAGAGCTTATAAACACAGTATTTCAAAAATGGTAATCTTTATTCATGTCATATTTGGTACATAGAAAGATAGCCCATTATCTGTAGACGTGCCCTATTGTTGTTGGTGGTGATATCATGCATACTAATAAGTGGTTGGGGCTTCAAGTGAACATTTTGAAAAAATGATAAATGAGCAGCTGTATATCTGTGTTGTGTCATATAGGGCATGATAATTTTGTTGGTTATTGTGTACATGCTTATGTTATCAGCAGATGTCATTAATATGCATGGTGGGTTAGGCTTAATGTGAAAGTGCTAAATAATGTAAACACCACTCTGTATCTCGTGAACAATAAATCACATTTATGCTACATGTATATTAGGTACACAGATGGGTAATGGTCTGTACATATGTTCTAATGTTGTGGTAGTGATATCATGAATATTAATGATTAGGCAGGGCTTACCGAAAAATTCTTGAAATAGAATAAATGAGCCACCATTTTTGCATCATACAGTACTTGCTATGATAATGTTGTTATCTATTGTGCAAATGCTAATGTTGTGATTATTTTTATTGATCTGTCAGCATGGTGGCTATGAATAAATATTATGGTACAAATATTTCATGATATACAATAACACGACAGTTAATACAAATTTTGCGAATTAATCAGATTGTGAAAAAAGCATAGGAACCAGAAAACGTTTTGGTTCTGGTTTGTGAATATGAGAAACACCAATCCCAATCATAACTGATGCTCATAACTGATACTCATAACAGATACTCATAACTGATACTCATAACTGATACTCATAACTGATACTCATAACTGATACTCATAACTGATACTAACTGATACTCATATAATCTAAAAATCCATTCAAAATTTTGACTCACTGGATGTGATTCTTGATTGTATCCTGGGTAGACCTGAGATAAAAGTTGGAAACATACCATATAAGAGGAATATAAAAAGCAGTGTGAAATATTTAATACAGTCAAACTACTTGCCGTAGGTGATGCAAGATGCACAAGATGCAGACATAAACAAAGAAAACAAGTGACAGAGGCCATGTTGAATTTTTCCAGGAGGAAAGTCATGTGTTTTTTTACTTTTGATGAAGTAACTCTCATTAGGAGGGATGGTCTATCAATCATTCATGGGCATTGCACAAAGTCCTCCAGGCATATAATGCATATTTATTTTTAGGGTCAGCCAAGGACTGATTTCACTTCACTGCAAAGCAGGTTTGTGACTTCAGCACCAGATGAATGACCTATTTTGTATGGTGTAGCAGTAGCTGGTTTCTAGCAAGTAAACTGGAGGAGCTCTCGGGTTGGAAGGTGTGGATTACCCCGTGTTGTGTATGGTGTAGCAGTAGCTAGTTTCTAGAAAGGGAACTGTGGAGGAGCTCCTGGCTTGGAAGGTGTGGATGACCCCGTGTTGTGTATGGTGTAGCAGTAGCTGGTTTCTAGCAAGCAAACTGGAGAAGCTCTCGTGTTGGAAGGTGTGGATTACCCCGTGTTGTGTATGGTGTAGCAGTAGCTGGTTTCTAGCAAGTGAACTGTGGAGGAGCTCCTGGCTTGAAGGTGTGGATTACCCCATGTTGTGTATGGTGTAGCAGTAGCTGGTTTCTAGCAAGCAAACTGGAGAAGCTCTCGGGTTGGAAGGTGTGGATTACCCCATGTTGTGTATGGTGTAGCAGTAGCTGGTTTCTAGCAAGTGAACTGTGGAGGAGCTCCTGGCTTGGAAGGTGTGGATGACCCCGTGTTGTGTATGGTGTAGCAGTAGCTGGTTTCTAGCAAGTAAACTGGATAAGCTCTCGGGTTGGAAGGTGTGGATTACCCCGTGTTGTGTATGTTGTAGCAGTAGCTGGTTGCTAGCAAGTGAACTGTGGAGAGTCTCTCTGGCTGAAAGGTGTGGATTACCTCTGATTTTGAGATAGTTAGGGAGGGGTCCAAGGGACACAAATTTTTAATGTTTCACTTACTTCAGTTCAAACTAAGCCACAAATATCATATTTCATAGGCATTCTGTATCATTGTTTGAAGGGTATGTATTTTACTAATGAATATCACTGCGATTCTAACTTTTTGGCATTTTTGAATATCACTTTCTTCATCTAAATGTGTGAGCTAATTTGCAAATCGAGCATATAACTTAATTCTATCGAGGTTAGTGTTTTTTGCTAGATAAAAGTATTAATTGCAACACCATTGAATATCCTTTGATATCACTGGTCAGGTACATGGAAATAGATTATCCTTTGATATCACTGGTCAGGTGCATGGAAATAGATTATCCTTTGATATCGCTGGTCAGGTGCATGGAAATAAATTATCCTTTGATATCGCTGGTCAGGTGCATGGAAATAGATTAGGGAAATAGCTTATACTATATTTCTTGAAGTTGGTCATTTAAATAATGGAATTAACACCTATATGTACCGTTACTGTTTGCAAATAATTTTGTCACTAAATAGTTCACTAGTATGCAGATGGCCTACTTTACATTTAGGTTAAATAAATGAGCAACTCATGAACAATTTCCAATTACCTGTTTACAGTTTACATGAAAAACTGGGTATTCAAAAAGATATGTACATATAAATAATCTTTCATTATTTCGAAAATCTGTTAATGACATGGAAAATTAACAACATTCTATATAAACTATGTTTGATTGGCATCAAACATCACTCCAAGCAAAATGCACATTGACTTTGTGGAATTGACAGGGTACAGAAGTATAATACTTAGTATACTTGAATACGAAAAGTTGAAAAAGGTTCAAATGAATTCGTTACGTGCAATTTGACACAAATCCTTAGTAAAAGGCCACAAAATTGATGCAAAAGATAATATCTTAAGATAAGCACACTAATTATTAGAAGAATCAAAAGAGTTTAAAATATGATAAGTGGGACTCAAATGAGTGTTTTTTTGTTGAAAAAAACACAAAGGATGAGAAATATTCAAAAGTACAAAATTAGAATCTATGGAAGACATACAGTATACCTAGATTGGAAAGTGTGTGAACTTCTGAAGAAAGAATGAATAAAACAAAAAACAACTTGATTGAAAAGTATGTTGTACATTCAGGTCCAAATTTGAACATTTTTGATCCAAATTTGAAGATTTTTGTATAAATATTGAAGAATTTTGGTCTACAATTGAAGATGTTTGGGTCAAAATTAAAGATATTTGGTCTAAAAATGAGGAAGTTGTTCGAAAATTAATGATAATTTTAGTCGATACGATTAAAACATTGCCAACCTGTTTTCTGTATGGTTCATTTGATATTGCAGTTAATTATATTCATGGCTTTGCCAATATTGGAGGGGGTTGGCTAAGCCCTCAATAGCCCCCCTCCCCCTTACTCCTTTGCTGACATGGAATAATTCAGTTTTTAACACTAGAACCTTTGCACAACAAATGATTTATTTTGAAAGCATTGATTAGTCTTGCAATGCTGTCTTTACAGCATGATGCTGTCTTTACAGCATGATGCTGTCTTTACAGCATGATGCTGTCTTTACAGCATGATGCTGTCTTTACAGCATGATGCTGTCTTTACAGCATGATGCTGTCTTTACAGCATGATGCTGTCTTTACAGCATGATGCTGTCTTTACAGCATGATGCTGTCTTTACAGCATGATGCTGTCTTTACAGCATGATGCTGTCTTTACAGCATGATGCTGTCTTTACAGCATGATGCTGTCTTTACAGCATGATGCTGTCTTTACAGCATGATGCTGTCTTTACAGCATGATGCTGTCTTTACAGCATGATGCTGTCTTTACAGCATGATGCTGTCTTTACAGCATGATGCTGTCTTTACAGCATGATGCTGTCTTTACAGCATGATGCTGTCTTTACAGCATGATGCTGTCTTTACAGCATGATGCTGTCTTTACAGCATGATGCTGTCTTTACAGCATGATGCTGTCTTTACAGCATGATGCTGTCTTTACAGCATGATGCTGTCTTTACAGCATGATGCTGTCTTTACAGCATGATGCTGTCTTTACAGCATGATGCTGTCTTTACAGCATGATGCTGTCTTTACAGCATGATGCTGTCTTTACAGCATGATGCTGTCTTTACAGCATGATGCTGTCTTTACAACATGATGCTGTCTTTACAGCATGATGCTGTCTTTACAACATGATGCTGTCTTTACAGCATGATGCTGTCTTTACAGCATGATGCTGTCTTTACAGCATGATGCTGTCTTTACAGCATGATGCTGTCTTTACAGCATGATGCTGTCTTTACAACATGATGCTGTCTTTACAGCATCATGCTGTCTTACAACATGATGCTGTCTTTACAGCATGATGCTGTCTTTACAGCATGATGCTGTCTTTACAGCATGATGCTGTCTTTACAGCATGATGCTGTAAAGACAGCATCATGCTGCAAAGACAGCATCATGTTGTAAAGACAGCATCATGCTGTAAAGACAGCATCATGTAAAGACAGCATCATGCTGTAAAGACAGCATCATGCTGTAAAGACAGCATCATGCTGTAAAAGACAGCATCATGCTGTAAAGACAGCATCATGCTGTAAAGACAGCATCATGCTGTAAAGACAGCATCATGCTGTAAAGACAGCATCATGCTGTAAAGACAGCATCATGCTGTAAAGACAGCATGATGTTGTAAAGACAGCATGATGCTGTAAAGACAGCATGATGCTGTAAAGACAGCATCATGCTGTAAAGACAGCATGATGCTGTAAACAACTGTATTTTAAAAGGAGACTTCTACTGCTCATTTGGTGAGGCTGTTGTGTCATCATGGCAGTCAGTCCCTTTAATCTTCCTGAAATCAAAAATTATTTCAAATCAATAACAGCCTAAAAATAAATACAAGAAAATAAAATTCAAGAATAGTTTTTTAAAAGAAAATGACACCAAATCCTAAAGATTGATAAAATTAATGAAATTTACATAACAGTAAAGTAGTATTGTTGAAGATATGAGAAACTTTCAATGGGAAAATTATTGTAATTATTTCCTACATTTGATAGGGAGAAAAAAATACAGAAAGATGATTGTTTAGTGACATAATGAATGAGAGATGGGCAAAGAAGTTGTAGCGCGGGTAGTACAAGAAGGAGTATGTGTGTATGACAACTCCAAATGATGAGTTTGTGGGAGAAATATTTTACGGCGAGAAATTCAAGGGTTCTTTCCGATTTTTCATTATTATCTCAAGAAAATGGTTCATCAAGTAAGAAGATAATTGAGTTGTTACTTATAACAATTTGCAGCATTTTAGAAGGATTTTTGGGGATTCTCGCAAGAAGAGGTTTTTTTAGCCATAGAAATCTTATTCCTTCGGGTTTTTTTTGTAGCCTAACTTTCATTTATAGTAACAGAATTAACATTAGCTTGTTCACTCATGGTTTACTGTATGGGGAATCAATGCGGGTCAATATTTGCAGATAAATATTTACGATGGTAAAAGAAAAGACATGATGAGTATATCTAATACAATTTTTTTTTTTAAATTTCTTTAATTTTTTCTTGCGTTCATCATTCATGCTTGTTGATACATTACATACATGTACTTGTGAAAAAGAGCATAAAAGAAGTACATTAACAATTTGTGTCATCAGTCAGTTTTCTTAAAAAATATCATCATATACCAATATATTGCAATATTTCCCCACAATAATCAATACATAATACAGACATATTGTGACAGCACTATATAAAGATTTTGGGCATTTTACAGTACTGTGTCTAACTTTCTGTGATCAGCTATAACTCAACTATAAGCTTTTTATAGATTTTCAAGTCTTTGTCAAAATATGGCACTTTTTCTAAATCTTACTAAGTGTCACCAGACCATTAATAAGTTGCTTCTTTCTGTCTTTACTACAGTAGTTTGCTGCGGGTGATTCCACATTGATATCATCACGCACCCATCAAACAGGATCTTTAGAAATGATGTGGTATCTACAAAATGCTGCCGAATAAGAGAAGAGCAAAATGAAGTTCACGGAACATTTGTCTGCGCATTTGACGCCGGAATGGCGGAAACAATACATCAGATATGAAGTAAGTACAGCTTTAGCATTTTATTTGCTGTAGAATGGCCGTGGTTATAGCATAGCATAGCATAGCAAGGTTTAACGTCCCGAAAGCATCCAGTGCTGCACATTATAATAAGATGGCCACGGCCTTTGATAACCAGTTGTGAACTCACTGGTTGCAGACCCACTAGGATTTGAACCTGGGGCTTGTGGGTGAGAGGACAAAGCACTACACCACGGAGGTCTGTTATGTAGACGGAACATTAATATAAATTATTTTAGAATATATTCCTCCCCTCCCGCACCCCTTCCCTTTTGTTATTTCCAACTATCTACACTACTCAGCAATTCTCTGTGCCTCTTAATGTGCATGGGCCATTTTTGATGTGTGAGTGAAAGCAAATGCTGCATTGCAGGTTTATTGTGTTTTATATTTCATATTTTTTAATAAAGTACATTTAAAGAAAGATACAGTAGCCCTGCCCCCTCTTTTCCTTCACCTTGCCCTCATTACTCCCACTCTGTACCTTTTTTACAAACCTGACTTTTGTTAAAATGTTTTACCTACTGTGCATATCATTCTGCTTAGTACAGTTTCCCGATTTAAAAAGGTACAGAATTTGTAAATTCAATTTCTCTCCAGTTAACATTTGAAGTGCTTAAAACTTCAACCCCTGCTACTTAAAAATGTCCTTTTTGGTCACTGGCATGCTATCTTTTTCTGGACCACTTGCCTCCCTCTTGAGATGCAGTACATATACAACACCAGAATAAGAATCGTTTCGTTCCTTTATACACTACGGGGATATTCCTGCCAACTGTTTTAGTTGTAATATAAATATTGCACAAGCTTTCTAATAAACATTAAAGTATTGATGTAGAATCACCAGATGTCTTGGGTGTAATGAATCAATTTTATCTTCAGGTATAGCATTTCTTGTCAAAAGACCTTTACAGGTTTATATGCAACGGTAAGGCGATTCTCTGAATATTAAAACTAAGCCTGAAATTAGGAAATTCACATTTATCAAGTATCAAAATTGTATAATTTCATACTGCAGGTACCAAAAATGATGTCTTACTGCGGTTATGGTTTTTGATTAATTCAAAGAATGACTAATATTTTGGAGCCCTTTGCCCAGACATACTGTGCCCAGACATACTGTGCCCATACATACTTTGCCCATACATACTGTGCCCAGACATACAGTGCCCAGACATACTGTGCCCAGACATACAGTGCCCAGACATACTGTGCCCAGACCTACAGTGCCCAGACATACTGTGCCCAGACATACTGTGCCCAGACATACTGTGCCCAGACACACAGTGCCCAGACATACAGTGCCCAGACATACAGTGCCCAGACATACTGTGCCCAGACATACTGTGCCCAGACATACAGTTCCCAGACATACTGTGCCCAGACATACTGTGCCGAGACACATACAGTGCCTAGACATACAGTGCCCAGACATACAGTGCCCAGACATACAGTGCCCAGACATACAGTGCCCAGACATACAGTGCCCAGACATACAGTGCCCAGACATACAGTGCCCAGACATACAGTGCCCAGACATACTGTGCCCAGACATACTGTGCCCAGACATACAGTACCTAGATATACAGTGTCCAGATATACAGTGTCCAGACATACAGTGCCCAGACATACAGTGCCCAGACATACTGTGCCCAGACATATAGTGCCCAGACATACTGTGGTCGGACATACAGTGCCCAGACATTCTGTGCCCAGATATACAGTGCCCAGACATACAGTGCCCAGACATACAGTGCCCAGACATACAGCACAAGTTTTGTACATAATGAAATTTCTGGAACTTTGATTAGTCATAGCTCAAAAATTAAAAGAGCTGCTTTCAAAATTCAGAAATCATCAGCTACATTTCAAAGCTCTTTTAATCAATGTTGAACTTGCTATATGTCTGTAGACTTTTTAAATCTGTATTAAACTAGCACATGTCCAAAAGCTGTAATTGATCAAATTACAGAGTGTATCATAGATATACTGTATGTCCTTAGTACAGCATGTAAAAATGAAATGTCTTTATACTTTCTTTAGTCCTTAATCAGGGGAAAATGTCAGTCTCAATTTGTTTGAAGTGATGACTCAGGGGGATTGTTCCTTCACTGCAGGACATTAGCATCCTTTCTGCTTGATAGAGATAAATTACACTTCTGCAGGAAAAGTGTTCTTTTCTTCTGGATACCCAGCCATGAGCCATGTTGGCATCCCTGGCAATGACAGGGCTGATGCAGCTGCTAAGCTTGCCCTCAACCTCCTCCCTACCCCTTTTCCCAAAACCCCCTCTGACATCAAACCGCTTATCGCTTCCCTTGTTCGTGACAGCTGGCAAACCTCATGGAGCTCCCAAATTGATAACAAACTCTATGTCATCCAGCCCACCATTCCGATCAAACCTACCATAAACAATCTCTTTCGTATCGACAACGTTCATATTACCCGTCTTAGAATTGGTCACACCCACCTCACTCACTCCCACCTCCTTGTTGGCTCCCCCAACCCCTCTGCAACAATTGCCATTGCACCCTCACAATCCATCACATTCTCCATCCTTGCCCCCTGTACAACCTTCCCAGACCTTCTCTCGCTCCCCACAACAAATCATTGTATATAAATACCTAAATTATATCTATTTATTTTCCCAGCAGGTTTTACTAATAAAAAAAGATGAAAGATTTTAATGAAATACATCAACTTTGTGGGAGAATGTGTTGCTGTGATGTCATATTGAGCCTTTTCCTATTCATTTATTGGCATTTTTTGTGAACCTTAAAATTTGAATATCTCCTTGTAGGAATAACATATCAACATTATTTTTGTACTAAATTGTACTAAATTGTTTGTAATACTTTTCTCTTTCTTATGAAAGGTTACAAAAAAACATGGGAATATTCTGTTAATATAGTAGAACACATCTTCATATACTTCTCTCTTTTGCAATTCATGTACTTTTCATTGCACAATTACATGGGGACATTTTTAGAGCAGGTTAGATAAGCTTGATTCCCCTAAACAATAACTCCCTCTTACCGCTGGTTATCTCGCCCTTAACATTGACTATAATGACTATAATGATGATAATGATAATAATAATTATGATAACAATAATAATTATAATAATGATAATAAATAAGATTTATAACTAGCACATATCCATCCTAATGGATGCTCAAGGCGCCATACATATAACATTAAAATCTTAAATAAGTATACATGAACAATAAAATAAATGAAACAGTGATTTTAGATTAACTACATATTTGCATGAGTAACAGACATGTGATGGGTTTTTAGATTTTTTTTTTTAATGAGTCAACAGAACCTTACAACCTGATATGGAGGGTAATCGATTCCCAAGACGCGGAGCTGCAACAGCAAATGATCTGTCACCCCATGTATGGTGGGATTTTGGTGATCCAAGGCGTTAACACGTAATTTTGTATTTAACGGATTGTGAAAGATTTATATATAGATATATCGATTTTATTGTTTAACCAGGTTTAATCAGACTTACTTTATTTGTAATTTGCTATTTACGAGGAGAAACTAGTAAGTATTCACTTATTACCTATTAAAGGAATCATTTAAGAAATCTGCCAGTTTGAGGAAATTAACCTGTCTTTAGGACACCCATGATTAACTCCCAGAAATTAGACTAAATGCTCTGAAGTGCATTGCATCGTAAAGAGAAGACCAGCCAAATTATCCAGTCTTACAATTAATTAATCCAGGCGTCCTTTGTATCTCCTCACCAAAATTAATACCTGTTGATATGTGCCGTGGGTGTGTGTCGTGTGGGTGTTTGTGTTGGTAGTTGTAATTTGGAGTACACCAGGAGTTTTGCACGGCATAAGGGATTGTGCAGGGCAGATGTACAGGCAGAGACGCAACGCATCAGTAGTTGAGTTAACGATATATTCTTGTAGTGCGTATCAACTTGTGAGCTGCGCTGGTGCAGGAGAAGTGTCATTGTAAATAGAGTATGCGATGTAATTGTGCGATGAATAATACATTAAATAGTGAAAGAGGGGAGCATATTAAGAGGTAATTACTACATTATTTTATTTCTGTCACAATTTTTTGTGGGAAGTTTTATTTCTGAGGATTTTTTCAAGCTCCTGTGGCACCTAAATTATTCCTTTTAAACAATAAAGCTGATGCTGTTTCTTCTATACACCTTTAAATAAAAGCATACAATAAATTTGTAAGCTTGTCCATACACTTTTGTAAGTTCAGCAATAATTCTGTCAACTTGATTTACAGTTATTGAACCTAAGCACTTCTTTGAATACAAAAAGTTAGCTAGACCATGGGTAGACTTTACCCTCTTGTCGAGTTCAACTATTCTGGAACAAGGTGTCTGACATACTAGAATGTAGACTTTTGAGTGATCAACTCCCTGGTGTGACCTTGAGCCTTGTTTGACTGTGTCTTGTTTTGCATATATACAGTATACAGGACTGAGCTTGTGCGAATTAAAGTGACCGGCCATTTGAGGGACCATTTAAACATCACCTCGCCTTATGATTAATATTTTATTTCTTTGGACTACTTTTTTAACTTTGTAAAAAACAATTCAAAGTGTTCTTCAGGGGCTATGTAACCTTTGGAATAGATGCTTAAGAAGTGTATCTGTAGGTAGCACAGAACTAATTAGGTATTACCTCGCCAGCCCAAGATGAGAGCCCCCAATAGAAAAGGCTAATAAAAATACAATTAAAGGTCCCATTTCATGAGGCGGGAAACTGAGGAGTTGAAAATTTCAGGTTTGGTAGAGAAGGGATAGTTCATGACTCTGCATATCCAAACTTAAAGAGATTTGTTTCAGAAAATGTTTCATGGGGAACTATTTTACAATGGACCCTTACCAAAATTAGGGTCATTTGATGAGGGTGTACAACACTTCTTCACTTCGGTCTCAAAAAAGGGCCAAAACCTCTGGTGACCCACTATTGAAACTACCCTCATCCGAGAGATATTAGATAGTAGTTTTTGGGAAGCATCACAAAATAATAATAGTAATTATTTTATGTAGGGCCCTTTCTATACAAGCATATTCAAAAGTGCTTTACAAACATCGGAGCCTTAGCATAGGGGAGAGCTGCCCATATGGTGCATCATCCATCCATTGGCTCAGGGAAGTAAATGAACATCGTGTTTTCACGCTTCTCTTCTCAAATAGTGTTCAGAGAACCAGGTAAGGTGTGACTGTCCTACCATCGGGACCGACGGCTTAATGTCCCCTCTGAAGGATGGCGAGTGCCATGCAACCATTGCCACTTCTCTCAACTGCTAAATGGGGAGCAGGAGCTGCAAATGATGTACTTCCACTTTGATGATCAGCGTATCTGTGTGCATAGCTGTGGAAAAACGGATTAGACCTGACCGGGGATTGAACCTAGTACCTCCAGCTTCTCACTCTACCAACTGATCTACTTGACTTCTTAGCCCAAATCTATACCATTCTGGTACAAAAAGGACCCTGAACTTGACTTATTCATCATAGGTTGGGCAAATAATTAGTTCCATGCTACCTGCATGCCTTTTTGTTCAACAAATAGGGTCGCCAGGTTGCCAACGGCAACTTAAAATTTTGATCTGGCGAGTGCATTTTTACTGCTTGTAGCCATCTTAATGACCGGCAAAAAAATTGCATTATTACCCGATGATAAACCAGCCTGTAGATTGTAGAAATGATAATATGTCATATGTTCTCACTTGAGTGTGAGCTTGCGATCTAGCCAACTGCAGGTGATATGATCACTACATGGGAGGGAAGGGGGACGGGGGGTCACTACTTCATACTAAAAGTGGTAGGTATGTGCAGCCCATCAAACGGACACCATATCTGCAGTCATTGTTGATACTTACATATACTTATATATCAAGTATTCAACTAAACATTGTAAAAATGGGCCAGTAGTACAAACTTAGCAGAGTAAATGCATTTTTGGGGACCTGCACTACGAAAATGATGAAAAAAGACTTAAGTGAAATCACACTCTCTGTGTCATCAGGGTAGGAAGGTTAACATAATCAATTGTTAATTATTCTCAAATAAGAACTCAAAGTAGATTGATCTTATAAAGGTATAGTATATGAACTTAAAAGCATTTTCAGACTTAACCCTTACTCTCCCAAGGTTCCAAAAATAGAATGAGCTATTTCTGAATTTTTTGGAAAGAGGATTTTTTCAGCACTTTCTGTTCCATTTGTACCAAAACAAGTTCGACTTTTATGAAAGCTAACATGTTGAACTTTCCAAAAATGTGCATATTTCCGAACTCAAATATGCAAATTAGGTCATTGAATTAGCATATTAGGTCTCCAAACATTCTATCTTTATGACACGCTTGTGCCGTCCTTGGAAAGACCTTTCATTTGATATTATTCATGGATTTTTAGGAATCAGAAGAAAAAAAATGACGCAAATATGAAAAATTTGGTACATTTTGACCTAAAAATTACCCCCCGATTCTGTGAATAATCTATCTAATAGTATATGGCACTAAATTTTCCAAAAAAATGCATTTTCCCCTTCTATGATGTCCAAAACTAATAGAATGCAGAAAAACAAGATGTTTACATCATTATTTGCAAAAAATAAAATAAGAAATTATGCAAATGATATGCAAATTAGGTCATTTACCTTATTTATTATGCACAAAACTGTTTTTTGTTTATTTCTGACCCAATTTCAGCCATTACATGCTTCACAGCTACTTTTATGTTGATAGACTATGCTGATTATCTATTAGACACTTACTTCTGTTCATTCCACATGGAATTCATAAGAAGTGTTTGCCGAAAAGATCCAAATTTGTAAAGTCCTCTGTTATACCTTGTTGCTGCAAATAGAATAAAAAAAAATAAAAAAAAATTGCAACTATATTCATTCAACTTACTTTAGTTTGGTCTTCCCATAACCAGTTACCGAAGACCTCTTGTCGATCCCGGTCACTCTCCACCAGTACTTCCCACAGATGATAGTCTTTATCGGCTTCAGGGATGACCTTCGACCGTTGTATCTCCTGCAGCCGAGCGTTCCGCTCTTCCTCCCTGGTTTTAAAGGCAGCTTTTTCCGCTGCAGTCGGATTTTCTTTGAGTGGTGATGGTGGCGAGACTGCAGCGGAAGGCCTGGAAGAGGGGCCTGGGCTCATCTTCAACGGTGTGTCCCTCTTCCTCTTTGGTTGGGGAGTAGCGGGCGGCTTGTCCTCTTCAAGCATACGCATAACATCTTATCGCATAACATGTTATCGTGGTTTCTAGTAGCGGGCGGCTCGCGTCTTCAAGCATACGCATAACATGTTATCGCATAACATGTTATTGTGGTTTCTAACCTGCCCCACAATTTTGTGGTAACCGTGGGGACAGACTTTTACAGCCGGGAAGCCCGGGGGTACATACAGGGGTCCAAAATGTTTGTTTTATCGATCTAGTCATCACCCACAACAGTGGCATAGCCAGGGGGAGGGGAAAAGGTTCATGGTCCCAAAAAATGGGGCATCAAAATAATGTACTGGTACTAGGCCTATATACAAGCATTTTCCTCTAAATGGGCCTGGGGCACCCCCAACATGTGTATTTTGCCCTAACATGGGACCCCTACTCCACTTTCCCCCATAAAATTGTGATTTCGGCCCCTGAAATAATGGAACTTGGATTTTGTGAAATTGGGAATACACATATTTCAGTTGTCCTCAATTTACAATTTTGCCATTGGGAAATACATATATTTCAGTCCATTTAGAAATGTTATTATTGGAGTTCAGCTTTCATTTGTTTCATCCGGGCTATTATAGAAAGGACCTAAATCCTTTTTTTTATATGTAATTTTAGTGTCCCTTTTACTTGTTTATTGTAACAAGCAAAAAATCCCCGCTAATTTATCATTAAAATTTTATAAGCCTCATTTTATTACTACACATTTACAATGTAGTACTTTCGCTATTTTTGGAAGAAAACACTTACCAACTCCGTAATTTGGAACAGATCGCTATCCATCTCAGCAGGCTCTATATTCTCCTCTTCCTCAATCTGGTCGAGTTCTGGTACATCTTCTTCATCAGAAGTACCTTCTGACCCCTCTGAATCATCATTATTCTGAAGAAAACATAGGAGTCGGAATGTTGTAACTCGCCATTTTGTTGTATCGAATGTGCGAAGAAAAAAGAAAAAAAAAGATGCAAATTGACGTCATCATCAGAGACCTTTTAGGCATGTAGAGGGGGTGCATCTGTTATTGTAATAGTTTGTCTGAACGATCTATTTCTCCTCTATCCGTAGAGATTTTAAAAATTCTAATACAATATTTGGGCCGGTTTTTATGATTTTTTTTGATAAAAAAAACTCAAAAATGGCCCAAAATCACAAATTTGGCATATTTTCTTCAAAATAACACAAACATTGACCAAGTACAAGTAAAAATCGTGTAGCAACCAACAATTCAAACTATCTTTATACTTTACCTGAAAAAAAAAAAATTGAAAAAATATTCATGTATGACATTCGTCGTAATCTTCTTCTTTTTTTTTTTTATACCTTTTTTTAAAAAATGCACTTTTTTGTAACAATTTTACTCAATTTTTTTTAATCTAACCCCCCAACAAAATAACCATATTATGACAGATCTATTCAATCTGGTTTGAATGAACTTTTTTGCAGCTCTATAGGATTTTGGGAAGGTACTCAAATGTTTTTTTGGAAAAGGATGTTAGCGTCACGGTCACCGTGACGCTGGGAGAGTAAGGGTTAACTGCATGCTTAGAATTTTTAGATAATTTGGGTTCCCACTAATTTGGGTTCCCACGGGTCCTTTAATTCCTGGAATCCTGTAGTATTTAACTTCCATGTCTAGTGAGTCATGAAAATATAAGATAAACATGTGATTCGAAAAAATCATGGATTTTGATAATCCGTCCGTTTGTTTATATCCATTGTCCTTTCGACCACGTGCATTGTTCAGCTACTGGGAACAATAGATTTTAACCTTCGAAAAAGAATTCCAACTTTTAATCTTGCTTTGAAAGAACTTGATACAAATGCATTCCAGACATGAATAGCAAGTAAAATATTTGTTCTGAGATGGAAACAAAGGTTGAATAATAGAGCTGACGACTGAATGGAATTCATAATTAAGTGCCTTGGGAATGAAAAGGGCAAAAACAATAAGTCTTTGCTTGAATAGGGTGGAAACATTATAGACTTACTATAAACTCCAACTTAATCTGTAATGAATTTTCATTCTGGTTTGGTAGATAGGAAGTGAAGGTTATATCGAAGGTTATATTAAAGGTTGGAATAATTAGTTGGTTAAGAGTATATTTGGTAGATGAGTGGATGGCAAAAGGTGGGTTGGGGTAGTAGGTGAAACGGGGATGGAAGGTGAATATAGAGGGGCATGTTTTGGGAATGGAGGGTGGTAGGTGAATGAAAGATGGTAGATTAATGGAGGATGGCAGGTGAAAGGGGGATGGTACTGTAGGTGAATGGGGCACGTTGGGTTGATAGTTCTTAGTGAGGATGGGAAGAAAAAATGGCGGGTGGAAGATAGCATATTGATTGGTAGATGTAGGAATTGGGATGAAGGTGGGATGGCATGGGGACAGGATGGGATGACATGGAACAGGGTGAGATGGCATGTGGGACTGGGTGGAATGTGTAACAGGGTGGAATGTGGGACAGATTGACATATGGAACAGGGTGGGATTACATGTGGGACAAAGTGGCATGGCATGTGAAACAAGGTGGTGTCATGGCATGTGGGACAGGAAGGCATGTTATGGAAGTCATCTGGATTTTAGTTGGGATGGCATGTGGGACAGGAAGGCATGTAATGGAAGTCATCTGGATTTTAGGTGGGATGGCATGTGGGACAGGAAGGCATGTAATGGAAGTCATCTGGATTTTAGGTGGGATGGCATGTGGGACAGGAAGGCATGTAATGGAAGTCATCTGGATTTTAGGTGGGATGGCATGTGGGACAGGAAGGCATGTAATGGAAGTCATCTGGATTTTAGGTGGGATGGCATGTGGGACAGGAAGGCATGTAATGGAAGTCATCTGGATTTTAGGTGGGATGGCATGTGGGACAGGAAGGCATGTAATGGAAGTCATCTGGATTTAAGGTGGGATGTCATGTGGGATTGTATGTGGGACAGGATGGGTTAGCATATGGGATAGCATGGAATGGCCTGTGGTACAGGGTGGGATGGCACTTGGCACAAGTAGGGATGGCATGTGATGGATGGTATGGTGCATGGTACAGGGAGGGATGGCATGTGGGACTGGGTGGCATGGTATATGGGAGAGGGTGGTAAGTCATATGGTGGGATGTTACTTGATTGCAGGTGTAATGACATATGGGTCATGTGGTGGAATGGTATCTGGATTTTCATGTAAGATTTCCTGTAGGGAGGGATGTGGCATGGTATCGCATGTGGAACAAGAGGGTGGGATGGCAGGTGTGACAGAGGCTGAAAAGCATGTTATTAGCGACGAGGAGATTTGTATCGTTTGTGATGTCTGGTTGTTATTACGACATACATGTAAATAGTTATGAAAAGTCATGAAAATCAGTTTGTTCATAATTGTGGGAATCATGCTAGAATCATTTTGGTCTTTCTGCATATATAATGGCGACATCAATTCAAAGAACTGAAGTACAATTCAAAGAACTGAAGGACAATTCAAATCAAAAGTGCAATGATTGACTAGAAGCTGGTTGTTTCATTGCTTTCTGTTTGGTTGTTGTTGGGATAGGGGTCTTGAGAGATTCAAGACCTTTTTCCACCAAAAAAGTTTCAGAAAATGGAAGAGGGATAACCCTACATTGTGTCGCATAAAAAATTAAGACCAGCATGTGCAAGCCTGTAAGTAGACTTTCCTTTCTCCCTGACATCCAGGTCCCCCTGACACCTCTATCTCGGTCCCTCTCACATGTCACACACTAAGAGGGTTGAGCTAAACCCCTGCTGATCATGTCTCATTCCATCTCACCATACCGAGTTGCAGCACTAATTGTCAAGATTTATCAACCAATTATGAATTTTTCCATAAAGTGGAAGCTTTCTTTATAGAAATAATTAAAGGAAACACACGTTGGAAGATTTGGCTTGGTGTGTAATCTGAATAGGAAATAATACAATGTCAGTATAAAGCTAAGATGACTCGTTACATGGAACAAGTGTTTAATGTAGTGCTTATCACATTCTTTATTACACAATATTGAAGGAGCTATCTGCTGAAAACTGGAAGCTGATTATCCTGGGGTCTCTAGAGAAATCAAATACTTGTTTGCACACAACAGTACTGGAAGTCTAGACTCAAGTAAAAATGACCTTCAAGGGCTTTGACCATAATGGTCTAGGGGACATGCAGCAATGTCTATATTGGTTTAAAGTTCATCCCGTTATCCTTGCTTGACCCCTGTACAACCTTCCCAGAGCTTCCCTCGCTGCCCACAACTCAATTACCGAGTTCTTCCAGAAAAACCCTCTGAATAAAATTGTCTCCTTCCTTTATCATGCTTCCCTCTACAACCATATTTAATCCTCCTCTCCCACCCCCCTCTCTACTTTGTTTTTTTACCCATGTACCTCCTCTCTCGATCCCAGCTTTCTGACTTTTAGTTCTTGTATTTCTCTCAATCTCCCCCTGTTTTCTTTCCTTCCTATCTCTAGAATGATCTAACCTCTCAGGCACAATTTGACCCTCATTGTCGTGGTGCCGTTAAGCTCTCATCAAAGAAACAAATATTGGTTTAAAGGACTATTGATATCTAGCAGATTTTAGATACGTGAAAGAGCATGTAATTCTGAGTAGAATAGATTTTTTTTAAATTTCTATAATGCTTATTTAGTTTTCAAGTTATGACAACAAAATTTCATGATTTGTTTATTTTTCCAGAATTTATGACATACTAAGAGGAACACATCTTAAATTCTATATATAATTCTTTAAATTCTGTTCTTCAAATTCAGCTACTGTACTTGTGAATTTCAGAATGTTATGAAAAGTATTTCTTTGAATAAAAGTAAATCTCTCATTCATTTAAAATAAAAATTTAAATGTTTTTGAAATTATATAATGATTTTCATGTGACAAGAACAAGGGCTTCATTTCTCTACAGATTGGAAGTTTGTAAAAAGAGATTTTTTTTTCCTTACATGATTTGAACAGTTTTTAGCTGTTCTACTACCCTTGGTGTCGGCTTTGCCGTCGGCGGCTGGTTAAAGTTTTCATAACTTAAAGTTAGGTTATAAATGGTGTACATTCATGTAATTTGCACAGGGGTAGAGGACATGGGTATTGTTTAAATGAGCGTGATTGGGGGGAGGGGGATTGTGTGTGTATACTAATTTGCTTATTTGTATAAAAATGAAAATATTTGTATCTATAATATCTCCTAAATTAAAGTGGGAGTGGGGTATTTGTTTACACAAATAATCATATATATGTAGAGCATTATCTGCACTCGATGGTGAGGTGTATTGTGCTTATTAATTAGCTTATTTGCATAACAATAGACTCATACAAAATATTCAACCTGAGATAATAAATTGGTATATGGTTCAGTGGTAGATGGCATTGGTACTGTTCAGTTGAGCATGATTGGAGGTTGTGTGTACATACTAATTAGCTTATTTGCATAGCAATGCAAATATTTGTATCTGGGGTTTTGCTTAGACAAATTATCACACAGTTTATGTAAGGAGCATGTTCACACTTAATGATGAGGTGTAGTGTACATATTAATTAGGTTATTTGCATAACAATAGACTTTGCTGCAAAATGTATTACCTGAGATCAAATATATGGCAGGTTAGACTTACTAACTTCACATTTTTAGTTTTGTTATGATATTGACATTTCTGACATAAATAGCAATCGAAACATTTGTCTTGCCTTGCATATAGAAGCAAATAAAAGTGTCCTCACTTCTAAAGAATTTTAAATTAGGGGTTTGGGAAATATAAACAGTAAGTGGAATGTGGGGTAGAGGATGACATGATGCTAAAGTAGCTGAAGGAATTAGGATGAAGGTGGGATTTCATGCGGGACAAGGTGGAATTGTATGTAGGGCAGGGTGGGGTGGGATGTTGGTCAGGATGCATTGGCATATTGATCAGGGTGGGTTGGCATGTAGAACAGGGTGGGTTGGCATGTAGAACAGGGTGGGTTGGCATGTAGAACAGGGTGGGTTGACATGTGGAACAGGGTGGGTTGGCATGTGGAACAGGGTGGGTTGGCATGTGGAACAGGGTGGGTTGACATGTGGAACAGGGTGGGTTGGCATTTGGAACAGGGTGGGTTGGCATGCAGAACAGGGTGAGCTGACATGTGGGACAGGGCGGAATGGCATGTGGTGGGGTGTCATTTGGATTTCAGTTGTGATGGCATGTGGGTCATGCAAGTGGTAGAATGACATACAGTATCTTGTTTTCAGGTGTGATTGCATGGATTATAGGCATAGGATGACATTTGGGACAGGTTGGAACGTGGGACAGTCTGGAATATGCATTATTAGCGGTGAGGGGATTTGTATCATTTCCCATGTCTAGTTTGTCATACATTTAACCAATATAGTTTCGCATAATTATCGTACATTTTTCATGCTGCTTTACTTTGCTTGACACACATATTAATTTAAATTGGAAGTTGTATTACAATCCAGGATGTAGTTCTGGGAATGTGTAGGGATTAGAGGGGGATGGGGGTGGTACAAGTTGGAAAGGGGGCATAATAACCATTCGTTTATTGACATTGGCAAATCAGGGCCTCTCCTTTCTTCATTGTCTAATTTATAGATCTAAAAGAAAACTGCTAGCTTTTACATGATTTCTGAGTTACTGGGTGAGGTAACCTTCAGCTTGTTTTTGTCTTAAAATATCAGGGAAAACTCTGAGATAATTTAAAGCTTGTAGTAAAATGTGAAAATTAACAAAGTAAATGAGAATGTAAGTACATCTTTCAAATCTCAAGTAATTTGACATCATCTGCCCCTGCTACCCTATTTCTGTATATGCTTTCCTCTATCAGCCCATTCTCTATACTTGCTTTAAATAGTCAAGCATGCTGTCCTTCCGACAGTTCTTGTTGAGGTTATAGAGGAGGTTATAAGTGTGACATTCATTGTTAGGGTTATCACGCAGACCCATAGCTTAACCCTGTGAGAGGAGTGCTCTTTTTTGCCCCTATTTCCGATCACATTGCCCCTCACAACCTGCCCCTGTACCATTTTTCTTGCACACCTTCAACATTTTCTTCACAAAAATGTTTGTCTTTTTTACATTTGATACAAATAGTGGTGATCAGTGAACTTTAATCCCTTCAGCTCACCATTTCTACACAGATGGTTGCATGACATTCTAATAATTTCTTTTATAAGGGCTTATTTTCCTTTCAGTGTATCCCAAGGAATGAGTTCTTTCATCGTAGATTTTGAAATATCACAATTAAATTACCCTCTTGGCACATTTGACTCTGACTGTCACAGTGCCGTTAAACAAACAAACAAACAAACACAATTAAGTAAACCAGAATGTATCACTGTAGATATTTCATTGCATGTTCAGCAGAATCTCTGACACAAAGTGTTGATATTTATTTGGGGCAAGGACCAAAACGTTTCAACACTTAGAGAAGTGTGTTTTTATAGCATGCACAAATGCAGATGTATTGAAAAAGTATTACCTTGCATATTTATTATTGAAGGGAAATACTTCTAGCATCACCATTATTCACTTGAATGGTGCCATGTCACATCCAGGAGATGACGTTGTTTTCTAGAGTAAAAACAAATCTTTGCGCGATACACGTGGGCAAGTTCATATGCGTTTACTGCATGCGGTACAATGTAAACAAACACAACTGATCGCTTTGTTTTCACTCCAATGCGGAGTGAATGCGCGCAGTTGCTATGTGGTCTGATGACCTCAGGTCACCAACCATGTGAATAGGCCTTGATACTGTCTGTTATAATGATTGCTATCTCTCTCTTTCTGTCTCTTTCTGTCTCTTCAATAGTTCTCTCTCTTTCTGTCTCTTCAACAGTACTTAAAGGATTTAATCTATCAAGCTCTTGAGAATGCTCCACAACCAGAAGGTAAAGTATCACTTTGCATCTTGGTCATAATTTTGGCTAATCATGTCATATTTTTAATGATTGCATTTAAAAGTCTTTTTGTCTCACCTGCGAAGCAGCAAAGAGACATAGGGATCTTTCTGTAGGTGGCAT
Organism: Chiridota heheva; assembly: GCA_020152595.1. NCBI lineage: Eukaryota > Metazoa > Echinodermata > Holothuroidea > Apodida > Chiridotidae > Chiridota > Chiridota heheva. The sequence goes on from JAIGNY010003665.1 coordinate 2,719,864, forward strand.
AGGCAGGATTAGCCAGATGAGATATGTATAGTTGGGGGTTGTGTTTGTGTCATTGATTACCTTGGTTCATTCTTACAATTGCCAACCTTTCCATAAAAGTCATACTTTTTTCTAATCTATGTTACTTGTAAAAACATACATTGTTACTAATTGTAAAATGAGAAAATCAAAAAATATTTGCCAGGCGAGACTTACTAACTTCAAGTCTTTAGTTTTTAAAGTCAAAACACTTCCAGATGGGCTTGTTAGTTATATTTGGGCACCAACAGTTGTATCAGGCATGATTATTAAACTCTGCCTTTATTATTGTGGTCATTTACATAAAGTTGCTACAGTATATGAACTGACCGACTTTTTTAGTATGCTCAATCAGGGACTGTGTTAGCTAGGATGGGACTTCTTATGGAGCCTATTGGATGTCATGTGGGACATGGGGTGGGATGCCAAACGAGTGTATTGTTATTTTGTAACCTGATCAAAATAAATTCTTTTCTACAATAAAGCTGTACTTTTTGGACAGAGTTATATTATATTATGGTAAAACATACTGAATTCAAGGGTGCCTATTATCTTATTAGGGAAATAAAATCCATATAAATATTTCATGGCAACAAAAAACGGAAGTGATACTAAAACGTCTCTTCTGGATCTGAAAATTGGCAGTTTCAAAATATTTTGATCAATTTGGTGACCGCCATAGGGCCTTAAACTTTGAATAAAATCTGAAAGCTGGTTGATTTTTGTGAAAAATGGTATTCATTTTTGAAATCTTCAAATGTTTTTACCTAAATAGAACCCAAATCATTCTGTGAGTTTGTGTCTCCTTTAGTTCTCTAGTTTAGTGCGAGAGCAGCTAGGAAGTAGAGTTTAGTTGTATTAACCATATAGGGCTTATACATGTATTCCTGTTGAAATGTAAAATATGAAAATTAGTTGTTACCCATTATTATATGCAGAATTGTTCCATCATACCAAACAGACACCATTTTAAACTCACTGTTTCACCCAATAATGTAAAATTAGGATACTTTTCCTTCATTTGAAGAAAGAGGGGAGGGTTTATTCTGGCCTTGTGCAATCTGTGCCTATCCTTAAATCTGCCACTGGGCACCATCTTCTAAGATTTTTCAAACTGATCAACAAATCCTGACAAGATTTTGTTTCTTCCACAGGTTATGGTGAGCAACAAATCAGCCGCTATTTTGCCAAGTTTGAAGAGAGGTTCTTCCAAGTCTGTGATAAAGAACTCTCCAAGGTCAATACTTTTTTCTCAGGTAAGGCCATATTGTATGGGCCAACTTTTGAACAATTGGTACTCCCCCTTCCCCTCAATTTTCAGCCAAAATTACAGACGACATATGACAGCCATTTTGTTTTGGCCCCTCAACGTTTTTAACATTCTGAAAGCCTGTTGTGTTGGTTTTATTAACTTTCTCATACAAGAGGGTAGTAATGTGAAGTTTGAATTGAACTTCAACTAGTCAGAGAGAGGTCAAAGTGCAGAGGTCAAAGTGAGTGTAATCCATCTAGCAGTTCAAATGGGAAAATGATAAGTGATGTGTAATATCAGGGTGTAGCTAGCTTTCGGTTTGGGTAGGTCGCCGAGGGGAATATTTGGACCTATTGGCATATTTTGTGGGCCTTTTTACCATTTTACTTTTGGCTACACCCATGAATGTCAGTACTAGATTGCCTTTGGTACTATTACCTGCTGTAAGAATCAATTAATCCAAAATATACATTAACCGCATTTATTGAAAAATGGATTAGCTAGCTGTTTAGAATTTGAACTTTGCTCCGCTTTCAAAAACATGCACCTTTCATATGACATTGAATAATAAAGCAGTTTGAAAATCTGCTGCAGGAATAGGTTGCACTGGCCTGAAGAACCTTTGCACTGCTGTAGGAATAGGTTGCACAGGCCTGAAGAACCTTTGCACTGCTGCAGGAATAGGTTGCACAGGCCTGAAGAACCTTTGCACTGCTGTAGGAATAGGTTGCACAGGCCTGAAGAACTTTTGCACTGCTGTAGGAATAGGTTGCACAGGCCTGAAGAACTTTTGCACTGCTGCAGGAATAGGTTGCACAGGCCTGAAGAACCTTTGCACTGCTGCAGGAATAGGTTGCACTGGCCTGAAGAACCTTTGCACTGCTGTAGGAATAGGCTGCACTGGCCTGAAGAACCTTTGCACTGCTGTAGGAATAGGTTGCACAGGCCTGAAGAACGTTTGCACTGCTGTAGGAATAGGTTGCACAGGCCTGAAGAACCTTTGCACTGCTGCAGGAATAGGTTGCACAGGCCTGAAGAACCTTTGCACTGCTGCAGGAATAGGTTGCACTGGCCTGAAGAACCTTTGCACTGCTGTAGGAATAGGTTGCACAGGCCTGAAGAACCTTTGCACTGCTGTAGGAATAGGTTGCACAGGCCTGAAGAACCTTTGCACTGCTGCAGGAATAGGTTGCACAGGCCTGGAGAACCTTTCCACTGCTGTAGGAATAGGTTGCACAGGCCTGAAGAACCTTTGCGCTATTGTAGGAATAGGTTGCACAGTGCTAAAAAACCTTTGCACTGCTGTAGGAATAGGTTGCACAGGCCTGAAGAACCTTTGCACTGCTGTAGGAATAGGTTGTACAGACCTGAAGAACTTTTGCACTGCTGTAGGAATAGGTTGCACAGGCCTGAAGAACCTTTGCACTGCTGTAGGAATAGGTTGCACAGGCCTGAAGAACCTTTGCACTGCTGCAGGAATAGGTTGCACAGGCCTGGAGAACCTTTCCACTGCTGTAGGAATAGGTTGCACAGGCCTGAAGAACCTTTGCGCTATTGTAGGAATAGGTTGCACAGGGCTAAAAAACCTTTGCACTGCTGTAGGAATAGGTTGCACAGGCCTGAAGAACTTTTGCACTGCTGTAGGAATAGGTTGCACAGGCCTGAAGAACCTTTGCACTGCTGTAGGAATAGGTTGCACAGGCCTGAAGAACTTTTGCACTGCTGTAGGAATAGGTTGCACTGGCCTGAAGAACCTTTGCACTGCTGTAGGAATAGGTTGCACAGGCCTGAAGAACCTTTGCACTGCTGTAGGAATAGGTTGCACAGGCCTGAAGAACCTTTGCACTGCTGTAGGAATAGGTTGCACAGGCCTGAAGAACTTTTGCACTGCTGTAGGAATAGGTTGCACAGGCCTGAAGAACTTTTGCACTGCTGTAGGAATAGGTTGCATAGGCCTGAAGAACCTTTGCACTGCTGTAGGAATAGGTTGCACAGACCTGAAGAACTTTTGCACTGCTGTAGGAATAGGTTGCACAGGCCTGAAGAACCTTTGCACTGCTGTAGGAATAGGTTGCACAGGCCTGAAGAACTTTTGCACTGCTGTAGGAATAGGTTGCACTGGCCTGAAGAACCTTTGCACTGCTGTAGGAATAGGTTGCACAGGCCTGGAGAACCTTTCCACTGCTGTAGGAATAGGTTGCACAAGCCTGAAGAACCTTTGCGCTATTGTAGGAATAGGTTGCACAGGGCTAAAAAACCTTTGCACTGCTGTAGGAATAGGTTGCACAGGCCTGAAGAACCTTTGCACTGCTGTACGAATAGGTTGCACAGGCCTGAAGAACCTTTGCACTGCTGTAGGAATAGGTTGCACAGGCCTGAAGAACCTTTGCACTGCTGTAGGAATAGGTTGTCAGGGCTATATCCCCTTCTTGTTTATTTCTAGCTAGCGGTATTTATCCAACCAATTGGGAAGCAGTAAGAATACAGTTAACACCTCAATCATTTGAAAACCAAAAAGTAATTTATTATATATAAAATAAATCTGTCATGATTGATTAAATTGCAATAAATTGTATGTTTTGTTCAATTGTTTAGAAAAAGAAGCAGAGGCTCAGGAATGTTTTCACAGCTGCAGGAATGATTTTTTAGGGCTATATTCCCATGTTGGTTTTAATATATATCAATTAATTGATTGACTCATTTGCAATAACTCTTATGTTTTGTTCAAATGTTTAGAGAAAGAAGCCTCTGGAAGTTTGCACAGTTGTAGAAATAAGACAATATTCCCTCTTGTTTATTTCTAGCTGCCCCTGTAGTGGTATTTATCCAACCCATCCTCTTGTTTATTTCTAGCTGCCCCTGTAGTGGTATTTATCCAACCCATCCTCTTGTTTATTTCTAGCTGCCCCTGTAGTGGTATTTATCCAACCCATCCTCTTGTTTATTTCTAGCTGCCCCTGTAGTGGTATTTATCCAACCCATCCTCTTGTTTATTTCTAGCTGCCCCTGTAGTGGTATTTATCTAACCCATCCTCTTGTTTATTTCTAGCTGCCCCTGTAGTGGTATTTATCCAACCCATTCTCTTGTTTATTTCTAGCTGCCCCTGTAGTGGTATTTATCCAACCCATCCTCTTGTTTATTTCTAGCTGCCCCTGTAGTGGTATTTATCCAACCCATCCTCTTGTTTATTTCTAGCTCCCCCTGTAGTGGTATTTATCCAACCCATCCTCTTGTATATTTCTAGCTCCCCCTGTAGTGGTATTTATCCAACCCAACCTCTTGTTTATTTCTAGCTCCCCCTGTAGTGGTATTTATTCAACCCATTAGAAAAGTAAGGAAGGAATACAGGCAACACTTCAATCATTTGAAAATCGCCGCCGCCGACGAGTGAACACACAATTACAATGACGAGGTCGTTGCCTGCATATTCGGTTATGATAGTAACAATGCTATCACGAAATGCTTAATAAGACCCAGACAAGAATACAGGTACGACGTGCGGACAGACATAACATCGACAACCAAGTCAATGTCCACGGCCTTTGATAACCAGTTGTGGTGCACTGTCTTGTCTACCCAACACAGGGTCTCGTGGTCTGTAGACATGTATTATAACCGCTACACCACAGTAGGTAGACAATGAAAATCAAAACTGATTGTAATATATAGATCAGTTAATCTGCTATAATCGATTACATTGCAATCATTTTTATGTTCTGTTTGAATCTTTTTAGAGAAAGAAGCAGAGGCGTCAAGAACCTTTGCGCAGCTGCAGGATGAGCTCAGGCAGGTGGACCTCCCACAGAACCAGCAACCGATTCGGCGACAGAAGAGTTCCTTCTTCCTCCCAGAACCAATCAATTACGATCAAAAGATCATGAAGTCTCACAAGCGTAAGATTGCAGACCTCAAGCTGGCCTTTACAGAGTTTTATCTGAGTTTGATTCTGGTGCAGAATTATCAGGTATTTCTACTATTTGTTATATTGCTGTGGCAGACTTGCTAACTTGGTAGAGGGAAACAACAAAGAGTAGAATATCTACAGGCTTTGGGGGAAGGAGACCTGCATCCTAAACCTAACCTGATCATTCTTGCAGTGTTACTTGATATTGTACTATAATATCATGGCCAAAAGTAGTTGGCACAAATCCCCACTCCCCTCGATCAATGTTGGTAGTTGCATTTTGCATTTTATTTTTTGCAAAGCGCACAGCATTGAAAGTGGGATAATTAGGAAAATGTTGTTAACACTTTTTGAGCAATTTTGTCCCAATACTTTTGACAACAATTGTAGCATGTATGTGTTTAATGAATGAACTATGCAGAAGTTGGTGTGAATGATGGATACAAATCCTACCAGGGTAGAACTTAGAGTCATCTAGCTGGTGGCAAAGACATAATAAGCAAAGAAATGTGTTCAGTGCTATATCTACACTAGGCATGAAAGGTTATTGAAATGTGGTAATTGAGAGAATTTTAAGTAGATTTATTTTATGGAATAGAGCGTGGGGTAAATGAATCATTACGATACCAGTGTGTGCTCTGCTTTGATATCTCAGTGACTGCCAACAAATGTTTGAGTTTTGAAACTTTTTGATACATTTCACATGATAAATCCTTATCCTCGATCAGAGTAGTCATTCACCGTCTCTGTTATCATACCATTGATTTACAGTTGAGATTGATGTTTTTTTGCAGAGTCTGAATTTCACAGGCTTTCGTAAAATTCTGAAGAAACATGACAAGCTCATGACCAACAACAAAGGGATGGACTTCCGCTGCTCCAAGGTAGAAACGGCTCCATTTTACACCAGCAAGCAGATTGATAATATCATTGCTGATACAGAGGTAAGCCTTGCAAATAAATAATAAGAGTATTTAATTGGGGAGGAAGAGGGGGAAGATGGGGAGGGGGGGGGGTCAGGAGGGGGTCAGGAGGGGACTTCAGCACCTACTTGTATATACTTTTATTCCCCCTGACACCAATTGAGGTCAGCAATCAAAGATAGAAAGCAGTGGTTGTGGTCTTTTAGTCTTTTGATTGCGAACAATTTTGTTTGTTTGTGTCACAATATTGCTCATAATTTCACAATAAATACAAATTTAACATTCCACATTTACTTTAAATGTTAACGTTTTGCTGAGCTTTTACCATTTTTCTTGTATTTTTGCTCATATTGTAGATGTATTTATAAACTTTGAGCACAATTCCACATAAAATAGATAACAACAAGATATGTTGATGCAATGCAAACATACACAACTTAATTTGAAATTGTATATAAAATCTTACTTTAATAGGAACACAATCAGTGACAAGACTAAAATAGACAAATTGCTTGTTTGCACTCCTGGAGAGAACAACCAGGAATAAGTCCCATTGTTCGAGTCCCTTCTGCTCATGACACAAGTAATAATACATCAAGTGCCAAATTAATCAATTTAAACAATAGATATCCTGTCCTCTTCACCCCAAGGACAGCAACCATGTTATGCAAATCATCCGACAAACCAAACAAAAGACAAGATTTGTAAAGGCTGTCCTTTATCAGGCAAGGTAAATTAATGGTTATTATATTGATTCGATTTGTAAAGGCTGTCCTTTATCAGGCAAGGTAAACTAATGGTTATTATATCGATCAGATTTGTAAAGGCTGTCCTTTATCAGGCAAGGTAAACTAATGGTTATTATATTGATTCGATTTGTAAAGGCTGTCCTTTATCAGGCAAGGTAAACTAATGGTTATTATATCGATCCGATTTGTAAAGGCTGTCCTTTATCAGGCAAGGTAAACTAATGGTTATTATATCGATCAGATTTGTAAAGGCTGTCCTTTATCAGGCAAGGTAAACTAATGGTTATTATATCGATTCGATTTGTAAAGGCTGTCCTTTATCAGGCAAGGTAAACTTATAGTTATTACTTCGATCTGATTTGTAAAGGCTGTCCTTTATCAGGCACGGTAAACTAATGGTTATTATATCGATCCGATTTGTAAAGGCTGTCCTTTATCAGGCAAGGTAAACTAATGGTTATTATATCGATCCGATTTGTAGAGGCTGTCCTTTATCAGGCAAGGTAAACTAATGGTTATTATATCGATCCGATTTGTAGAGGCTGTCCTTTATCAGGCAAGGTAAACTAATGGTTATTACTTCGATCTGATTTGTAAAGTCTGTCCTTTATCAGGCAAGGTAAATTAATGGTTATTATATCGATCGGATTTGTAAAGGCTGTCCTTTATCAGGCAAAGTAAACTAATGGTTATTACTTCGATCTGATTTGTAAAGGCTGTCCTTTATCAGGCAAGGTAAATTAATGGTTATTATATCGATCGGATTTGTAAAGGCTGTCCTTTATCAGGCAAGGTAAACTAATGGTTATTACTTCGATCTGATTTGTAAAGACTGTCCTTTATCAGGCAAGGTAAACTAATGGTTATTATATCGATCCGATTTGTAAAGGCTGTCCTTTATCAGGCAAGGTAAACTAATGGTTATTATATCGATCAGATTTGTAAAGGCTGTCCTTTATCAGGCAAGGTAAATTAATGGTTATTATATCGATCAGATTTGTAAAGGCTGTCCTTTATCAGGCAAGGTAAACTAATGGTTATTATATCGATCCGATTTGTAAAGGCTGTCCTTTATCAGGCAAGGTAAACTAATGGTTATTATATCGATCAGATTTGTAAAGGCTGTCCTTTATCAGGCAAGGTAAACTAATGGTTATTATATCGATCCGATTTGTAAAGGCTGTCCTTTATCAGGCAAGGTAAACTAATGGTTATTATATCGATCAGATTTGTAAAGGCTGTCCTTTATCAGGCAAGGTAAATTAATGGTTATTATATCGATCCGATTTGTAAAGGCTGTCCTTTATCAGGCAAGGTAAACTAATGGTTATTATATCGATCCGATTTGTAAAGGCTGTCCTTTATCAGGCAAGGTAAGCTAATAGTTATTATATTGATCCGATTTGTAAAGGCTGTCCTTCATCAGGCAAGGTAAACTAATGGTTATTATATCGATCGGATTTGTAAAGGCTGTCCTTTATCAGGCAAGGTAAACTAATGGTTATTACTTCGATCTGATTTGTAAAGGCTGTCCTTTATCAGGCAAGGTAAACTAATGGTTATTATATCGATCCGATTTGTAAAGGCTGTCCTTTATCAGGCAAGGTAAACTAATGGTTATTACTTCGATCTGATTTGTAAAGGCTGTCCTTTATCAGGCAAGGTAAACTAATGGTTATTATATCAATCCGATTTGTAAAGGCTGTCCTTTATCAGGCAAGGTAAGCTAATAGTTATTATATTGATCCGATTTGTAAAGGCTGTCCTTCATCAGGCAAGGTAAACTAATGGTTATTATATCGATCGGATTTGTAAAGGCTGTCCTTTATCAGGCAAGGTAAACTAATGGTTATTATATCGATCCGATTTGTAAAGGCTGTCCTTTATCAGGCAAGGTAAACTAATGGTTATTATATCGATCAGATTTGTAAAGGCTGTCCTTTATCAGGCAAGGTAAATTAATGGTTATTATATCGATCAGATTTGTAAAGGCTGTCCTTTATCAGGCAAGGTAAATTAATGGTTATTATATCGATCGGATTTGTAAAGGCTGTCCTTTATCAGGCAAAGTAAACTACTAGTTATTATATTATCGGATTTGTAAAGGCTGTCCTTTATCAGGCAAGGTAAATTAATGGTTATTATATCGATCAGATTTGTAAAGGCTGTCCTTCATCAGGCAAGGTAAACTAATGGTTATTATATCGATCAGATTTGTAAAGGCTGTCCTTTATCAGGCAAGGTAAATTAATGGTTATTATATCGATCCGATTTGTAAAGGCTGTCCTTTATCAGGCAAAGTAAACTACTAGTTATTATATTATCGGATTTGTAAAGGCTGTCCTTTATCAGGCAAGGTAAATTAATGGTTATTATATCGATCAGATTTGTAAAGGCTGTCCTTCATCAGGCAAGGTAAACTAATAGTTGTTATATCGATCAGATTTGTAAAGGCTGTCCTTTATCAGGCAAGGTAAATTAATGGTTATTATATCGATCCGATTTGTAAAGGCTGTCTTTTATCAGGCTAGGTAAATTGATGGTTATTATATCGATCCGATTTGTAAAGGCTGTCCTTTATCAGGCAAGGTAAACTAATGGTTATTATATCGATCAGATTTGTAAAGGCTGTCCTTTATCAGGCAAGGTAAACTAATGGTTATTATATCGATCAGATTTGTAAAGGCTGTCCTTTATCAGGCAAGGTAAATTAATGGTTATTATATCGATCCGATTTGTAAAGGCTGTCCTTTATCAGGCAAGGTAAACTAATGGTTATTATATCGATCAGATTTGTAAAGGCTGTCCTTTATCAGGCAAGGTAAACTAATGGTTATTTGTATGGTTAGACCATTTGTTGATGGAGCAGGGGATGGGGAGTTGGATGGACATTACATTTACTGAATCACGATCTATCTTTTTCCAGTTCAACCAGTCATGATCCCCAAAAGGGAATACAAATTGGCCAATAGCAAGTACTCAAATTGCATGAAATTGATCAAATTTTATTGTTTTTTTTTTCATGTTCACAATTTTAGATCAGGTGGGGTGGAAGGGAGGGGGAGAAAGTGCTTGACTTGTGGCATAATTTTGCTAAACCTTTATCTCTTCTCCTTTAATACCTTTCCCCTATTTAGTAGCTTATGCTCCATTCAAGAAATGTACCCTGCTGATGTTCTTGACAATATTTACTTCCAAACCTTGGCATTTAAGTAGCTGTACATGTCTAGGGTACATATCTAGCCCAAAATGTGTTTCACACTTCATGAATTATCACGTTTTCATTGTTTGGTGTCAAAAGGATGTTAAAGAATTAATTCAGTGGTCAAGCATGTTCATCTTATATGAAAGAGGACTTCAAAAAAAACAAAATGGTGAAGAAAGCATTCAAAAATCTTATTATAAACAACAGTATATGTGGTAAATGTGTGCTCTACAATCATCCCCATGTAATTGTGCGATGAAAAGTACATTTATTGTGAAATAGAGAAGCATATAAAGATGTATTTGCTGCATTAATATTATGTCTGTCACAATTTTTCGTAGGAAGATTTTTTTCAAAACTGGGAATTTTGATAATTAATTTCAACTCTGTACAATCCTTAGAATCATAGAAGCACTTTTATCTGCTGAGTGGAATAGAACATTAAACAATTATCATCACAACCACTATTAAACGGTGCCACGGTAATTGTGATATTGCGATATCATCAGTGAAACTTTGATCCGATAATGTCATCTTCATTTTAAGACAACTGATATCATTTAAGCAACAATGTCACAGGGAATTCAAGATCACGATAATTGATGTTATTTTAATTTTTCGAAAACTACTTAGGTTTTCAGTATGCAGATCTATTTATCCCATAAAACCTAAGGGCTGAGGAAAGGAAGCATCAGCTGTGCTGCAAAGACTCCGTTCAAATCTCATTCATTTAAGATGTTTCAGAAATTTTGCTTCACAATGTTTTGCTTTACTGCAGTTTCAAGTGAAAATGGCATATCACGATATGTTGGTCAGAATATTACTGATATCATGGAGAAAACAACATGATATGAAGAAAACAACATGATGTCATGGAGAAAACAACATGACATCATGGAGAAAACAACATGATATCATGGAGAAAACAACATGATATCATGGAGAAAACAACATGATATCATGGAGAAAACAACATGATATCATGGAAAAAACAACATGATATCATGGAGAAAACAACATGATATCATGGAGAAAACAACATGATATCATGGAGAAAACAACATGATATCATGGAGAAGACAACATGATATCATGGAGAAAACAACATGATATCATGGAGAAAACAACATGATATCATGGAAAAACAACATGATATCATGGAGAAAACAACATGATATCATGGAGAAAACAACATGATATCATGGAGAAAACAACATGACGTCATGGAGAAAACAACATGATATCATGGAGAAAACAACATGATATCATGGAAAAAACAACATGATATCATGGAGAAAACAACATGATATCATGGAGAAAACAACATGATATCATGGAGAAAACAACATGATATCATGGAGAAGACAACATGATATCATGGAGAAAACAACATGATATCATGGAGAAAACAACATGATACTATGGAGAAAACAACATATGACAGCCCTTGTTTTAAGTTTATGTTATAATTGAAATTAACCTCACTGAGTTAGATGATTGACAGCTTTTTGAACCAATCACCGCACAAATATACCTAATAACAAAATCTGCATAACTACGTGGGGAAAAAATCCTACATGGTACTGGTACAGTACATCTAGCTAGCGGCGCACGCTCATACTGCACACAGACTGAGTGACAACAAGATAGTGAACAAAAATTGCACCTACCGGCCAGCTACTGGCTTTGTAAATCCGATTCGTGTTACCCAGAACGGTAAGCAAAGTCAATTTTGTTTATTTCTTTTGCTAAAAACTCTAAAGATCCGGAGAAGTGCCATAAATGGTTCAAAACTTGCGGCAGTACACATGAACATCTAATTGTCAATGCATTAGTCATGCACGATTGCGGATTTGAGATTTGTTGCCCCACCTAGTTATCGCGTTGCTATGGTGGCGTGGCTTACTTCCTAACTTAGAGATGTTAAATGATTGCTGCAGTGATAGCATGATAAGAGGAAAGAAAGGTTATGCTTAAAAATGAACATTTGTATTGTTTTCCTTCAGATGTTGTACATTAATGACTTGGAAGCAGGGAACCGACAGAGAGCTATGAACAAACTCAGAGTTCCTCCATTCGAGGCAAAGGTAATATAATCGTTCGAGTATGAACTTGGTTTTTGATTGGCGATGGCCATAAGTAAAAAAATTGTATTTAATGCAAATGCTATAATAGTAAAAAAGTATAAAATCCAAATTTTAAACAGGAAAGATTGGCATAGAAGCATTATAAGTTCACATTTGAAATTTGTTGAACACATAACATTGTAGAATTAACCTGTCTTGTTAGATGAATGACAGCTTTTTAAACAATCACCGCATGAATTTGCCTAGCAACAAAATCTAACATCCTACGCGGTACTAGTAAAGTACAACTAGCTAGCGGCTTGTGCTCAAGTAGTTAATGCAATGTTTTGTACATAGCAAATATCTGCACACACAGACTGAGTCACGGCAAAATGGTGAACAAAAATTGCACTTACTGCGAGCTTTGTAAATCTGATTGCTGTTACCCAGAACACTTAGCAAACTGATTTTTGTTTATCCCTTTTGCTAAAAACTCTAAAAATCTGGAGAAGTGCCATA
>JAIGNY010003665.1:2737500-2817500 GCA_020152595.1 Chiridota heheva
TTTAGAGATACAAATTTATGCGAGCTGTGATTGGACAATTGTTTGCAGGACTTTCAAACTGTTTTTATGAAAAGCTGCGAGAAGTAAGCTCTTATAATTTAATCATATTTATTGTCACACAAGTGGGATTCAAATATCTACAGACACCCAAATTTGATTACATGTTAAACAGAGCTTAAGATTTCCAAGTAGGATAGATGCTGAATTTGATTTTGTGTGTGTGTTTTGTTGCCTATGACTGATAAAAGTTTTGAAGGTTTCTTCAATGTATACAACTTATGTGATATGTGAAAACTTAATTAATATACATTTTACAATATACTTTTCCGCTCAGAAGCTAAATTTCTTCCTCTGAGGCAATCAAACTACAACATTTTTAAACATCGATAGAACTGAAAGGCTTTGTCCATTTTGTGTCAAATTGGTATATTACTGAGGAAAAATCTGAAGTATTTAGGATAATTCTAATGTACTTCAGATGAAAAGAGATTCTTCAGCCCAGCCTGGTTCTCTGAACACTTCTCGAAAAGAGCAGGTGTTAACCCACTGTTCATGCAGGGTTTATGCAGGGTGTTAACCCACTGTTCATGCACTTTCCATCCTGGCACATTTTATTGGTCCACACTGAAAACAAGTCAGTCGTGACTTACGTATGCTGTCCCTGGCATGTGCTTAAAAGTGAAAACAAACAAGCAAAAATTATCTTTTCAGTGCTGAACAATATTAAAAAGAATGGTAAATAACATGGAAATAATGTTGAAGGTTAAAGGAGACATAAAGTCTGACATAATCCATATTTCATATGATACAGTTGAAAATTACAAATTTTTTGACCCAAGTTTCATAACTCCCGAAGCAGTATAACACATTTTTTGTTATTATTAAAAACTTTAATACTACTACTTAGCAGCACTGTTGGAGCTGCCATTTTGATTTCAAAACATGCAGATTATGATGTCATCAGCCCAGCAGGATGTTGTAATGCTTTGTATTTCTTTATAATGTACCTCAAGTTTTGTAGCTTATGAACAAGTGTTTTTTTTTTTGTATACATAAAATTATGGTCAAAACTGTGTGAAATTTTTGTGAAACTTTAATCACATTTATAAAGAAATACATTCTAATGAAATTATCAAAACATGCTGTTAAAACTGTGTGTCACTTCATTTTGGAATAAAAACTTTAATCACATTTATAAAGAAATACATTATAATCCTAATGTCCCTATTGGGGAAATTATCATGCACATTATTTCAATACAGAATTGAACAAAATAAGATTTGCTATCATATGAACTAATGATTGTATAGCCCCTTGAGATAGTGTAAGATTTTGACTTGCTGTGTTTGGCAGTTGGTTAAATTGTATCCTCTATCATATGAACTAACATGAATAACTGTGTTTGAGAAAGGAATAATGATTTTGACTTGCTTGAGATAGAAATAAGATTTTGACTTTGTGTTTGGCAGTTGGTTAAGATTTGTATCCTCTATCATATGAAATAATGATTGTATACTTTGTCTCCTTTCAGACTTTGTGTATCCTCTATCATATGAAATAATGATTGTATCAGACTTTGTCTCCTTCAAATGAAAAGTAGGGGCTACTCCGTTATTCCTGGATGTTTTAAGATGTTTTCTTGTGAGTTGGTTAACCCTTCGTATTTTCTAATTGTTGCTGGCTTATTTCAAGTTACAACGCATTATTATAGAAGTGCCGTATCATTGATATATCTGTTTCAATTTGTCATTCCATTGTGCATGCTTTAGTGATTTAATCTCCCCACACCGCCATCCTTTTCTATCTAAGATCTACCACCTTTTCTTCTACAAAGTATTTCCTCTAAAGTGTTCATTTCCCTCCATCCTTTCCTCCTTTTCCAATCATCTCTTTCCTAATCTCTGCACCTTAATTATTTAACACCCTTTTGGCACATTTGACTCCTGACTGTGGCTGTGTCGTTAAACCTCATCAAACAAAGCGTCCCATCAGTGATAAATTACTACAGAGATAAAATCCATTTATTGTTCTTTTCACAGGTTGCATTATTTTTAGGTGTATTGTGGGCATCAAATGTGCTGGCTTTCATTATATGTTACTGGCTGCAGCCAAGCAGGTGCTACTGGATACCACTGGTTCTAGCAGGAGTGATGGCTGTCTTTCTACTCAATCCAACTCGTACCCTGAAATATAAAGCTAGGATTTGGCTGCTGAAAAATCTAGTAAGCTTAACAATAAATATTCATTTTATTTTGTGAGTTAGCTTCGTTACAAATATTCATCAAGTGAATATTCATTTAATAAATAATCATTTAATGAATGATAATTTAATTTATATAAATATAGAAAAAGTTCTGTAGATAGGTACTGTGTAGCTTTCTTGTATTACTAAGATGTTTATAAAAATGGCTGATAAACCATTATATATCATGCAAATGGCCAAGATGTTATGAAAGTTGATAAACAAAAAGAAGTTTTGATGGCAGCCAAAATTATTATATACATGCAAAGTCAAGAAGCCAAGATGGCAGCCAAAATGGCACGCAAGATTACATGCAAAGTCAAGATGGCAGCCAAAATGGCGCGCAAGATTACATGCAAAGTCAAGATGGCGCACAAGATTACATGCAAAGCCAAGATGGCAGCCAAAATGGCGCGCAAGATTTCTACCATTTTTAGAATCGAGATAAACAATGCCCTGACATCTGACCACAGTTTTAAATGAAGGTGTTGTAAATCTTCTCATGAAAAATCGCGGATGAAATAATATTAATGTAATAAAATATATTTCTTTGAATGAATTTGTTTTTTCTTCCCGCGAATTCCAGATTTTCCCGTGTTTGTAACCGCCAGAACTGTATATTTTTTCCAGCTCCGTATCTGACCCAAGTAGTCTATCCACTTTGTGTAATACAGACAACCAAATCTATTATATGATCTGCCAGTTAAGCTTATGGATCTAAGAGAGTAAAGTACATATTTTTGTCCTGCTTCTTTTTATCTACAAAAATAATATGCAATGATCGTTGGTTGCATAACCTTTACTTTAAAGGAATGTTCCATGAATATTCATTTTTTATGTATTATCGAGGATTGTTTATTGTATAGTCCCCTAACATATACATCGGCGATTCTTAATAGGCGGCCAAATCTGGCCCGCCAGACAATCCGATCTGGCCTGCCAGACAATCCGATCTGGCCTGCCAGACAATCTGATCTGACCCGCGAATAAGTCATATAATGTTATACAGTGCATTGCATGTAAGATCAATCCAAATAAGATCGGTGAAAATTGCAAAATACTCGTTTATTTTGGTTTTCTCCTAAGCAGATTAGCTCACTAAAACATCACGGCTTATCAAATTAAATGTTATCTGTAGTTCCACTATAAATGGGGCTCCAGCTTGTCAAAGGAAGGTGGATAAGAGAATCGCCGACATCTGGCGTACATCCATCTAACAGTCTTATCGCACACGCTCTCAACTTGTTTGTATTCAGGGATTGTTTTGACGGGTTTTGTTGGTCACATGACGCTGGTTTTGCCACATGATTGACCCATGGCCTGAAGCTGTTGTGAAATCATGGCCCTTCAAAAAATGTAATTAAGAACCCTTGGTATACATGAATAAGAATATCAAGATTGATTTATGTTCCAATGTCAGGATATGATGCAATGATTATGATGAGTATTGTATTATGTTCATTCCATTTTGGGCAAAGGCAAGAAATGTTTTTGGAAATATCTTTGGAAAATTGATAACCTACCTGATTTTGATCAAGCTGAGCCAGTTGCTCATGCTCAACTGTGTTTTGCATTGTTCATAGCCTGTTTTATGGTATTTCTTCTCATTCTACAGGCTCATATAGTTATTGCACCATTCCATCCCGTCGGCTTTGCTGATTTCTGGCTGGCTGATCAACTCAACAGCCTACAAAGAGTCCTGCTAGATTTTGAATTCATGATGTGCTATTATATATGTTTATTGATGAATACATGTAAGTAATCTGTTATTATAAGTGTTTATTGATGAATACTTGTAAGTGATTAGTTTATGATGTGATATTATAAGTGTTTATTGGTGAATACATGTAAGTGATCAGTTTATGATGTGCTATCATAAGTGTTTATTGATGAATACATATAAGTGGTCAGTTTATGATGTGCTATTATATATTATTAGTATTGTTATTATTATTATTTATATCATTCAATGTTCAGGCCTCCAGCCTATTAGCTACAAATATAAAAACATTGATTTAACAATTTCTGATGAAAGAAAAGAATTAATTATGTTTTGAGAAAAAAAAAAAAACATGAACGTAGACACACATGCTCATACCAAAATAAAAAGTAATCAAAAACAAATGAATATTTAAAATCAAATGGATAATGGTAATTATTAATTTATACAACATAATAATTATGCTAAAGATTTGTTGCGCTTTTGAAGAGCTTTGTTTATGAACCTGGCTAAATTTAAACTTAAAGATTCGCTTGTAATTCTTAGAAGTGTTTCAAACGAAGCATATGAGTGGTGGTGATAAAAGTGCTGAGGATTAAAACTTTACGAATGTCCTCATAGAAGGTACATTCTAGCCAAAAGTGATATTCATCCTCCAGACGATGTGGGTTACACTAGAATTATATAGACGGTCCATTTAATTTATTTGAGTAAGCCAATCTTGCTCATTGATGTCACACAATCTTAATGATAAATCTTGCTGGAACACAGATTCATCTCCTACACCTTGCTGCAACCATACCTCTCTGAAGCCTAAACTCATCAAGCGATGTCTTTTAATTGCAAACCAAAATTTTCCGCAAATGTCCACTTTGTGATAAAGATGAGATATAAGTGTAGCGACTCTTATCATGTTTCAAAACTTTTAACCAATATTTAACAGCATTTCTTACTGCGTAACAATAGACTTACTCTCCCTAATTCTCCTATTGCTACAACATTTACGGAATTACTTGGTAATCTTAGGGTGAATTTACAAAATGGTCATGAAGACTTTCAATCTCAGAGCTGGTTTGTGGTCCCCATAACTCAGAGCCATACATCAGAATCGATAACATTTTGTTATCAAAAAGTAACATACATTGATAGCATGGAAAGTGACCAGCTTTTGTGATATTGGTTTTAACCGAGAAAGTAGCCTTGCGGGCCTTATCAGCAACATCCTTTTAAGCAGCAGTCAACATCCACTCAGGCAAGAAAAGGAAACTCCCAAGAACTTATAATTATTCACCACTTTCAAGTTTTTCTCCATTCAGAGAGAATCTATCAGCTTTGGCAAGTCTACCTCCTTTTCTAAAGACCATTACTTTAGTCTTATTATTAATCACTAATTGATTTTTCTTACAATAAAAACAAAGGCTATCATTAAGTTTTTGCAGCATGTAGGAAATTTCAGAAAAATGACTAGGTCATCGGCATACAGTAAGCAAAACAATTCTTCATTTCTAACTTTTATTCCTTTGTAATATTCACCTCGTAAATGGTCTTCAATATCATTAACAAAAAGTAAAAAAAAAAAGGGAGATAAAACTCAGCCCTGTCGAACACCTTTATGACAAGGGAAAGAATCTGTTAATAACTTGCCCAATTTTATGCAGGCTTTTACGTTGCTGTACATGTTACATAATATGTTTAGAAGCTTGCCGTCAATCTTGTATCTATTCTTCAACTTATGAAAAAGTAACTCATGGTTAATACTATCGAATGCTCCTTTAAAGTCTACAAAAATAGCATACAATTTACCTCTCGGTTTACTTAAGGAGTTTGTAATTAAAGAATGTAATACAAAAGCATTATCAATAGCCGAGTAACTTTGACGTAAACCTGCTTGTGCTCTGAAGCAAATACTTTGCTTAAAGAAGGCAATAGAGTAACCGGCCTGTAATGTGTGGGAACTTTGATACTAACCTTCTTTAAAATGGGACAGATCAAACCAATATTCCAGGAATCTGGGTAAATGCCATTTTTAAAAATGCATTAAAGAGTTTACCGATTATTTCAATGATCCACCCTGGCAGAGCTTTAAAGAACTCATTGGGTATCCCATCCATACCAGGTGCTTTAGAGTTCTTCAAGTCATGTATACAATTTTTTATTGCATCTATTTCAATAACATCATCCAGTAGATCTATATCAATATCACTATCTGTCATGTCTGTTGTTGATAAAAATCGTCATCAATGGGATCGCTGCTAGAACTATGATCAAATATAGTTCTGAAATACTGCAGCCAATCATGGGCAATAATTGCATTAGTATTGAAATTACTTCTGATTAAAAAAATCCAGATTTTCACATTGTTTGTACAAGCAGCCGCAACCAAATCCCTCCTAATTTTGTTTTTATAACCATTTTTTTATTGCGAATAACATCATTATACTGATTTCTTAAACAGATGTAATTAGCTTTGCTTTTGGTCGATGGATAGTTTCTGTACTTTCGAGAGCTTTATGAATCGTAGCCTTCAATTGACCACATTCTTTGTCATACCATTCATTACAGACATTAGAATTTGGATTGTTTTAATTACCATCTTTGATCATACTACAGCACAACTTGTTTTGATTACCATCTTTGATCATACTACAGCACAACTTGTTTTGATTACCATCTTTGATCATACTACAGCACAACTTGTTTTGATTACCATCTTTGATCATACTACAGCACAACTTGTTTTGATTACCATCTTTGATCATACTACAGCACAACTTGTTTTGATTACCATCTTATACAGCACAACTTGTTTTGATTACCATCTTATACAGCACAACTTGTTTTGATTACCATCTTTGATCATACTACAGCACAACTTGTTTTGATTACCATCTTTGATCATACTACAGCACAACTTGTTTTGATTACCATCTTTGATCATACTACAGCACAACTTGTTTTGATTACCATCTTATACAGCACAACTTGTTTTGATTACCATCTTTGATCATACTACAGCACAACTTGTTTTGATTACCATCTTATACAGCACAAGTTGTTTTGATTACCATCTTTGATCATACTAGAGCACAACTTAAACGCCACAGATTTGATCAAATTTAAAATTCCACCAAAATCTTTGTGTATTAACATAGCATCACAATCAGACAAAAACTGTTTACTTGATATGTCAAAAAACATGTTAAAGTTTAATTGAACACCATTGGTAAATCTGATTTTAGTGTGATTGTGTAGGCCATGGGAATGTGAGCTCTCTACTTGCGCTAAACTGTTAAAGGATAAAGCAAGAGGCATGTGATTGGATTCACATCTATTAAGTACTTGTAAATCCAATGATCCTGTATTTGAAATAAGATTGTCCGATGAGATTATATAATCAACTACACTGCTTTCATTGTATTTTATACATGTGAAGCTCCCTATACCACTTTCTTTACCAATCACGCCATTCAAAATTCTTAAAGAAGTGGTTTTGCAAAATTCAAGCAGCCTTCTCCCATAATTGTTCACAGTTAAGTCTTTTGATGATCTTTAAATCACATAATTTGTTTTCCCGTAAGGAGCTGGGATCCCAATAACTAGGTCAACGACCTCCATAGCAATTGAATTAGACTGAATACCTGGGCATTAAAATCTCCAGTGACAATGAACTCTGCTTCTTGATGAGATGTATTTAATTGTATTATATCACCCTCTATTTCATCCCAAATTGTTATATCTGAATAATTCGAGTTTTCTGGTGGCATGTAAAAAGCACATAAATACAAAATCGTATCAAGGATAACATTTTTAATTTCCAGCCAAATATGAGAACAAGAATGTCGACATAAATATGCATTTAGATGGGTTTTACTCAAAACAGAGACACCGTTAGAATTTCTGGTAGATGAGCCAGGTCTATCCTTCTTACTATAAAGTGTGTATATCCCTGGAGCTTTATGTTGCTATTTAAGTTTAACCAAGTTTCTGAAAAACAAACAATGTCATGAGATGAAATCTGTATCTTTCCACTTGCTCTTCAATCCTTGTATATTCCAACTGAAAAGTGAACAAATTGCTTTGGCATGTATGGTGATCATGATCAATACTATCCAGGTCTTGGCCCCCCCTCCCTCCCCCCTCCTATCTGGTTTCACTTAACTCTCCTTTCTCGGTGTCATAGATATATGTTTTACTTTTAATTACGAGTTTGTCATAAGATAAACTGGCACTTTTCCCTTCATTTCTAGCTTGTGACAAAAAAGGGAAAAGTTTGGAGTGTATATCATGAACTCTTTTTGTGAAATCCTCACTGACTTTCCCCTTGCCCTCTCAATTTCACTGCTTCCTTCCACACTTTCATCCTGTCCTCGTAACAGGAAAATTTTGCTGTAATGGGCCGAGGGAATGATGATGCATGTAAACGATGCACCCTTTCAAAGCTGATGTTTTCCTTACTGATACTTAATTTATTTC
This sequence comes from Chiridota heheva, assembly GCA_020152595.1. Classification (NCBI taxonomy): domain Eukaryota; kingdom Metazoa; phylum Echinodermata; class Holothuroidea; order Apodida; family Chiridotidae; genus Chiridota; species Chiridota heheva. Next base: position 2,745,936 of record JAIGNY010003665.1, read on the forward strand.
GCAAAAGATGTAATACAAATCATCCCATGATTCATTTTCACTGATACCATGAAAGATCAGGTTTTCTCTTAGACTCTATGCTTCCATATTGTTTATTTTCTTTCAAAGTTCTGTCTTTTCCTTCATCCCTGAGAACTCTTGTAGTATGATGTCCACCTTTCATTTAAGATTTCATTTCATGTTTAAGACCTAACATAATGTTCTTAAAGTATATGTTTATTGATGAATACATGCAAGTGATCAGTTTATGATGTACCATTATATATGGTTATTGATGATTACATGTAAGTGATCATTTTATGATGTACCATTATATATGGTTATTGATGATTACATGTAAGTGATCTGTTTATGATGTGCTATTATATATGTTTATTGATGAATACATGCAAGTGATCTGTTTATGATGAGCTATTTTATGTTTATTGATGAATACATGTGTGTGATCAGTTTATGATGTACCATTATATATGATTATTGATGATTACATGTAATTGATCACTTTATAATGTACCATTATATATGGTTATTGATGATTACATGTAAGTGATGAGTTTATGATGTACCATTATATATGGTTATTGATAATTACATGTAAGTGATCAGTTTATGATGTGATGTTATATGTTTATGATGTTTACATGTAAGTGATCAGTTTATGATGTACCATTATATATGGTTATTGATGATTACATGTTTATGATGTGATGTTATATGTTTATGATGTTTACATGTAAGTTACTTTGTGTTTTATTTTATTTCCATATTCGAATCCATCTCATGTATATCAGGACAAAAAGGTGCAATAATTTATTAATCAATTTATAATTACATGATGTAATACACTGGTATTGATCATACAGGTTGACACTGCATTTATGGATTAACCAATATATCATAGTTTAGAAAGTCTGCCTGTATTTAGAACATTCATCAACAATATAATTTTATGAAGCTTAATATAGCAACAGATATCTCGAGAAGTGATGGCACTTGTTATGAGAAGGAATTTGTAGAATAGACAAGAGTATCGTACATTAGCTGATGGTATATAGACTGGTTCTGAGCTAGTACCTGGCCACAGTATATAAATCCACTGGAATATTTCTTTCAGTCCTCTTTCATATAAGATGAACTTGTTTGACAACTGAACTAATGCTTGAAATAATCTCCCTAAAAGTGTGACCATTTCTTTAGAACTCCTACATAATCCACCAACTACACTTTTATCTTTACGCAGTTGATATTAACTGTAGTTCCTATCAGTTTGGGATCCGTGCAATAGTTGCCAGTCTTCCAGCGTGGTTTCGCTTCGCCCAGTGCCTACGACGCTACTACGACTCCAAGTTGGCCTTCCCTCATCTAGTAAATGCTGGAAAATACTCAACAACTTTCTTTGTTGTTTTATTTACCGCTCTTCGAGATTCCCATGAAGGTAAGACTTGGTATTAATTTGATTTTTAGATATCTGGTTTTGTTTTGTAGTTTGTCAGTATGGGCTGATACAGGAAATAAAGAGGGGTGCTAGAAGGGGCTTTTTTCCAGGGGCTAAAACTTCTCTTCAGAGACGGAGAAGGCATTCTGGGCAGCATATCTGCAAAATATGATATTTATGAGCCTCTCGTTCATCCTCATGTCAAGATTGTCTATTGCAGCAGTTGTTTTCGAAGAATTTATGTCTTTCCTAAGAATGCCTTTGAAATATTTTATATGATAATTTTCTTAAAAGGTTAGTCCCATTCTGAAAGTGTGCAATTTATGCTAATTAATTATCTAAGTAATAAAATGCTGTAAAAGGGACAATTTTTAACTGATTTAGACAGGACTTTTTGCTGTTTGTGTGGTTGTTAGTATAGTTTAAACCATGTTAGCTCATGTGGCTACCTGTCCATGTACCTAACCATGTTAGCTCATGTGGCTACCTGTCCATGTACCTAACCATGTTAGCTTATGTGGCTACCTGTCCATGTACCTAACCATGTCAGCTCATGTGGCTACCTGTTCATGTACCTAACCATGTTAGCTCATGTGGCTACCTGTCCATGTACCTAACCATGTCAGCTCATGTGGCTACCTGTCCATGTACCTAACCATGTCAGCTTATGTGGCCACCTGTCTATGTACCTAACCATGTCAGCTCACGTGGCTACCTGTCCATGTACCTAACCATGTTAGCTCATGTTGCTACCTGTCCATGTACCTAACCATGTTAGCTCATGTTGCTACCTGTCTATGTACGTAACCATGTCAGCTCATGTGGCTACCTGTCCATGTACCTAACCATGTTAGCTCATATGGCTACCTGTCCATGTACCTAACCATGCTAGCTCATGTGGCTACCTGTCCATGTACCTAACCATGTTAGCTCATGTGGCTACCTGTCCATGTACCTAACCATGTCAGCTCATGTGGCTACCTGTCCATGTACCTTACCATGTCAGCTCATGTTGCTACCTGTCCATGTACCTAACCATGTTAGCTCATGTTGCTACCTGTCCATGTACCTAACCATGTTAGCTCATGTGGCTACCTGTCCATGTACCCAACCATGCTAGCTCATGTGGCTACCTGTCCATGTACCTAACCATGTTAGCTCATGTAGCTACCTGTCCATGTACCTAACCATGTTAGCTCATGTGGCTACCTGTCCATGTACCTAACCATGTTAGCTCATGTAGCTACCTGTCCATGTACCTAACCATGTTAGCTCATGTGGCTACCTGTCCATGTACCTAACCATGTCAGCTCATGTGGCTACCTGTCCGTGTACCTAACCATGTTAGCTCATGTGGCTACCTGTCCATGTACCTAACCATGTCAGCTCATGTGGCTACCTGTCCATGTACCTAACCATGTTAGCTCATGTTGCTACCTGTCCATGTACCTAACCATGTTAGCTCATGTTGCTACCTGTCCATGTACCTAACCATGTTAGCTCATGTGGCTACCTGTCCATGTACCTAACCATGTTAGCTCATGTGGCTACCTGTCCATGTACCTAACCACGTTAGCTCATGTGGCTACCTGTCCATGTCAGCTTATGTGGCTACCTGTTCATGTACCTAACCATGTCAGCTCATGTGGCTACCTGTCCATGTACCTAACCATGTTAGCTCATGTGGCCACCTGTCCATGTACCTAACCATGTTAGCTCATGTGGCTACCTGTCCATGTACCTAACCATGTCAGCTCATGTGGCTACCTGCCCGTGTACCTAACCATGTCAGCTCATGTGGCTACCTGTCCGTGTACCTAACCATGCTAGCTCATGTGGCTACCTGTCCATGTCAGCTTATGTGGCTACCTGTCCATGTACCTATAAAATGAATTCAATCGTAAGAAGAAACGCTTGAACCTATATAATGAGGTACCGTATGTATCAGATTCCACTTTGATAACTCTTTGAAACTCACACTTTTTTATTTTTTATTTCATAATCAACTAACTGTCAAATCAAAGTGGATGACAGCTGTCAATATCACAATTGTTCCACAGCTAGAAATAGTTTAGACGACAAACCCTGGTTGAACCCCTACCTGTACCTCTTTCTGATGAGTGCGTCCATCAGCTCATGCTACACCCTCACGTGGGACATCAAGATGGATTGGGGGTTGTTGGAGCAGAAGGCCCCAACAAGTTCCTAAGAGAAGAGGTTGTTTATTCAGAGACTGTAAGTGCTGATTCTTGGTCTTTTCTTCAGATTTGCATATTTATGAGTGCAGCTTGAATATTCATATATTACAAACAAAACATGTTTATTCATCATTACTTTGCCATACTGGAGGATCTTACCTTGAGACTTGCACATTTCATAGAGTTTTAATTTTGACTATTTGTGTTAAAGTGTATTTCCTTTTTTGGGGGGAGGGGGGGGGGTTGTTTGTTTATTTGCACTACTTGTATATTTGAACAATCTAGTTAAGGTGCTGTTAAACCCAAACAACCAATCTAATGTTTATTCATCATCTCAGGTATATTACTTTGCCATGGTGGAGGATCTGATTGTATATTCATAGTTTTATACAGATTCAGCTTTGAATATTCATGCCTGCCAATGTTTATTCATCATCTCCTCAGGTTTATTACTTAATCATGGTGGAGGTTCTGATTGTAAATTTGTAGTTTCTTACAGATTCTTGTTTGAATATTCATGCATGCCAATGTTCATTCATCATCTCAGATTTATTACTTCACCATGGTGGAAGTTCAGTTTGTATATTTAGTTTCATACAGATCCATGTTTGAATATTCATGCATGCCAATGTTTATTCATCATCTAAAGTTTATTACTTCCCCATGGTGGAAGCTCTGATTGTATATTTGTAGTTTCGTAAAGATTCATGTTTAAATATTCATGTGTGCCAATGTTTATTCATCATCTTCTCAGGTTTACTTCTTTGCCATGTTGGAGGATCTTACCTTGAGATTTATTCATTTATTCAATCAGATGTAGGCCACCTGCCTATAACAGCAATTGTAAAAAGAAAGTATACATACGTCGAGGTTCTTAGTTATTAAAGGATTAGTTCAGGCTTCAGAAACAAAATAGTGAAGGAAGCATTCAAAAATCTTATTCCATTAAGGAGATATTTAAGTTTATTAAAGTCTGTGTTATTGTGTAGAAACGACTGAAATCAGACTAGTTGTGAGGTCACAGCATCAGATTCTTAAAGCCTTTATGTATTAAAAAGAAAGTTAATTGAATTTTTTCACTATTTAGATTATTTTTCTTCAAACTTTCTTCAGGTGGTATATTATAAATACCCTTCCTAGATTCAGTTTTACTACTTTTTTAACATATCCCATGGTTTATAAGCCACAAAATCACAGGACAAAATATGATAGAATACATCAAGACTATATAACAAAATAGTGAAGAAAGCATTCAAAAATCTTATTCCGTTAGGGAGATATTCAAGTTTAAAGTTTGGTATCATTTGTGTAGAAATGACTGAAATCAGACTACACAAATGATACCAAACTTTAAACTTGATAATCTCTTTAACAGAATAAAATGTTTGAATGCTTTCTTCACTATTTTGTTTCTCTTGAAGTCCTCTTTCATATAAGATAATCCTGCTTGACCCCTGAATTAATCCTTTAATATCTCCTTAACGGAATAAGATTTTTAAATGCTTTCTGCACCATTTTGTTTCTCTTGAAGTCCTCTTTCATATAAGATGGACATGCTTGACCCCTGAACTAATCCTTTAAGGATGTGAATCCTTTAATATCTCCTTAACGGAATAAGATTTTTGAATGCTTTCTTTTTTGTCATTATGAAAAGGGGGCCAAGAAATCATGCAATATTCTAAGCTGTTAGTTCTTGTGCAGAGATATAATGACATGTCAGTGATTTTATCATTGAGAAGTTGTGTAAGGAGTTCCATTGCTTCAAGTGAGTTTATTGCCAAATGTAGGTTTGGATTTGGTCCAAGAAAAGCAAAAAGCAAAAGTTGTTTTTAAAGTTTCCTTAATGAGGACATGACATGGGTTTTCATATGACTCTCACTTGACTATTTGTACAATTTGATAAAGAATTTTCCCCAATTTGTGTTGGTTGTAACAGCAGAAATTGGGGAAAAAAACAAATATAGTATTCGTTCTCATCAGCTCATGTTCTTGCTAGTAAACATTTGTGAACTTGTAATGATGTCACTCCTAGAACAAAATTTCTTGTGGCACTTTCACGTCACATAAACAACATCGGCCTATAGTGTTATTGTGTGTGTTCCTTGAAATTTGACTTATTTACAATAATACATTTCTTACCAAGCTGTTATTTTCTTGAATATAGGCATATTCAAATAAGTCATATCTTCAAGTTTCATGAAGAAATATCATCGCTTTTTGAAATACCTATGATCTGGCCTAAGTGTTGCAAAGCCTGTGTCTAACGTTAGGCCTAACACTGAAACTTGTAAGTTATGAAGTTGAACATGACGGCATTGATTATTTTTCTTAATTCGACATTTCACACGATAATATCATATATTGTATGCACATCATTGTCATAGAATTGAAATGTAGCAAAAGTTATCATGATGTATAAGTTCTTACAATAGACATTATTGGTTGAAAGCAAATTACATTCCGAATTTTCCCTGCTCACCAGCAGCCTAACATAGTAAATTCTAATGCGAAACCTAATGTTAAAATTACCCATTGACTAGGTACATTAATTTGTTCCAAACTGACATTTATAAGTCGCAAATTTCAACGGGGTTTCAAAGTTTTAAGTCGATTTTTAATTATTGCAAACATTGACATCTATATTAAAAACATTTATTTACATCAGAAACGGCTGATATATCAATGTCTTCTGAAGAACAGGAAGTGCGACGCAAAGGAGAAACTTTGCCATGTAATCAGCTCTGTATTTGTATGTTTATTCATCATCTCCCCAGGTTTATCACTTTGCCGTGGAGAAGGATCTTACCCTGAAATTTGTGTATTCATAGAATTAAAAAGTCAAGTATATTTATTCATACATCTCCTGGGGTTTATTTTTTCGCCATGGTGGAGGATTTTACTATGAAATTTGTCTATTAATAGACTCGCATTTAAATGTTCATGCTGCAGTATTCATTCATCATCTCAGGATTATTACTTCGCCATGGTGAAAGATCTGATTGTATATTCATAGTTTTATACAGATTCATGTTTGAATATTCATGCATGCCAATGTTTCTTCATCATCTCCTCAGGTGTATTACTTGGCCATGGTGGAGGATCTTATCCTGAGGTTTGCTTGGGTCATTACTCTGTCCAATCAGTTTGCTGGCTTCCTGGACTCTGATATTTTGGTGTCCATTCTTGCCGTGATGGAGGTCACAAGGTATGTTCATTATGGAGTGAGGTTAGAGGTCAACTATTGTCCTTCATATTAGATGTTGAGGGAAACATTATGGAGAAAAGGTCTAAAAAAGATGAAGGTGCCAAATTTTGAATCTCTCTCAGAGTTTTTCAAGAGTAACTGGTATCCATGTCATGCTTAGTTGATATACTCAAGAAACCTTTCTTGGCAACTATTAAAGTTGACATCAAATGCAATACCAGACTTCTGGTGGTTTCGTTATCCCAACACAGGTACCATAATTTGCACAAAGTTACTATATTCTCATTTTTATTTATTTTGTATTCTGAGTCCTCTAATATTACTGCTATTGAGACAGTTTTGGAAGTATATCAAATTGTGAAGATGTGTGATCAAAGGAAATATGCAATGGTTCTTGGTATGGTGCAATGTTTCATGACATAGCATGTAACAGTTGTTACCCTGTTGTAATCCCTGCCCTGTTGTAACTCCACCCCTTGTAACGATTATGACATAAGGCCCTTAAGTATTCTGAGAGTAAAGGGGATCTTGTGCAATGTGAAATCTGGTGTGTAGGTTGTGGTTGAGAAGAAGTAAATAAGAAACATGTAAAGGCTTGAGGAAAGTTACCTGTTATTATAAATATCACGTAGTGAAATTTAATGTTCTTATTGAGATTATATTTATCTTTTCTACTCACTTATATATTTTCTCTAATGAATATTCATGAGAATGAATAAATCAAGACATTTAATAAAACAAGACATTTTACTCATAACAGAATACAAAACTTCTGGTAGAAAAACAATACTTTAAGGTCCAGAATAAACGATTCCAAGAGCAGGACCATTTACATCAAAAAGAGATCAGATAAAATAATTTGTTACATATTTGTCACGGTGGTTCAATATTTTCAAATAAGGTTTATTCCTCTTTTTCAGACGATTTGTTTGGAATTTTTTCCGCCTTGAAAATGAGCATCTGAATAACTGTGGTATGTTCCGGGCGGTGCGTGACATCTCCATCAAACCGGCAAAGAGCAATGAGAACAACCCGGCCAAGATGGAGGAGATGATGGACAGCGAGGACCACATCCCCATCATCAAAAACAAACAACAGACAGAGCACTCAAAAAGGCGCCGATATGGCGTTACTAGGTGAGTCTATCATAGACTGGCGTTGTTGCATCCATTTCTGAGGTCCAAGATAATGGATGCGCAGTCTACTTTTGGCATGTAACAAATTGTGCCATCTTATGTTGAAGACTTGCCCACGATCTGGAGTTATTCAAAATGCTGTTTCAATTGTTTTTTACCCATAATCTTCCACAAAACTGTCGGAACACTCACATTTGTACTCACATTATTTATATGACAACATGCTAATATCAAATTTGTATTCTTACTCTCCAAATCAATGTTGATTTGAACAACAACTATCGTTTAAAGATCTGGCAACAAGAGTCAACATTGAATGGGGAGGTGGAGGTGTGGAAAGGAGCCAGAGATAATTATTACAGAGAAAATTAAACATTACTTTTATTTTGCTCACACAAAGTCACTAGATAATTCATTTAAAAAATTGTAGGAAATACAAAGAAGATTTGTTAGCAATTAGTGTAAACAGATAGTGTTACAGGGTGTATGATTGCTGCAAGGAGTTTAGTTCAAGATTTTAGGAAAAACTTTCATGTGAGTCAATTTTTTTACAATTGTGATCAATTTAGATGACCATGTGGGTATCAATTGAGATACACACATAAATGGCATTATCTATGAAAGGCTTTTATTTGCTAAGTTTTGTGTATACTGTTTATTTGCTGTCACATTTTACAAAGACTGAATGTTTTGTCAAAGGAGACACAAATCCAAGGACTGTTGGGTTCAGTGGTAGGTCATCCCCTTTCCAGCATGAAGCACCAACTTCAAGGTAGGTCATCCGCTCTCCAGCATGGAGCACCAACTTCAAGGTAGGTCATCCGCTTTCCAGCATGAAGCACCAACTTCAAGGTAGGTCATCCCCTCTCCAGCATGGAGCACCAACTTCAAGGTAGGTCATCCGCTTTCCAGCATGAAGCACCAACTTCAAGGAAGGTCATCCCCTTTCCAGCATGGAGCACCAACTTCAAGGTAGGTCATCCGCTTTCCAGCATGAAGCACCAACTTCAAGGAAGGTCATCCCCTTTCCAGCATGAAGCACCAACTTCAAGGTAGGTTCCAGCATGAAGCACCAACTTCAAGGAAGGTCATTCCCTTTCCAGCATGAAGCACCAACTTCAAGGTAGGTCATCCCCTTTCCAGCATGTAGCACCAACTTCAAGGAAGGTCATTCCCTTTCCAGCATGAAGCACCAACTTCAAGGAAGGTCATCCCCTTTCCAGCATGGAGCACCAACTTCAAGGTAGGTCATCCCCTTTCCAGCATGAAGCACCAACTTCAAGGAAGGTCATTCCCTTTCCAGCATGGAGCACCAACTTCAAGGTAGGTCATTCCCTTTCCAGCATGGAGCACCAACTTCAAGGTAGGTCATCCGCCCCCAGCGTAAAGCACCAACTTCAAGGTAGGTCATTCCCTTTCCAGCATGGAGCACCAACTTCAAGGTAGGTCATCCGCTTTCCGGCATGGAGCACCAACTTCAATCCTAAATTGGTTTATACCAGAGACTGGATTCATTATAAAATTTTTACAGTTCTGAATAAAGGTGTCAAAAATCTTCCCACGGAAAAGCGTGACCGAAATAATATTAATGTAGTAAATACATTTTTATATGCTTCCCTCTTTCAGCGTTTAATGAACTATTCATCACACAATTACATTGGGGACGTTTTTAGAGCAAATATTTACCACATATTACATATACTGTAGCTTACTCAAGAAATAGAAAGATATCTAAATCTAAAATGATTTACCGAGCCCCCCCCCTCCCCCCATCTCCTACCCTCCCCAATGCGTCCTTGTCTGGTCTCCAGCATTTAGGGGATAGAATAGGGTAGTAATATGAAGACTCTTAAGTGGAAATGGACAAATTTGAAAAGGATTTTAAAGATGTTTTGTTATTTGGGAGTTTAAAAGAAAAATAAACTTGAATATCCATGGTTTATATTTCCTTTTAACAGCTTGATCAACTTTGAGCAACTTATTTAGTCCTTTCCTTTCACCTGTCAATTTTACAAGTCTAGCACAGTTTTACTATTCTTTGATACTGCACGGAAAGGAAGCTAAACTTATTGTTATTAATTCATTTGATTTACCTAGCAAGCGTAAGTTTCAGAAGAACAATATTTTCAGGCGACGGCGTGAAACTTTACCATGAAAATGAGATGGGATCAGAGGTATTAAAAACAAGTGGATTGATTTGAGCATGGAACCCAAGCGCTAATACTAACTTGCTAATGAAATTGAAATTAACTTTGCCTTGCATGTTCCTGTGCATCTTGGTTTTAGAAAGACATTTTATGTAAAATTCTCCAAAACTCGCTTTTAAAAGCAAGAAATTTTGCATTGAGAATATTCAGGAATATTTATGCAGTAAGAGAAATTGACGATTTAAGACACATTTGTAGGTCTGGAAATATCATACCAATAAGAATCCCTGAGGTACAGTGGCTCAGTGTTTAGCGAGTCATGTTCTTATGTGAGAGGTGGTATATATTCTGTGGTGAGCGCTGTATTGTGTCCTTTAGCAAGACACTACTCGGCTTGGAGTGGTGTCTCGTCTGGGGAGTCATGCGCTCTCATCTGCTTGCGCCATGGAAACCTGGATAACAACCCGGCCCTATGGGCCTTATGGCTCTATGGGCCTAATGGCTCTATGGGCCTAATGGCTCTATGGGCCTAATGGCTCTATGGGCCTAATGACTCTATGGGCCTAATGGCTCTATGGGCCTAATGGCTCTATGGGCCTAATGGCTCTATGGGCCTAATGGCTCTATGGGCCTAATGGCTCTATGGGTCTAATGGCTCTATGGGCCTAATGGCTCTATGGGCCTAATGGCTCTATGGGCCTAATGGGCCTAATGGCTCTATGGGCCTAATGGCTCTATGGGTCTAATGGCTCTGGGCCAATGGCTCTATGGGTCTAATGGCTCTATGGGTCTAATGGCTCTATGGGCCTAATGGCTCTATGGGCCTAATGGTTCTATGGGTCTAATGGCTCTATGGGCCTAATGGCTCTATGGGCCTAATGGGCCTAATGGCTCTATGGGCCTAATGGCTCTATGGGTCTAATGGCTCTGGGCCTAATGGCTCTATGGGTCTAATGGCTCTATGGGCCTAATGGCTCTATGGGCCTAATGGCTCTATGGGCCTAATGGCTCTATGGGCCTAATGGGCCTTATGGCTCTATGGGCCTAATGGCTCTATGGGTCTAATGGCTCTGGGCCTAATGGCTCTATGGGTCTAATGGCTCTATGGGCCTAATGGCTCTATGGGCCTAATGGCTCTATGGGCCTAATGGCTCTATGGGCTAATGGGCCTTATGGCTCTATGGGCCTAATGGCTCTATGGGTCTAATGGCTCTGGGCCTAATGGCTCTATGGGTCTAATGGCTCTATGGGCCTAATGGCTCTATGGGCCTAATGGCTCTATGGGCCTAATGGCTCTATGGGTCTAATGGCTCTATGGGCCTAATGGCTCTATGGGCCTAATGGATCTATGGGCCTAATGGCTCTATGGGCCTAATGGCTCTATGGGCCTAATGGCTCTATGGGCCTAATGGCTCTATGGGCCTAATGGCTCTATGGGCCTAATGGCTCTATGGGCCTAATAGCTCTATGGGCCTAATGGCTTTATGGGCCTAATGGCTCTATGGGCCTAATGGCTTTATGGGCCTAATGGCTCGGATGGATTTAGCTAGCATGAATCCCTGTTGAATAAATTATTGGCAAATTTGTTAACAAAAGGATACAACACACTTCGCTCAATTTCTGCCTTACATTTGAATTACGATTCAAAACTACTAAAAGATGTGATTGTAATTCATACTAAAAATCACATAATTTTTGTCCTCCTATTTTTACTCACCAAACTCACAAGGTCTTCAAATTGAAAAATAATAATTAGGAAAGCTATCATTTCACCTTTGAAAATTCAAAAAAACTTTGAATGAACCAATGTTAGACAAGTATTTCTTTAACTTTGAATGAACCAATATTAAACAAGTATTTCTCTAACTTTGAATGAACCAATATTAGACATATATTTCTCTCAATCTCCCAGTTTTCTTTCCTTCCTACCTCTAAATGATCTAACTTCCTAGTCACAATTTGACCCTCTTGTCGTGGTGCCGTTAAGCCCTCGGTGTTGAATGTGTTTACTTGAAATGTCTTTTATAGATTACACTGTAAGGAATAGGGGAATTTATGCTGTCTGAATCCTATTGGCAATGACCAAACATTCAAGAAAATTGATACTACATACTTAAAAGGAATAATTATAATCTTTCATATATCAATCAAGCCAATCAACAGAAGTTCAAACTGACTGTCTTCCTGATAATGTTGGAACGTGAGGTTATTACAGCGAATCTTTCATTTAAAATAGGTGAGGTGGCGCAGTGGTTAAGGGTCTTGCTGGTATGTGAAAGGTACCTGGTTCACTTCTTGTCATGAGCGCTGCATTGTGTCCTTGTTCTCTACTTACTCCAGTACACTCAGCTGTAAAATAAGTACCAGCACTGCTGGGGAATTAATCTGCTATGGAATGGCATCCCATCCAGGGGGAGTCATGTACCTCATCTGCTTATGCCAAGGAAACTGGGGATAAGCACTGACCCTATAGGCCTAATGATTTGGATGAATTTAACTAACATTTTTTCATTGATAAAAAGCTGAATTGTATAAGTGAAGAGATAAAGAGCTGAATTGTATAAGTGAAGAGATATAGAGCTAAATTGTATAAGTGAAGAGATAAAGAGCTGAATTGTATAAGTGAAGAGATAAAGAGCTAAATTGTATCAGTGAAGAGATAAAGAGCTGAATTGTATAAGTGAAGAGATAAAGAGCTGAATTGTATAAGTGAAGAGATAAAGAGCTGAATTGTATAAGTGAAGAGATAAAGAGCTAAATTGTATCAGTGAAGAGATAAATAGATGATAATTTGTAAGCATGTGTTTTGACATTTAAAGTCATTAAGTTCCCCACACAATTGGCACCACTGAGACAAGTTGGAAAAAAAAAACTTTTCTTTTTCAGAATTGCAAAAACAATATTCAGGATGCACTGCTCTTTGTAAAGTTTAATCAGAAGTAAAAAAATTGGATGTCACTGTAAATATTTTAAAGGGTTAGCTAAAAAGTAATAAATTCTTAGATTAAGCCCATTACCTGTGTATCTTTCTTGATAGAAATAATAGACCAACTTTTATATAACCTAAAAATGATGCAAAGCAAATTTGTTGGAATCATGGAAAATGTGTTATAAGTGCTGTAAGATAATGCATGTGTTTGAGGCATTATGAGATTGTTTCTAAAATGAAGGTTGCTAGATCCTTTTTACTTTTGTAAATTGTAAATATTTCAAATTTTTTAAAAACTTTTTTAATGTTACAGAGATTTGCATGACTGCCATGTTTCAAACTGCTGTGTTACTTATTGCCTATGTTGTAGTATTTACTCATTACTAAATATTAGGACTGGACTGAATAACTTTTACCATCCTTGGAGCCGAAGGGAACCTGCCCTCATCAGGACCCCATATGAAGTTGCTGTCATTGGGGCCCTAAGAAAACTTGCCCTCATTGGGACCCAGGGGAACTTGTCTTCATTGGGATCCAGGGGAACTTGCCCTCATTGGAACCCAAGGGAACTTGTCTGTATTAGGACCAGAGGAACTTGCCCTTATTGGGACCCAGGGGAACTTGTCTTCATTGGGATCCAGGGGAACTTGCCCTTATTGGGACCAGAGGAACTTGCCCTTATTGGGACCCAGGGGAACTTGTCCTCATTGGGACCCAGAGGAACTTGTCCTTATTAGGACCAGAGGAACTTGCCCTTATTGGGACCCAGGGGAACTTGTCCTCATTGGGACCCAGAGGAACTTGTCCTTATTAGGACCAGAGGAATTTGCCCTCATTGGGACCCAGGGGAACTTGTCTTCTTTGGGACCCAGGGGAACTTGTCCTCATTGGGACCCAGAGGAACTTGTCCTTATTAGGACCAGAGGAACTTGCCCTTATTGGGACCCAGGAGAACTTGTCCTCATTGGGACCCAGAGGAACTTGTCCTTATTAGGACCAGAGGAACTTGCCCTTATTGGGACCCAGGGGAACTTGTCCTCATTGGGACCCAGAGGAACTTGTCCTTATTAGGACCAGAGGAACTTGCCCTTATTGGGACCCAGGGGAACTTGTCCTCATTGGGACCCAGAGGAACTTGTCCTTATTAGGACCAGAGGAATTTGCCCTCATTGGGATGCAGAGGAACTTTCCCTAATTGGTACCTAAAGGAACTTAACCTCATTGGGACCCAGGGAAACTTGCCCTTATTGGGATCCAGGGGAACCTGTCCTCATTAGGACCAAGGAAGCTTGCCCTTATTGGGACCAGGGAAACTTTCCCTCATTAGGACCCAGGGGAACTCGCCCTTATTGGGACCCAGGGTAACTTGACATCCTTGAGGCCTACCTACAATCTTGAAGCAAGTTAGACTGTTTTTGTCCACGATGACTGCTATAAGGCGAGACGATCAACACCGGTAGCCGCGTCCGATCACTTCAGTATCACAATTCTACCCAAATGTATAGAAAACCGCAGGAAAAGTGAAACAAAAAAGAAGAAAATAGAAAGAAATCTGTCCAAAGAAAATATCAGCGCTTTACAAGACATTATAGAGACCACTGACTGGGACATGTTTATGAATAGCTCAGATAGCCTCGATGAACTTACTGATGTGATTTCAAAAGCGTAAAATTTGTTGTGATCAATGTGTTCCAACACAAATAGAAATTATGATATCTGTGATGATAAGTAGGCTCCCAGCAGACAGTATGATAATGAGTTTAGAGAGGAAAAAGAAGAAGGCAATTGAAACTGATGATAGAGCTAAGAGGTACAGGATCCAGCCGGAAATTAACAAACTTGTTTAGAAAAATAGAACAGATCTTTTGAAGCTAGTAAGTATGAACTCTAGATGTCTGGGATTTGGTGAAATTGTGATAACCCCAAGATCTTGGTTTTGAGTGAATGGGGCGAGGAACTTAGTAGGCATTTTGGCAGGTTTAATTCTGCAGCTGATAGAGACATTGATCTGCACTTACCGAATCTCATGGGGGCACCACCTGTTTTGCCGAAAATGATGTCAAAAGGCAATTTTAAATTGTAAAGACAGGTGTCACATCTGGTTGCGATTGTATTCCTTGGTGGGTGAATAGGTTTTGTCCCATGGAATTGGCGGGCATCTTTACCCATATGTATAATGAAAGCATTGCTGTGGAAATGTGCTATTACATCACCAAAACCGAAAGTAAAATCTCTATCAACTGTAAATGATTTTAGGCCGATAGATCTTAGCAGTATTAGTTTCAACTGTATGCAGAAAATCTTACTTCCCTGTCTACTGAACTCATTTGTTTCATTTGGTGATCAGTTACAGTTTGAATAAAGAGGGGCATTTCATGTACAGATGCTATGCTAACCCTGGTGCATGGCATAGTATCATGTACAGATGCTATCCTAACCCTGGTCCATGGCATAGTATCATGTACAGATGCTATCCTAACCCTGGTGCATGGCATAGTATCATGTACAGATGCTATCATAACCCTGGTCCATGGCATAGTATCATGTACAGATGCTATGCTAACCCTGGTGCATGGCATAGTATCATGTACAGATGCTATCCTAACCCTGGTCCATGGCATAGTATTATGTACAGATGCTATCATGACCCTGGTCCATGGCATAGTATCATGTACAGATGCTATGCTAACCCTGGTGCATGGCATAGTATCATGTACAGATGCTATCATAACCCTGGTGCATGGCATAGTATCATGTACAGATGCTATGCTAACCCTGGTGCATGGCATAGTATCATGTACAGATGCTATGCTAACCCTGGTGCATGGCATAGTATCATGTACAGATGCTATCATAACCCTGGGGCATGGCATAGTATTATGTACAGATGCTATCCTAACCCTGGTCCATGGCATAGTATCATGTACAGATGCTATCATAACCCTGGGGCATGGCATAGTATCATGTACAGATGCTATCCTAACCCTGGTCCATGGCATAGTATCATGTACAGATGCTATGCTAACCCTGGTGCATGGCATAGTATCATGTACAGATGCTATCATAACCCTGGGGCATGGCATAGTATCATGTACAGATGCTATGCTAACCCTGGTGCATGGCATAGTATCATGTACAGATGCTATCATAACCCTGGTGCATGGCATAGTATCATGTACAGATGCTATGCTAACCCTGGTGCATGGCATAGTATCATGTACAGATGCTATCCTAACCCTGGTCCATGGCATAGTATCATGTACAGATGCTATCATAACCCTGGGGCATGGCATAGTATCATGTACAGATGCTATGCTAACCCTGGTGCATGGCATAGTATCATGTACAGATGCTATCCTAACCCTGGTCCATGGCATAGTATCATGTACAGATGCTATCCTAACCCTGGTCCATGGCATAGTATCATGTACAGATGCTATGCTAACCCTGGTGCATGGCATAGTATCATGTACAGATGCTATCCTAACCCTGGTGCATGGCATAGTATCATGTACAGATGCTATCATAACCCTGGTCCATGGCATAGTATCATGTACAGATGCTATCATAACCCTGGTCCATGGCATAGTATCATGTACAGATGCTATCATAACCCTGGTCCATGGCATAGTATCATGTACAGATGCTATCATAACCCTGGTGCATGGCATAGTATCATGTACAGATGCTATCCTAACCCTGGTGCATGGCATAGTATCATGTACAGATGCTATCATAACCCTGGTCCATGGCATAGTATCATGTACAGATGCTATCATAACCCTGGTCCATGGCATAGCATCATGTAGAGATGCTATCATAGCCCTGGTCCATGGCATAGTATCATGTACAGATGCTATCATAACCCTGGTCCATGGCATAGTATCATGTACAGATGCTATCATAACCCTGGTCCATGGCATAGTATCATGTACAGATGCTATCCTAACCCTGGTGCATGGCATAGTATCATGTACAGATGCTATCTAACCCTGGTCCATGGCATAGTATCATGTACAGGTGCATGGCATAGCATCATGTACAGATGCTATCCTAACCCTGGTGCATGGCATAGTATCATGTACAGATGCTATCATAACCCTGGTCCATGGCATAGTATCATGTACAGATGCTATGCTAACCCTGGTGCATGGCATAGTATCATGTACAGATGCTATCATAACCCTGGGGCATGGCATAGTATCATGTACAGATGCTATCCTAACCCTGGTGCATGGCATAGTATCATGTACAGATGCTATCCTAACCCTGGTCCATGGCATAGTATCATGTACAGATGCTATCATAACCCTGGTCCATGGCATAGTATCATGTACAGATGCTATGCTAACCCTGGTGCATGGCATAGTATCATGTACAGATGCTATCATAACCCTGGTGCATGGCATAGTATCATGTACAGATGCTATGCTAACCCTGGTGCATGGCATAGTATCATGTACAGATGCTATCCTAACCCTGGTCCATGGCATGTATCATGCAGATGCTAGTGCATCATAGTATCATGTACAGATGCTATCCTAACCCTGGTGCATCCATGGCATAATGGGGCAGCATAGTATCATCTAATGGTACAGATGCTACAGATGCATAACCCTGGTCCATGGCATAGTATCATGTACAGATGCTATCATAACCCTGGTCCATGCATAGTATCTACAGATGCTAACCCTGGTGCATGGCATAGTATCATGTACAGATGCTATCATAACCCTGGTGCATGGCATAGTATCATGTACAGATGCTATGCTAACCCTGGTGCATGGCATAGTATCATGTACAGATGCTATCATAACCCTGGTGCATGGCATAGCATCATGTACAGATGCTATCATAACCCTGGTGCATGGCATAGTATCATGTACAGATGCTATCATAACCCTGGGGCATGGCATAGTATCTACTTTAAACTTAAGAGAAACAAGCATCTCAAAAGTTCTTTTTCTGAATTTGTTAAGTAAATTTAACACTGTGCTCTCTAACCAGCTAATCAGTGATCTACAAATCTTTGTCGAAGATCCATGGGTCATGCACTGGCTAGCTGATGGGTCATGCACTGGCTAGCCGATTTCTTGAAAGGTTGGTCCCGACAAATAAAGCTTAAAAAGGGGTTATCTGAAAAATGGAAAATTGATGTTGGTGTACCACAGGGTGGCCCTTTGTCTGCCTTACTCTGCAATCTACACTGATAAAATCAGATCAAATTCCAATTGTAAAGTTATCAAATACGCTGATAATACTGCTATACTATGTAGAATTTCTAAACATTCATGTACTGAAGGCCTTGCCAGTTATGAGTCCTTCATATCCAACAGAACTATGATTTGTGATAGAAAAAATGTACACTGAAATCCCAAAAAGTCAAAGGAAATGGTTTTCGAATTATTAACATTAAAAAACGGTCTTATTTTAGCAAAGTCAAAGAAAACCGTAATAAACGGTTCAGAAGTAGAATGCACTGATCAGACAATGTACCTGGGAGTTTGTATAGATAATAAATGGTTCAGAAGTAGAACGCACTGATCAGACAATGTGCTTGGGAGTTTGTATAGATAATAAATGGTTCAGAAGTAGAACGCACTGATCAGACAATGTGCTTGGGAGTTTGTATAGATGATAAACGGTTCAGAAGTAGAACACACTGATCAGACAATGTACGTGGGAGTTTGTATAGATAATAAATGGTTCAGAAGTAGAACGCATTGATCAGACAATGTACTTGGGATTTTGTATAGATGATAAACGGTTCAGAAGTAGATTGCACTGATCAGACAATGTACGTTAGAGTTTGTATAGATAATAAATGGTTCAGAAGTAGAACGCACTGATCAGACAATGTGCTTGGGAGTTTGTATAGATGATAAACAGTTCAGAAGTAGAACGCACTGATCAGACAATGTACGTGGGAGTTTGTATAGATAATAAATGGTTCAGAAGTAGAACGCATTGATCAGACAATGTACTTGGGATTTTGTATAGATGATAAACGGTTCAGAAGTAGAACGCACTGATCAGACAATGTACGTTAGAGTTTGTATAGATAATAAACGGTTCAGAAGTAGAACGCACTGATCAGACAATGTACGTGGGAGTTTGTATAGATAATAAATGGTTCAGAAGTAGAACACACTGATCAGACAATGTACGTGGGAGTTTGTATAAATAATAAATGGTTCAGAAGTAGAACGCACTGATCAGACAATGTACGTGGGAGTTTGTATAGATAATAAATGGTTCAGAAGTAGAACGCACTGATCAGACAATGTACGTGGGAGTTTGTATAGATAATAAATGGTTCAGAAGTAGAACGCACTGATCAGACAATGTACGTGGGAGTTTGTATAGATGATAAACGGTTCAGAAGTAGAACGCACTGATCAGACAATGTGCTTGGGAGTTTGTATAGATGATAAACGGTTCAGAAGTAGAACGCACTGATCAGACAATGTACGTGGGAGTTTGTATAGATAATAAACGGTTCAGAAGTAGAACGCACTGATCAGACAATGTACCAGGGAGTTTGTATAGATGATAAACGGTTCAGAAGTAGAACGCACAGATCAGACAATGTACGTTAGAGTTTGTATAGATAATAAACGGTTCAGAAGTAGAACGCACTGATCAGACAATGTACGTTAGAGTTTGTATAGATAATAAACGGTTCAGAAGTAGAACGCACTGATCAGACAATGTACGTTAGAGTTTGTATAGATAATAAATGGTTCAGAAGTAGAACGCACTGAGCAGACAATGTACCAGGGAGTTTGTATAGATGATAAACGGTACAGAAGTAGAACGCACTGATCAGACAATGTACGTGGGAGTTTGTATAGATAATAAATGGTTCAGAAGTAGAACGCACTGATCAGACAATGTACGTTAGAGTTTGTATAGATAATAAATGGTTCAGAAGTAGAACGCACTGATCAGACAATGTACTTGGGAGTTTGTATAGATAATAAATGGTTCAGAAGTAGAACGCACTGATCAGACAATGTACTTGGGAGTTTGTATAGATAATAAATGGTTCAGAAGTAGAACGCACTGATCAGACAATGTACGTGGGAGTTTGTATAGATAATAAATGGTTCAGAAGTAGAACGCACTGATCAGACAATGTACGTGGGAGTTTGTATAGATAATAAACGGTTTAGAAGTAGAACGCACTGATCAGACAATGTACCTGGGAGTTTGTATAGATAATAAATGGTTTAGAAGTAGAACGCACTGATCAGACTATGTACGTTAGAGTTTGTATAGATAATAAACGGTTCAGAAGTAGAACGCACTGATCAGACAATGTACGTGGGAGTTTGTATAGATAATAAACGGTTCAGAAGTAGAATGCACTGATCAGACAATGTACGTTAGAGTTTGTATAGATGATAAACGGTTCAGAAGTAGAACGCACTGATCAGACAATGTACGTTAGAGTTTGTATAGATAATAAACGGTTCAGAAGTAGAACGCACTGATCAGACAATGTACGTTAGAGTTTGTATAGATAATAAACGGTTCAGAAGTAGAATGCACTGATCAGACAATGTACGTTAGAGTTTGTATAGATGATAAACGGTTCAGAAGTAGAACGCACTGATCAGACAATGTACGTTAGAATTTGTATAGATAATAAACGGTTCAGAAGTAGAACGCACTGATCAGACAATGTACGTTAGAGTTTGTATAGATAATAAACGGTTCAGAAGTAGAACGCACTGATCAGACAATGTACGTTAGAATTTGTATAGATAATAAACGGTTCAGAAGTAGAATGCACTGATCAGACAATGTACGTTAGAGTTTGTATAGATGATAAACGGTTCAGAAGTAGAACGCACTGATTAGACAATGTACGTTAGAGTTTGTATAGATGATAAACTTTTTTTTTCTTGCCATGTTTCCAGTGTTCTAGGAAAGATTGATGTTATTGTTTCAACTTTATCTTATATTTTACCATATTTTAAGCTTGAAGTGCATATGACTGGTTTTGATATTTACATTTTACCTCAGATACTTTATGCTGTACCGGTTTGGTATCACTTCCTACTTGCCAAAAATCAGAAAAGACTTTTCTTAAAACATTTAGACTCGATTGTAATATTCTCATAAATCAAGTAAACAATTTAGCAAAACAGGAATTTGAAAGACTTGCCCATATCATTGAAAAAGGGACTAGCACCCTCTGTACTCTGATCTGATGTCACTTCTTCAAAAGGCCAATTATAATCTAAAAATAAGGCAATCACACCCAAGTTTAGAAATGTGCGTTACAAGAATCCTTTTGTGTATAGAGCGGCTCGTTTTATTAGGGAATGCCTCTACAAAATGTACTCTAAATTGACACATATTCTTTACGTTTTATCATATTGTTTTTTTTCTCATTTTTATATATCATACATATATTCTTACCTTTTGTCCTATTTATAGACATATTTTGATATATATTTATACAGGATTTTTAATCAACTTGAAACTTGAAGGGACCTTTCCCTCCTTGGGTCTAGGGGAACATGCCCTCCTTGGGGCCGCAAGGAACTTGCCCTCCATGGGGCCCTAGGGGAAGTTGCCCTCCATGGGGTCCTAGGGGAACTTGCCCTCCTTGGGGCCGCAAGGAACTTGCCCTCCATGGGGCCCTAGGGGAACTTGCCCTCCATGGGGCCCTAGGGGAACTTGCCCTCCTTGGGGCCGCAAGGAACTTGCCCTCCATGGGGCCCTAGGGTAACTTGCCCTCCATGGGGCCCTAGGGGAACTTGCCCTCCATGGGGCTGCAGGGAACTTGCCCTCTATGGGGCCCTAGGGGAACTTGCCCTCCATGGGGCCCTAGGGAAACTTGCCCTCCATGGGGCCGCAGGGAACTTGCCCTCCATTGGGCCCTAGGGGAACTTGCCCTCCATGGGGCCGCAGGGAACTTGCCCTCCATGGGGCCCTAGGGGAACTTGCCCTCCATGGGGCCGCAGGGAACTTGCCCTCCATGGGGCCCTAGGGGAACTTGCTCCCATGGGGCCACAGGGAACTTGCCCTCCATGGGGCCCTAGGGGAACTTGGGGTACTGATTGTTGCTACACTTTAGATATACGGTTATTCTTTTATGAGGGTAAGTAAGTATCCAGGGGTAGCGATGTCTGCTATAATTGGTGATGTTTTGATGAGTATTATATTGTATTGTCAATCTGCAAATCTTCAATTGTTTTAGCCGGTTGCTTTGTCACCATATTAGGCAAAATATTCCTGACGGCTTTTTTCACCTTACATCGGTTCAGTTAAACTAATGAGTTAATTATTATTAATTATTATTATATATTCCAGTACAAATTTTAAACATTTGTAAAAAGGAAAAAGTACATGCATATACATAAAAAAACACATAGCAGAAAAAAAAGAATATGAATAAATAAATAGGGAGAAAAATTAAAGATAAAAGGTTTAAAACAGTAATTCTAACTCCTGTCTGTAAGTAAATTGCCACACAGTAAATGAATGAATTTTTGTAGACGTTTATTCTGTATTTTGGCAATATGTAAGGGTTTTGAAGGTTTCTGTTTGAGCGTGCTAGATGACTTTGTAATGTATTGTGTAAAGGATGGTTTTGTTCTTTGTTGATTTTTTTCGCCATTGCAATGAATTCCAATTTCACCCTGTCATTTAAAATTCCAATAAGTATGGGATAATGTAGGTTAAGAATCTTTGAAGTATACTTTAAGGTTATTTTTTGTTGCCAGTTCTGTCCGGTTGTCTGTGTGATGCAATAAGACAGGAAACCTTAAAAACAAGAGTCTGATGGGGATAAGAGAAAATCACATTTTGTATTAGTGTCATTACAAAAAGAAAAATAATTATTGGAGATTGGAAGAATACTTATAGCTGTTGATGCATAAAAACATCAGTTTGATAGCTGGTTGTGTAGGTCAGACAACATCAGCTTGATAGCTGGTTGTGTAGGTCAGACAACATCAGTTTGATAGCTGGTTGTGTAGGTCAGAAAACATCAGTTTGATAGCTGGTTGTGTAGGTCAGACAAGATCAGTTTGATAGCTGGTTGTGTAGGTCAGACAAGATCAGTTTGATAGCTGGTTGTGTAGGTCAGACAACATCAGTTTGATAGCTGGTTGTGTAGGTCAGACAACATTAGTTTGATAGCTGGTTGTGTAGGTCAGACAACATAAGTTTGATAGCTGGTTGTGTAGGTCAGACAACATCAGTTTGATAGCTGGTTGTGTAGGTCAGACAAGATCAGTTTGATAGCTGATTGTGTAGGTCAGACAACATCAATGTGATAGCTGGTTGTGTAGGTCAGACAACATCAATGTGATAGCTGGTTGTGTAGGTCAAACTATTGTAAGTGTTAAATACAAGTGCAGGGTGTATGGTGGGTGGGTGGGGGTGAAACATTTTGTAACCCTTAAACTCCCACGGTTCAAAATGTGACTGCAATTTTTTTAATTTTTAAAAAAATAATTTTCACAACTTTCCTTTCATTTTCTATCACTATAAGTTCGTTTTATATGAAGGATAAAACTAAACTTTACAACAAAAAAGTCTAAATAAAGAAAATATTGTCATAAATTTGCAAATTTTAGTCAATATTAGATCAACATTGCTCAAAAAAAAATTTGAGCTTGTATTATTTCTGTGAATAATGAAAGTGCAGGATTTTTTTACATATTTAGATTGATTGTAAAATTTCCTTTCCAATGATGCCAGTCTAAATTTTTTTTTCTCAAAGCAAAACATGCAAAAACAATGAAAATAAACAGTTAATATTCACTGTTGTAATTACTCGCGGAAAAATGAAGCTGTGCATCCGGCTCATGTGTTCAAACCCGGGCCATTGATGTGAACATCCCGAACGCTAACCGCTACACTAGGCTGTCTTAGTGTGTAAATTTCTTTTAATACTTAAATTGTGCTATTAAAAAAGAGGGGGTAGTTGCTTTTTGTGTTGTAATTGAAATAGGTGAAATGTCCTTTCTAATTGGTATATTTCCCATAGGTGAGTTGTATCGCAATCAGAAACTTAATTGAAACCAAATTTTGGTCTCAAAAAGGCTGAAAATCATTGTATTTTTCACAACTTTTGCCCAAAAAATATATTGATGATAGGGGCAGTCAAAATTCAACCGGAATTGGATGCATTGATGTCTTTGTAAGTTCCTCACAGGTTTTCAGGCAAAAGCAAGGTCTGGAAGTATGGCAAGTAAGCTTTTTGTCAAATTTTGTGCATTTTTTAAATTTTACTTTTTTTAACCCATCTTTTTTTTTTAAATCTTCAACATAACTCCATCAAAAAGTTACAAGTTTCTTTAATTTTCTGTTATTGCTTCCATTTTGAGAAGTTTATATATTAATCTGACTCATTTTCTTTCTGTTCCAGCACAAATAACATTCCACAAACTATGCAATTAAACAACCCACCAGAGAACGACGACCTGAGAAGTAAAACGTCAGTTACCTTCTACCTAGGAGATGACGACATCCAAGAAGTTGTAACAAACTCCAAAAATTCCTCATCGAAAAATTCATCCCTTTTGAAACTCAAAAGTGAATCACTTTTATCCAAGAGAAAACTGAAAAACAAGTTGCTGAAGAGGAATCGATCAGAAAACGTCATGGTGCAGGTACTAAATGTTGAAGAAGAAGATTATTTATAAAAAGAAAAGGTTTTTTTCCTTCCAGTTTTTGATGTCTGTGATACTGGGCTTGCAGCTGAAACAGCAGATTGTGGCAGACACATTGATGTGTATCTTAGGTCAGAGGTCAAACTTCCAAGGGGTTTGTCTTCTATAAAATACAGCTGGTAATATTTTCATTGATCATTACTGTTCACAGAGGCAGAGGAAGGGTGAACCCTCCGAGGGGGGGCGGAAGGAGGGGGAGGGGGAGGGCAGGGAAAGAGCTGCAAAAAAATCCAGTTACATGTGCAAAAAATTACATTGGTAAATTAAGCTTCCATGAAACGTTGCTTTAAATTTGGAAATCCCTTCAATTTTTAAGAAGTTTCCTACAGTTTTTGGGATATTTTGCTCAATTTTCGGGATTTTTTTCTTCAATTTTCAGGATTTTTTTTTTTTAATAATTAGGAAATGTTGCTAAATTTTACCCCAATTTTTTCCCTCAATTTAATCTTAATGTTTTCCCCGTTTTACCTCTTAACCGGGCATGCAATTGGACAGGTGAAAACCTGTCAGAGGGGGCAGCTTGCTTCCCCTTGTACTTCCTATGCCTCTGACTGTTCATGTTCTGTGGTGCACTGAATGGATAAGTGCAGTGCTTAATCATGTTCATCTGATAAAGGGCAAAAAGAGACATCAAATGTTAAGTAAACAATGGTAGAATTTTGTTTCTCAAAGTCACGTTCAAAATGTTCACAAATTTGTCTCAAAATGACTGCTTCCAGTCACCTACTTCACAGGAAGTGCCTAGCATTACTTTGCGATTGTTATGATGGCTGGCAGCAGATACTCATCATTTCCTAAGACTAAACCACAAAGGTTATCACACTTTGCACATGCTTTGTTGTACACCGTTTTCTGTGCTTCGTAATGAAGACCACATACATAAGTTGGCAGCATATGGCTGTATCAAGTAACCTTTAGTTTGTGAGAGTTAAGTTGTAAGTTTCTAATAGTTTGTGAGTCTATTCTTTTTGAGTCTCCAGTTTGTGAGTATTATTTTTGAGTCTCCAGTTTGTGAGTCGATTATTTTTGAGTCTCCAGTTTGTTAGTCTTTTATTTTTCAGTCTCCAGTTTGTGAGTTGATTATTTTTGAGTCTCCGGTTTGTGAATTCAGTTTGAGTCTCCAGTTTTTTGGTTAGTGAGTCTTTAGTTTATGAGTGTCCAGTATGCAAGTCTAGTGAGTGTGTTGTTTACGAGTCTCCAGTTTGTTTAAGTCTCTATTTAGTGAGTCTCATTTATGAGTTTGACTAAGATTTAGAAGCACCTTAATCCTGGTTTAGATTTAGGAGCACCTTAATCCCAGTTTAGATTTAGGAGCACCTTAATCCCAAATTTTTTCCCTTTACAAGTCTTCATTTGTATTTGGTGAACATGCTTGACCACTGAACTTATCCTTCATTGCTGTGACTTGACCGTCGCACTTGAGATTACGGTCATCCAGGCTTTTGTGACAGCTGTGTGCAATCCTGCTGCCATCGCTTGATCCCTGGTGGGTCTCCAACCAGTGCTCCACAACGGCTGTAGATGTCTTCATGATAAGATTCCAACAAGAGGTCTGTTGGGATGTTATAAACTTTGGTAAACCAACCAAAAGAACAGCAAAGGTTTTTTACCAAGTACCTTTTATGACATTGTCCAGTCATTCTGCCTACCCAAGTACAGTCCATATTTCAAAAACAGTATCAGGATAGGAAGAAACATTCTGCAAACTTGTAAAAGGTCATCTCTAAGAGTGAAAAGGTCAGATTTGTGGAAGATGTAACAACTATATACACTTGCCTTCATGTGACAAAATGTCTCATGCGATTGTAAATTAACTTTAAAGGAATATTCTCATGGTTTTTTGTAAAATTTTATTAAAAGAGCGTACTTTTAAAGCCAAATTGGTACAAAAATCAGGTTGTTATCATATTCCGTTCAGGAGAAATGGATTTTTAAAGATTTTCCAATTGCATTTTAAAGTTTTCGTACAATATGATGAATTCGTGTTTGATGATGTCATAGAGACAATTCCATTGCAAATGTTTATGTATTTCTTTGAATGTTAATTGGTTGTTTCTGTATGATTAGAAACAATTTTTCAAAAGTAATTGGCGTAGAATATATTTATCAATGTATATAAATACCTAAATTATATATATTTATTTTTCCAGCATGTTTTACTAATAAAAAAAGATGATAGATTTTAATGAAATACATAAATTTTGTGGGAGAATGTGTTGCTGTGATGTCATACTGAGCCTTTTCCTATTCATTTATTGGCATTTTTTGTGAACATTAATATTTGAATATCTCCTGGTAAGGAAAACATATCAACATGATTTTTGTACTAAATTTGTTTATAAAATGTTTCTCTTTCTTATAAAAGGTTACGGAAAAACATGGGCATATTCCTCTAATGGTGCTGTTGTACATAAATGTAGTTTTTGGTTCCGATGCGATAGCATCAGGAACCTATGCGGTCATGGTGGGTGTGTGTGTGTATGTGTGATGGCTAGCTCGTAAACCGGATATCTCAAGAATGGTAAACTGGATTTATGTCATATGTGGTACACAGATTGCCCAATGACTGTTAGATATGCCCTATTGTTTTTGATGGTGATGTCATGCATATCAATAGGTAGGCAGGGCTTAATGTAACAATCTTGAAATGTTTATATTTTAACAATCGTATGTCTGTTTTGTTTCATATTTAGGATAATTATGATCTTAGCAGGTGTGTACATGTTCATGATGTAAAAACATTGAATTTCATTAAAGGGCAGGGCTTCACATGATTTTGTTGAAAAAAGCTTGTAAACATGGTATCTCAAGAATGGTACATGAGATTCAGATCAAATGTGGTACACAGATAGCTTATGGTCTGTAGATGTGCCTTATTGTTTTTGATTGTGATATCATGCATATTAATGAGTAGGTGGGGCTTAATGTAAAAATCTTGAAATGCCCATATTTTAACAACCACATGTCTGTTTGGTTTCATATTTGGGATCAGTATGATGTTAGATGGTGTATACATGTTCATGATGGTAAAACTTTAAATTCATTAACATGCGTAGTGGGCGGGGCTTTATATGATTTTGCTGAAAAGAGCTTGTAGACACAGTATCTCAAGAATGGTAATTTTGATTTATGTCATAATTGGTACAGAGAAAACCCATGGTCTGTAGATGTACCCTTCTGTTTTTGGTGGTGATACCATGCATACTAATAAGTGGGCGGGACTTAAAGTGAACGTTTTGAAAAAGTGATAAATGGACAACTGTAGATCCGCTTTTGCATCGTATTAGGCATGATTATCAGCAGATGTCATTAATATGCATGGTGGGCGTGGCTTAATGTGAAAGTGCTAAATGATTTAAACGCTATACTGTATCTCATGAACAATATATCAGATTTATGCTATATCAGGTACACAGATGGGTAATGGTCTAAACATATGTTTAATGTGGTAGTGATATCATGAATATTAATGAGTAGGCGGGACTTACTGACAAATTCTTAAATTAGAATAAATGAGCGATTATTTTTGCATCATAGTTGCTATGATAATGTTGTTAATTATTGTGCAAATGCTAATGTTGCCAACATTTTTATTGATCTGCATGGTGGGTGCGGCCTATGAATAAATATCATGGAACAAATATTCTATGATATACAATAACATGACAATTTTGCAAATCAATCAACTTGTGAAAAAAGCATCAGAACCACAAAACCTTTTGGTTCTGGTTGAGGAGATCCATCTATGATGCCTTTTTTTCAATTTTATGCAAGTATTTAGTAGTTAATTATTTACACAAATATACATTTACGAATGGATATTAAACTGATGCAATCTGAACAAGGAAATTGATACAGCCATCTCATTTTCTCTGAAGCGGATTTGGTTTCCATGGTAACAACAGTATTATCAAGCTCTTTTGCAGTCTTCATGGTATTGTTGTATTATTAATTTAATCTACATAGATAATCTAAGTACTAGGGATAGTGCAGGGTTAATAATTTGTTCTTGTTTTTTTTGTGTCTTTAGTAGTGCTTCAAACACAGATAAACAATCTAGAATGATGTTTTTTACTTTCTGAACAAAGCAATGTAGTCTTTTATAGTTGAAATGAACTTTTGTTGTTGAAAAATATAAACGTGGTCACTGGTGTCTTCAGAATGTTGAAAGAGGATGGAGCGGGTCAAGGGCTGATTTTTGTGCAAAAGTGTGTGCACATGGAGGTAATTTACATATGAACATTTGATCAGAGAATCTAGGCTGTGGCAGCCAGTCACTTAAACTCTGGCAGATTTTTTGCTTTTTATTTGCATTTATGGCTTTAAGCTTCCAAATTGATGTATAAAATTTTGTTTTAGACAAATCGAGGGACAGTAATAATAGTCACCTCCAACAAAATTATTGGGGCACGTGTCCCCCAGTAATTGGCACCTGTAGGGGTGGGAACTAAATTATTGGGGCACATGTCCCCCAGTAATTGGCACCTGTAGGGGTGGGAACTAAATTATTGGGGCACATGTCCCCCAGTAATTGGCACCTGTAGGGGTGGGAACTAAATTATTGGGGCACGTGTCCCCCAGTAATTGGCACCTGTAGGGGTGGGAACTAAATTATTGGGGCACGTGTCCCCCAGTAATTGGCACCTGTAGGGGTGGGAACTAAATTATTGGGGCACATGTCCCCCAGTAATTGGCACCTGTAGGGGTGGGAACTAAATAGGGTAAGTAAAGGTTTGCACATCTGAAGCACAATGGCTCAATAGATACCCAGCACGATAACTAGTGGAATCCTTCAGCAAGACATTTGCCTCAGTTTACTGAGTAAATTCAGTTGTGAGTAAACCTGTGATGGACTGGTGTCCACGTCAGGAAGAGACAAGATCTATCGTGGGCTATCTATCATGGGCTATCTATCATGGGCTATCTATCATGGGCTATCTATCATGGGCTATCTATCATGGGCTATTCTCTGGCTGTTCACACACCTAACGTTATAGAGAATGACCCTCATCCACATGTCAGGGTTTGACAAATCATGCCCAGGACAACGAAAAACCTTATCTGTGCAACCTTGATATTAAACCTGCCCAGACGGACAACTTAATTTTCAGCAACAGTGATTTTTGTGGATGATATTTTTGTTTGTGATCCATCTCTCTGAGTATCAATAGAGATTGCAATAAACTGTGCATCTGCTTGTCCCGAAGGCAGTATCGTTAAGCAACCACACACCAGACCAAATCGTAACATATATACATTTAATACATCCCTTTTGTCTTTAAAATGTGTTAAATATTCTTGTGCAGATTTTAGTGAACATCTTAACGAGTGTGTGTTCCTAAGGTCAAATATTTATGTTTGGTGAGAAAACAAATGCTGCTAATTATTTTGTGAAATCCACGATGTTGTATGTAAAAAAATATTGTTTATTTTTAGTGTTCGCACAAAACATTTATTGACAACAATTGCAGTATATAACAGATTGGCCAATTGAAATGAATTATCACACGGAATCTACGAAATATGAATGTTGTATGTAGTTTGTTTATATTTAATGTTTACAATTGCAGTATATAATGTTATTAATAGATTCATGCCTTAACTGCAAATAATTGTAACTTACAAGAATAGAATAAGACCAATTGAAATAAGTTATCACACGGAATCTATCAAGTATGAATGTTGTATGTAGTTTGTTTATATTCAATGTTCACAATTGCAGTTTGGGTTTCTTTTGATAGATGTATACTTTATGAACTACAAACAATTATAACCTATTTTTTAGAACAAAGTAAAACTAGCTTAAAACAAGTTATTACACCAAATCAATGAAATATGAATCTTGTATGTAGTTAAGTGTTTTTCAGTAATGTTCATGTATTAAAGAAAATATATTTCATGACATCTGCAGTATGGATTGTTATTAATAGCAGTATGCCTTATAATTAATCAACTTCAAATATTCTTATGAGAATAAATGAAGACTAAAAGCTTTATAATATGGATTCCATAGTATTACTAGTATTGCTTTATAATATGGATTCCATAGTATTACTAGTATTGCTTTATAATATGGATTCCATAGTATTACTAGTATGGATTCCATAGTATTACTAGTATTGTTTAATTTAAAAAAAGAATATTGGTGCTGTAATGAATTACTTCCATTGTGACCTCCTTTTTTTATGTGGTAAGTGACACATGTAGATACTCAATGTGAATTGCATTTAAAACTTATTTGTCCTGCTATGTCCTGTAATGGCCCTGCTATGTCCTGTAATGGTCCTGCTATGTCCTGTAATGGCCCTGCTATGTCCTGTAATGGCCCTGCTATGTCCTGTAATGGCCCTGCTATGTCCTGTAATGGCCCTGCTATGTCCTGTAATGGCCCTGCTATGTCCTGTAATGGCCCTGCTATGTCCTGTAATGGCCCTGCTATGTCCTGTAATGGCCCTGCTGTCCTGTAATGGCCCTGCTATGTCCTGTAATGGCCCTGCTATGTCCTGTAATGGCCCTGCTATGTCCTGTAATGGCCCTGCTATGTCCTGTAATGGCCCTGCTATGTCCTGTAATGGCCCTGCTATGTCCTGTAATGGCCCTGCTATGTCCTGTAATGGCCCTGCTATGTCCTGTAATGGCCCTGCTATGTCCTGTAATGGCCCTGCTATGTCCTGTAATGGCCCTGCTATGTTCCTCCATGTAGGTTTTAGAAGCGATTTTATGGTGTGTCATTCTAATGAAAATCAGCTCTCTGTCAACCTTTTTATGTGGACATGTTTATTAAATCCATCCCAGATACGTGATTGTGTAGTGAGTTGTCTTCAACCTCACCTCACCCTCACCTAGTCTCTTCAGGCCTCCAGGCCCATAAGGCTGCAGTGCACTCTCTCCACTGGACTCTTGTCTTCAACCTAACAGTGCATCATACTTTTCAAGATGATTTGTTCCTTCTAGTTTCAAAACATTTGTTAGGTCCATGTTTGAAATTGTTCAAATCTGATCATTTATTCTTTGAAATTGTGCTTTTGTTCTCCCATTTTAAAATAATATTTAATGGGTGCTTGTAGCTTATGATTGGAAAATTGCACCATTTTTGCAATCTTAAAGAAATGAAATGAAATAATAACCAAATCTGAAGTTCTTTCACTTTTTTATTTTGAGTTGAGATTGAAATATGAGGAGTTTGTGCCATTAAATGTGGTTCATTTCATTCAAATTTATTATTATTACACGTAAAAGTGATTTTATGAAAATAATTATTTTTTCTCTCTCGTTATTTTCAAGCATGATTTGTGTGTTGAGAGATGCATGGGAGAAATACAAGTTTTCACAAGTTCAGGATTTATTATTATGTAAGTCTGTCAATGTTTAGCTTTGAGAGATATTTGTTTAAGTTCATTTGTATGTTTGCTCCCAACTGGCTGTTAGGAAGCGTACGTGAGGTCCCATTGCATGTTTGCACCTAAGTGGCTGTTAGGAAGCGTACGTGAGGTCCCATTGCATGTTTGCACCTAAGTGGCTGTTAGGAAGCGTACGTGAGGTCCCACTGCATGTTTGCACCTAAGTGGCTGTTAGAAAGCGTACGTGAGGTCCCATTGCATGTTTGCATCTAAGTGGCTGTTAGAAAGCGTATGTGAGGTCCCATTGCATGTTTGCACCTAAGTGGCTGTTAGGAAGTATACGTGAGGTCCCATTACATGTTTGCACCTAAGTGGCTGTTAGGAAGCGTACGTGAGGTCCCATTGCATGTTTGCACCTAAGTGGCTGTTAGGAAGCGTATGTGAGGTCCCATTGCATGTTTGCACCTAAGTGGCTGTCAGGAAGAGTACGTGAGGTCCCATTGCATGTTTGCACCTAAGTGGCTGTTAGGAAGCGTACGTGAGGTCCCATTGCATGTTTGCACCTAAGTGGCTGTTAGGAAGCGTACGTGAAGTCCTATTTTGTTTAATGCACAGAAGTAGCTTTTGAGGTTTAGATTCAGTAAGCATAACTGCAGAATGAGTGATGGAATGGAGGGAAATAGGCACAAGGGGTATGGAAAGGTATACGGTAGGGAGGGAACAAAAGATGGGATGGGAAGTTAACAAGAATGGTAGAGAACGATGGACAAGGAAGGTGAACACAAGGAATAAGGAAGTCTAAATCTAGTGGAGAGGAAGGTGAACAGCAGGTGTAGGAAACTAAAGGTAAGGGGACTTGGAAAAGGTCAACAAGAGGGATAGGGAAAGGTGAAAAATAGGCAAGGGACCAAGGGAGGGAGAGGTGAGGTTACCAAGAATGGTAAAGGAAGATGGACAAGAGGTGTAAATGTAGGGGGACTAGGGAAAGAGTCAGCAAGAGGGGTAGGGAAAGAAGAGCAGCCTGTATAGTTCGGGAAACAATTTACGGGTAGGACAACTTGAGAAAGGCAAGAAGGTGAAGAGGGGTGGGTGGGGAAGAGTAAACTTTGCAAATTTAATATATTTTTGATTTATTTACCACAAAGCTGCCTTAAATCAAAATAGTGATATTTTTTATATATGTGGGGAAAGGCCAAGGCATGAATAGGAACGAGAGAGGGGGGAGAGGGGGTATGCATGGATGAGGTGAAAGGTCACAATATTTGTGTTTAT
This sequence comes from Chiridota heheva, assembly GCA_020152595.1. Lineage (NCBI taxonomy): Eukaryota > Metazoa > Echinodermata > Holothuroidea > Apodida > Chiridotidae > Chiridota > Chiridota heheva. The sequence continues at coordinate 2,779,294 of JAIGNY010003665.1, forward strand.
TTCCAACAATGATCCTTGGATCTCAGATCTGACAGGATGGTTCACCTGCTCCTTTATTGGAGCATATATCCCATAGTGAGATGTACACCTTATCAATGCCATCGAGCACATAGTAGGTGATATATGTGTGTGTGATTAACAGGTAACTTTATTATAACATTTTTCCTGCAATTTTATATAAGCAATATGAATGTTTTTGATCATTTTCAGTGAAAGGTTTAAAAAAATACATGTAATAATACATTATTTGTTTTGGTTTTGTTTGACTTTCTTGGCAAGCTGTATCAAGTTAGTTAACATAACACTGGATACCTTATCAATGCCATCGAGCACATAGTAGGTGATATATGTGTGTGTGATTAACAGGTAACTTTATTAAGCCATAACATTTTTCCTGCAATTTTATATAAGCAATATGAATGTTTTTGATCATTTTCAGTGAAAGGTTTAAAAAAATACATGTAATAATACATTATTTGTTTTGGTTTTGTTTGACTTTCTTGGCAAGCTGTATGTTCACAAGTTAGTTAACATAACACTGGATGTTTGCATTTGAATCTACCAAGGTACACCTCAGTGGTTTTTTTATTAGATTCCTTAAGTAGATGATTTCTTATTCTTAGTTTAAATAAAAATGTAGTTGCATTTTATGTATATTTCTCTTTTCACAAGAAAATACAATTTTGATACAATTTAAGTGTCATGTATCTCTTATTTTTGTTCTTGCACTTTTGGGTCCAGAAGGTAAAGAAGTGTATGCAGAAGTTGCTGTGGTGGACGGGTGGTTGCTGTGGGTGGACGGGTGGTTGCTGTGGGTGGACGGGTGGTTGCTGTGGGTGGACGGGTGGTTGCTGTGGTGGACGGGTGGTTGCTGTGGTGGACGGGTGGTTGCTGTGGTGGACGGGTGGTTGCTGTGGTGGACGGGTGGTTGCTGTGGTGGACGGGTGGTTGCTGTGGTGGACGGGTGGTTGCTGTGGTGGACGGGTGGTTGCTGTGGTGGACGGGTGGTTGCTGTGGGTGGACGGGTGGTTGCTGTGGGTGGACGGGTGGTTGCTGTGGGTGGACGGGTGGTTGCTGTGGGTGGACGGGTGGTTGCTGTGGGTGGACGGGTGGTTGCTGTGGGTGGACGGGTGGTTGCTGTGGTGGACGGGTGGTTGCTGTGGTGGACGGGTGGTTGCTGTGGTGGACGGGTGGTTGCTGTGGTGGACGGGTGGTTGCTGTGGTGGACGGGTGGTTGCTGTGGTGGACGGGTGGGTTGCTGTGGTGGACGGGTGGTTGCTGTGGTGGACGGGTGGTTGCTGTGGTGGACGGGTGGTTGCTGTGGTGGACGGGTGGTTGCTGTGGTGGACGGGTGGTTGCTGTGGTGGTTGCTGTGGTGGACGGGTGGTTGCTGTGGTGGTTGCTGTGGTGGACGGGTGGTTGCTGTGGTGGGCGCTGTGGTGGCGGGTGGGGGCTGTGGTGGGTTGCTGTGGTGGACGGGTGGGGGCTGTGGTGGACGGGTGGGGGCTGTGGTGGACGGGTGGGGCTGTGGTGGACGGGTGGGGGCTGTGGTGGACGGGTGGTTGCTGTGGTGGACGGGTGGGGCTGTGGTGGACGCTGTGGTGGACGCTGTGGGTGGACGCTGTGGTGGACGCTGTGGTGGGCGCTGTGGTGGACGCTGTGGTGGACGCTGTGGTGGACGCTGTGGTGGGCTGTGGTGGGGCTGTGGTGGACGGGTGGGGCTGTGGTGGACGCTGTGGTGGACGCTGTGGTGGACGCTGTGGTGGGCGCTGTGGTGGACGCTGTGGTGGGCGCTGTGGTGGACGCTGTGGTGGACGCTGTGGTGGACGCTGTGGTGGACGCTGTGGTGGACGCTGTGGTGGGTGGACGCTGTGGTGGACGCTGTGGTGGACGCTGTGGTGGGCGCTGTGGTGGACGCTGTGGTGGGGCTGTGGTGGACGGGTGGGGCTGTGGTGGACGGGTGGGGGCTGTGGTGGACGGGTGGGGGTGGTGGACGGTGGGGCTGTGGTGGACGGGTGGGGCTGTGGTGGACGGGTGGGGCTGTGGTGGACGGGTGGGGCTGTGGTGGACGGGTGGGGCTGTGGTGGACGGGTGGGGGCTGTGGTGGACGGGTGGGGGCTGTGGTGGACGGGTGGGGCTGTGGTGGACGGGTGGGGCTGTGGTGGACGGGTGGGGGCTGTGGTGGACGGGTGGGGGCTGTGGTGGACGGGTGGGGGCTGTGGTGGACGGGTGGGGCTGTGGTGGACGGGTGGGGGCTGGTGGACGGGTGGGGGCTGGTGGACGGGTGGGGCTGTGGTGGACGGGTGGGGCTGTGGTGGACGGGTGGGGCTGTGGTGGGGTGGGGGCTGTGGTGGACGGGTGGGGGCTGTGGTGGACGGGTGGGGGCTGTGGTGGACGGGTGGGGGCTGTGGTGGACGGGTGGGGGCTGTGGTGGACGGGTGGGGGCTGTGGTGGACGGGTGGGGGCTGTGGTGGACGGGTGGGGCTGTGGTGGACGGGTGGGGCTGTGGTGGACGGGTGGGGCTGTGGTGGACGGGACGGGGGGGCTGTGGTGGACGGGTGGGGCTGTGGTGGGACGGGTCGGGCATATTTTCATAATTATGATACTTAAGTATCCTTGAGCTATCTCCAATCATTTGATGGCATTGCCCTATAAATCATCCCAGTCAGACATCGGGATGGGTGAGGGCAGGTGAATGGGTGGGGACAGGGGAGTGTGGAACCTACTTCCCCCAATGGGACAATATTCCCTTCAAAAACAGTGTGGTAGATGATAAGACATCAATAGTTAAATGAAATAATAATGTGTGATGCCTATATAGCGTTTATGCTTTAAGGGTCCTCACCAACACCAAGAACCCTGTTTACAACCTCATTAGGTACCTTAATTTCTCCACCCTCTTTGATAGGACTAAAACCTTATCCCCTCTCTTCAGCTTATGCATTAAATCAGATCTCGGCATCAACCCCGCCACTCTCAGCACCTTCTCCTGGCCCACTTTTCCTCCTTGGGCCACCCCCCCTCCCTTTTGTCCACCTGGGCCTCTCCACTCATCACAAAACTCAAACCCACCCTAACCTCTTCATCAATCTCCACAACCAAATCAAAGACCAACTCTTAAATTACACCTCCATCTATACTGATGGCTCCAAGGAAGGCAACAAGACAGCAGCTGCTGCCGTCATCCAAGACATCACCCTCAGTAGCAGACTTCCTGACTACTCATCCATCTTTTCAGCCGAAGCTAAGGCCATTCTCCTTGCCCTCAACTTTATTGAGTACTCTCCGCTCTGCCACTTTCTCCATCTCACAGGCTGTTCTTACTTCTTTACTCGATCTTAAATGGGATAAGCTCACATGCCACCTCCTCCAGAAACTCCTTTCTCCCACCCTCTGTAGGAAAAGTATTCTTTTCTTCTAGATTTCCAACCATGTTGGCATCCCAGGTAATGACAGGGCTGATGCAGCCGCTAAGCTTGCCCTCAACCTCCTCCCTACTCCTTTTTCCAAAACCCTCTCTGACATCAAACCGCTTATTGCTTCCCTTGTTCGTGACCGCTGGCAAACCCTCATGGAACTCCCAAATTGATAACAAACTCCATGTCATCCAGCCCACAATTCCGATCAAATTCACCATCAACAACCTCTCTCGTATCGACAATGTTCATATTACCCGTCTTAGAATTGGTCACACCCACCTCACTCACTCCCACCTCTTATTGGCTCCCCCCAACCTCTCTGCAACAATTGCCATTGCACCCTCACAATCCACCACGTTCTCCTTGCTTGCCCCCTGTACAATCTTCCCAGAGCTTCCCTCGCTCCCCACAACTCAATTACTAAGTTCTTCCAGAAAAATCCTCTGGATTAAACTATCTCCTTCCTTCATCATGCCTCCCTCTACAACCATATTTAATTCTCCTCTTGCACCCCTCTCTACTTTGTTTTTGTTTCAATCATGCACCTCCCCTCTCAATCACAGCTTTCTGACCTTTTATTCTTAATTTTCTCTCATTCTCCCCCTGTTTCTTTTTCTTCCTACCTCTAGAATGATCTGACCTCTCACGCACAATTTGACCTTCGATGTCGTGGTGCCGTTAAGCCCTCATCACACAACAAAACAAAGAAATCAACCATGCATACAAACCAAGACAGTTCTCAAGTTTCCAGGACTGCTCAGCGGGACTTTGCCCCGGTGCAACCTCTTAAGGCATGACACGTGACCAACCACATTACCCTGCTCTGTCCTCTTAATGCTGAGTGCCCGACGAAGAAGCAGCAGGTCCCATTTTTAAAATCTCTGGTATGACTGGCCCAGGATTGAACCCGGGGCCTTCCGGCTGAAAGGCGGACGCTCTTCCAATTGAGCCAACCAGAAAAAGAGAGGTTAATTTGAAACCAATTGTTTCACAGGAATCTACTAATTTCATGATGGATTTTAAATTAATTTAGCTATTGCTGGCTCTTACCTGTCCATATACCTATAAAGCTAGTATTAAAATACTTGACATAAACTGTTCTTGTAAACTTTGTATACAAAGAGTGTACACTATTAAAACAAAAATTATGATATTCACTTCAATTATTTTCCATTTTCATGAAAAAGTACAAAATATGATACACTTCACAAGCATAAAAATATAATGGTAATATCTCCATATAATACATTTGGTACAATACTATCCTGAACATGCCACAAGTGGGTCACATGTGGGTCACATGCCACAAGTGGGTCACATGCCACATGTGGGTCACATGCCACAAGTGGGTCACATGTGGGTCACATGCCACATGTGGGTCACATGCCACATGTGGGTCACATGCCACATGTGGGTCACATGCCACATGTGGGTCACATGCCACATGTGGGTCACATGTCACATGTGGGTCACATGCCACATGTGGGTCACATGCCACATGTGGGTCACATGCCACATGTGGGTCACATGCCACATGTGGAGTCTTGATGCTATTCATCTCACAATGATCAAAGTACAAGATGTTCTTGTAAGAAAGAAGGCAGGTTGCTGTGGCATGAAATATTGCATAAGTCGGCACAAACAAATATAGGATAATGCCTCATCTACGAAACCAAGATGTTGAACTGTTTCTTTTCCATTTTGTTCTATTTTGATGAAATATTGTTCTCTGCACCATGTTAGGGGTGCAATGGTCTTACAATGCAGCAGTTTCGGCTTTGTTAGAGGACATGTCATCTGCTACACCATCAACTGGATGTGGTTGGGTTTTCACTGTGTCACCTCTTGACACCTTTACTGTCTTTTTTCTTTGGAATGGTTGACCCTTTTGCTGCTCCTCCAAACAACTGACGGCTGACAGTCTTACGAGTCGACGTAGTGCTCTCACTGGATGTTCTCTTCGGAATTGTGGATTTGCTATTAAAAAGAATGACGTCGTAAAATTACAAAAAAAATCTATTTTTCAATCCAACTTGTTGAAGTAATTACTCGACATGCATTGTTTGTTAACATAATTTTCTGCTGTTATGTCCTAGGAAAGGTTGCTATGGAGTCACTCTCGTATGCAAAACATTGACTCCTTGTCGTGAACGTTGCATTGTTTCTTAAGCAAGATGCTTTACTCGACTTGCTTCAGTCCACTCAGCTGTTAATGAGTATCAGTACTGCTGGGGAGTTGACCTGTGATGGACTGGTATCCCATCCAGGGGGAGTCATGTACTCTCATCCGCTTATGCCAAAGAAACAGGGGAGAAATACCTGCCTGATGGGCCTTCATGGCTCTAGTATTGATTTAAGTTATTACACCCTAAGAAGTGGAATGAATCCCAAGCTACGTCAGAAATGCTTTTTTTGTTGCTTTTGAGAAACTTTTGATAGATTGCTTATTGTGACAAGTATACCAGAGGTGATGGTCTTTTGACTCATCGTCTTAGAGTGAAGTTTTCTTATTTAACCCTCAATGGATTGATTGTTTGATTGATTTTTACACGACCTGAATTGCAATTAGATTAGCAAAATATTGGTGTTAAAATTTAAAGATCTACTTGAGTCAGCTGCTTCTCCCTGGCCCTGGTTTGTAAGTGAATGAGAGCACATGACTTCCTCTAAATAAGACACCAGTTAAGGACAACTCCCCAGCAGTGCTGGTGAACTGGAACAAGTAGAGTAAAGTTTTGTTTGTTTGATGAGTGCTTAACAGCACCATGACAACGAAGGTCAACTTGTGCCTGAGAGGTTAGATCATTCTCGAGGTAGGAAGAAAAGAAAATAGGGCGAGACTTGAGAGAAACACGGGGCCTAAAAGGCCAGGAAGCTGGTAGAGGGGGGTGGGAGAGGACTAAATATGGTTGTAGAGAGAAGCATGATGAAAGAAGGAGATCATTTTATATATGTGTAAGAGCTAAAATTTGCAGGCTTTAAAAATGATACACTTCTTGCCTGCGCGAGGTTTAATGGCTATACATGTACATTTGTATAAGTAGTCCTCCAACTGGTCATACCAGATTAAAGGTATGTGGGCAGGTAGCAACAACATGACCTCAAATGGATTCAAAGACCATAAAAACAGCAAAAAGTGACACCAGAATCACTTGTAAATCGGCCATTTTGCAGCATTTTAAAACTTAGATACCTAATTAACATAAAATGCGCTTACATGTTCCTCAAAATAGCACAACTAGAAAAATGCTCGTGTAAACTTGTTTTTCAGACAAACTTTGATTTGTCATAACTTTGATTTGTCATGACTTTGATTTGTCATAACTTTGATTTGTCATAACTTTGATTTGTCATGACTTTGATTTGTCATGACTTTGATTTGTCATGACTTTGATTTGTCATGACTTTGATTTGTCATGACTTTGATTTGTCATGACTTTGATTTGTCATGACTTTGATTTGTCATGACTTTGATTTGTCATGACTTTGATTTGTCATGACTTTGATTTGTCATGACTTTGATTTGTCATGACTTTGATTTGTCATGACTTTGATTTGTCATGACTTTGATTTGTCATAACTTTGATTTGTCATAACTTTGATTTGTCATAACTTTGATTTGTCATAACTTTGATTTGTCATAACTTTGATTTGTCATAACTTTGATTTGTCATAACTTTGATTTGTCATAACTTTGATTTGTCATAACTTTGATTTGTCATAACTTTGATTTGTCATAACTTTGATTTGTCATAACTTTGATTTGTCATAACTTTGATTTGTCATAACTTTGATTTGTCATAACTTTGATTTGTCATAACTTTGATTTGTCATAACTTTGATTTGTCATAACTTTGATTTGTCATAACTTTGATTTGTCATAACTTTGATTTGTCATAACTTTGATTTGTCATAACTTTGATTTGTCATAACTTTGATTTGTCATAACTTTGATTTGTCATAACTTTGATTTGTCATAACTTTGATTTGTCATAACTTTGATTTGTCATAACTTTGATTTGTCATAACTTTGATTTGTCATAACTTTGATTTGTCATAACTTTGATTTGTCATAACTTTGATTTGTCATAACTTTGATTTGTCATAACTTTGATTTGTCATAACTTTGATTTGTCATAACTTTGATTTGTCATAACTTTGATTTGTCATAACTTTGATTTGTCATAACTTTGATTTGTCATAACTTTGATTTGTCATAACTTTAATTTGTCATAACTTTGATTTGTCATAACTTTGATTTGTCATAACTTTGATTTGTCATAACTTTGATTTGTCATAACTTTGATTTGTCATAACTTTGATTTGTCATAACTTAAAACCAAGAGTTGTTGTCACGATTTAAAGACTATTCTGTTCAGAATTTGTTTCTCTTCTTCAAACGGCATGTCAACACACTGGCGTAGCCTGGATTTTTGTTTAGGGAGAGAGGGAGGGAGGGGAGGGGGGTGGAATCAACCATTAGCAGCGAGAGATTTTGATGAGGGGTAACTGAAAGTATGTCGCCGTAAGGCGACATTGTTCTGCACATAGCGCAAAGCCTCACGGCTGGGGTCCAAGAGGGCCCCTGGTGGGGTCTAGGGGAAGCTCTGAGAAATTAACGCATTTTAGAAATATGAAATGCGTTAAAATTGAAGCCAAATCACATGGTGTTTTCAAAGTTGCAGAAAACTATGAGACATGAAAGGAATTAGAAACTGGTGTAAGCCAGGATTTAGGCATTGAAGAAATTATCATTTATTGTCAAAAATAAAAAAAAATTATTGCACATTATACACACTCTTGAATTCTTGTAAAACTTGCTCCCCTATGCTCACCTGCAGGGCGAAACATATATTTGTTGGTGTGGGATTGGGGGGTCATGGCCCCTTGGCCCCCCCCCCCCCCTACTGTAGCTACACCAATGTGTCCACATACCTTAAAGTCAACCCAAATAAAAGGTAAAAAGCATAAAGTATCAAGAATGAATCCAGGGGTAGTTTTAAAATGATATCTTTACGTGTCACACACCACATGACGACCTACCTCACAGGTCGCACTCCCTTGCTGGACGCTCCTTTCTGCTTTGTTGGTTGACCTTTCTGGGCAGGGAACTTTACTTTCTCTTTTTTTGTAACTGGCGAAGCTGAAAATAAAAATTGATGACCAATCACCACCATTGCTTATGTGATTTAATTTTTTTAATTAAAACCATAAAAAAATTAAGAGGAAAATCAGAAGGGTTTTAAAGATCAAGTCATTATTTTCTAGAGTGTGTGTAGTACTTGATCTCAAATAAGTCAGAGCCAGCATCCAAGAAAGCAGGTCAAACCGTGACTTTGGATGTTAATATAAAAAAAGCAGGAATCCTAAGGTCCTCATTATTGTTATTTCTGAAAAGTAGGAGGGGGGGGGGGGCCTGCACCCCCCATCATCTATGCAAGTGAATAGACTGGTCTTTTATACAAGTGATGCAAGTAATCTCACATTCCTTACAAGCCATTGAACCTGGGAACAGATTTTAAAACAACAGTTCTTGATTAATGTTTGATTCAAAATTCATTACTTGTTGTGCCCCCTAAAGTACTGGTGACATGTAGCAATTCTGGTATCAACTGATGTATTTTATTATTTGGACCATTTTTCTAATACATATGTAGTTCGAAAAATACCTGTTTTACAATTTTAGAAAAACCCTTTTTGCCGCTCATATAAACGACTTAACTTCCTATTCTAATTTCTATTATTGAAATTTTGTGATGTGTCAAGATGGACAGTGATATCACTGATCTCCGACTGGCCCTACATAGCCCTTTACACATACAGTGCGTGTATTATGTGTATTTATCGGCTACTAATAGCTCAAGTCCAGTTGTAAGCCTAAACTTTTAGCTTTCTTTTGGTGATTTCTAGGAAATAGATGCATGATGGCGTAGCATAGACTGAGAGGCAAAATGTAGGCCTATTCTTAAGTTACTTTAAATCTGCAGTGTTGTAGAAGAGCTCGCGAAGAGTTTGTTGTGATACATGTAGGTATAGGCCCTAGTTGGTTGTGATACATGTAGGTATAGGCCCTAGTTTGTTGTGATACATGTAAGTATAGGCCCTAGTTTGTTGTGATACATGTAGGTATAGGCCCTAGTTTGTTGTGATACATGTAGGTATAGGCCCTAGTTTGTTGTGATACATGTAGGTATAGGCCCTAGTTTGTTGTGATACATGTAGGTATAGGCCCTAGTTTGTTGTGATACATGTAGGTATAGGCCCTAGTTTGTTGTGATACATGTAGGTATAGGCCCTAGTTTGTTGTGATACATGTAGGTATAGGCCCTAGGTTGTTGTGATACATGTAGGTATAGGCCCTAGGTTGTTGTGATACATGTAGGTATAGGCCCTAGTTTGTTGTGATACATGTAGGTATAGGCCCTAGGTTGTTGTGATACATGTAGGTATAGGCCCTAGGTTGTTGTGATACATGTAGGTATAGGCCCTAGTTAGTTGTGATACATGTAAGTATAGGCCCTTTTGTTGTGATACATGTAGGTATAGGCCCTAGTTTGTTGTGATACATGTCGGTATAGGCCCTTTTGTTGTGATACATGTAGGTTCAGGCCCTTTTGTTGTGATACCTGTAGGTATAGGTCCTTTTGTTGTGATACATGTAGGTATAGGCCCTTTTGTTGTGATACATGTAGGTATAGGCCCTTTTGTTGTGATACATGTAGGTATAGGCCCTAGTTTGTTGTGATACATGTAGGTATAGGCCCTTTTGTTGTGATACATGTAGGTATAGGCCCTTTTGTTGTGATACATGTAGGTATAGGCCCTAGTTTGTTGTGATACATGTAGGTATAGGCCCCTTTGTTGTAATATGTGTAGGTACAGGCCTTTTTGTTGTGATACATGTAGATATAGACCCCTTTTGTTGTGATACATGTAGGTATAGGCCCTAGGTCTGGAACTTTACGTTCAGCCAGCTCAGAGTGACTAACTTTTCCCGGTAATATCTTGAAAATTTATTCTTGGATTGCATCTTTAGGTATACTATGGGGGTCTATAATGATTGCATCTTCAGGTATACTATGGGGTCTATAATGATTGCATCTTCAGGTATACTATGGGGGTCTATAATGATTGCAGCTTTAGGTATACTATGGGGGTCTATAATGATTGCAGCTTCAGGTATACTATGGGGGTCTATAATGATTGCATCTTTAGGTATACTATGGGGGTCTATAATGATTGCATCTTCAGGTATACTATGGGGTCTATTATGATTGCATCTTCAGGTATACTATGGGGTCTATAATGATTGCATCTTCAGGTATACTATGGGGTCTATAATGATTGCATCTTCAGGTATACTATGGGGGTCTATAATGATTGCATCTTCAGGTATACTATGGGGGTCTATAATAATTGCATCTTCAGGTATACTATGGGGTCTATAATGTCTTCATCAAGTTCTCAAAAGGAATCTGAGGAATCAGAAGATGAATTTCTTAACTTTTTGATGACAACATTTTAGGTCTGTAATTACTTTGTATGCGTTCACACAGGCATTTCTGCAGGATCTGCAACTTGAAATGTCACATATTTAAATCAATTTGCGGACGCCACAGAAAGTGGTTTTTCTGAACTTAAAAAAAACGTGATTCTCACTTTTCCAATTATTATTTAGACAAAATAGGGGTTACTAAGTATTCAGTGAGTGTCAAACATCAGTTTAAAGCAAACTTGCTTCTACATGTCAGCAGTCCTTTAAAGTTTTGAACAGTTAGACCCGACCAGATATATAAGCAGGTCGCGCCAGACTTTTTCTTTTTACTTTCTTTATTCTAAAAAAAACCACAACCAGGATCAAATTTCTACTATCATTTAACTAGTTCCCCTTGGGCTGTTCTGGAAGTTGGTTTTGAGTATCAAATTAGCATTGGATGAAGTCCTTATTGTGTGGTTATCTTAATTAAGATAAATGGTCTCATTATTTGTTTGGTAAGTTTGTGGCTATGATTTGTTGAAACAAAATTTGAACCAGAAGGACAAGCCATGTTTATTTTTATTTGGCTAAAACTGTCCACATTTATTTCTGAAGGAAATAACTTACCCTCTGAATCTTCACTTGCCATCGCACCCTGAGGATGATTATAAGACAAAGTGTCATTCCCTCTAGGAAAATGAACTGTTCTTGATTCTTCAGCAGAGTGACTATCAACAGGGCTTGCACCACTCTCCAAGAGGGATGCTATAAATGGAAGTGTCTGTTGTGAGGTCTTTGATAAACTGCCCTCTGGTTTGAATTCCCTCAGGGATGTTCGTCCTGAAAAGGGCATTGACCTTTGTAGTGATGAAGGATCTCTAAGTTCACTGTCCATTGGATGATCAGGGTTGTTTGGAGAGGGGGTTGACCCTGTGCTTTCCAGATATCTTGAATGTGAAAGTTTCCTGTTTTCTTCAAGTTGGCCTTGTAAATGGGTCAACTGTTTCTCCTCTTCAGCTATTTTATGATTCACATATGCCAGCATGCTCTGAAAGGATTCCACATTCAAGCCATCTAAACTATCCTTTTTGGACTCTCGCTCTGTCGTGTCTGTAAAATCCCCACTCTCTGGCTGACTTATGCCTCTATACGTGGGTAATTGCGCAAACTGTACTCCTGAAGACGCTGAAGAAATTGAGAATGGGGAATGAGACAAGTCATCAGGAATAAATCCTTGAGTTTCTGTGTGTCTCGGAATGTCAGCAAATGTTTGTTGATAGTATATGGAATGGCTATTTTGAAGAATTTGATTTGAATAAGGTGAATTTATTGCACTTGAATGTTTCAAGGGGTTAAGTCCAGAAAATTGATCTGAGTCCCTCACAGGTGTCATGTCTGGAGCTGGATCATCACTGTCGCTATGGAAACTTGGCAGCAGCACCTCTGAATGACTTCTTCTCAGACTTGATCGTTGAGGTGACGTGTTGAACTTCAATGGGGAGCCCCACTGGGAGGGATATGAGAAAGGGGATTGAGGGCTTCCAAAGCTTGTTATGGCTCGCTCGTAACCAGATATCCTTGCATTAAGTCTTGCTACCTCTGACTCCTGCAAAACAAAGGATAACACAAATTTGATAACAGTTGAATGGCTATGTATAACCCCTTGGCTACACAATGGCTATGTATAACGACTTGGCGATAAAGATACACAATGGCTATGTATAACCACTTGGCGATAAAGATACACAATGGCTATGTATAACCACTTGGCTATAAAGATACACAATGGCTATGTATAAGCACTTGGCTATAAAGATACACAATGGCTATGCATAGCCCTTGGCTATAAAAATACACAATGGCTATGTATAACCACTTGGCTATAAAGATACACAATGGCTATAAAGATACACAATGGCTATGTATAACCACTTGGCTATAAAGATACACAATGGCTATGCATAGCCCTTGGCTATAAAAAATACACAATGGCTATGTATAACCACTTGGCTATAAAGATACACAATGGCTATGTATAACCACTTGGCTATAAAGATACACAATGGCTATGTATAACCACTTGGCTATAAAGATACACAATGGCTATGTATAACCACTTGGTTATAAAGATACACAATGGCTATGTATAACCACTTGGCTATAAAGATACACAATGGCTATGTATAACCACTTGGCTATAAAGATACACAATGGCTATGTATAACCACTTGGCTATAAAGATACACAATGGCTATGTATAACCACTTGGCTATAAAGATACACAATGGCTATGTATAACCACTTGGCTATAAAGATACACAATGGCTATGTATAACCACTTGGCTATAAAGATACACAATGGCTATGTATAACCACTTGGCTATAAAGATACACAATGGCTATGTATAACCACTTGGCTATAAAGATACACAATGGCTATGTATAACCACTTGGTTATAAGTATACACAATGGCTATGTATAACCCCTTAGCTGTAAAGATACATAATGGCTATGTATAACCACTTGGCTATGAAAATACACAATGGCTATGCATAACCCCTTGGCTATAAAAAATACACAATGGCTATGTATAACCACTTGGCTATAAAGATACACAATGGCTATGTATAACCACTTGGCTATGAAAATACACAATGGCTATGCATAACCCCTTGGCTATAAAAAATACACAATGGCTATGTATCAGCACTTGGCTATAAAGATACACAATGGCTATGTATAACCACTTGGCTATAAAGATACACAATGGCTAAGATACACAATGGCTATGTATAACCACTTGGCTATAAAGATACACAATGGCTATGTATAACCACTTGGCTATAAAGATACACAATGGCTATGCATAACCCCTTGGCCATAAAAATACACAATGGCTATGTATAATCACTTGGCTATAAAGATACACAATGGCTATGTATAACCACTTGGCTATAAAGATACACAATGGACTCAATGGTGTTCACAACTTGGTCAAGGTCTTTAATGTTAAATGAAGTTTTCACATATAGTCAGTGGGCAAGCAATAAATTTGGTTGGTCATGGTGTGCTGATGCGTAACTCCAGCTAGCTTTGCTTATCATTTCCCTTCCACTTTGTATTTCATCTTCTACGTGTCTTACTTTTCCCTTCCTCCTTTGTCTGTATTTCCATTCTACAATCTCCAATCTGTATGTACAGGTAACATTTATGTCAGTTTATCTGTCCATAATTACCTCCCAGCTCACAACTCAACCCCTACCTACTCGTGGTATCAACAGTTACGCTCATGCCTTGCGGCTAGAGTAACGAAAGGGAATTCTGGGTATGGAAGGAAAACCACAAAACCTCTGAAAGATTGGCTTCGTTAGTCTTAGTTGACAACCTTTCTAGGAGAAAAAACCTCTTGATGTAAAACCCGGGCAGACAGAGCTCGTTAAAAAACCCTAGAGGTCCTCACTCTTATACTGGGGTTCTGCACAGGGCTGACAACCCAATCGGATAAAAAAAGCATCTTGTCACGGAAACTTCTAGAGCAAATATTTATAATATGATCTCAGCAGATGAAGCTACTTGCATGATCTCTAGTGATCCATCACTACACTGGTTACCTAAAGATCAACAGATGACGTGTAGGGGTGAAAGTTGGCAAGATTTGCTGGAAGCCACTGGGTTGTAGAGCAAGAAACAGAAGTCTCCAGGAGAAAGGAGTGGTAAGGTAAGAAGCAATTCATTCCATTTACTTCAGTCTACTTAGCTGTGAACGAGCACTAACAACTGCAGAGGAGTTAACCTGTGATGGACTTGTGTCTCCTCCAGAGAAGAGTCATTCAATCATTTGTATCACTGAAAAAATGGGCATCAACTTCACAGGCCTTTATAACTTAGAAAAGACTTTAGAGTAATTTGTAAATTAAAGGATCAAAAATAAGAAAATTAAAGTTTTTTTGTTGTGATGTCACAAAATTTCAATAAAATTTGCAAAATTCATTATAATGCCTTGAAATTCAAAATGTGGTAAAATGGTCAATTTTTACCCAAATTTTGCTCAAACTTTTTGTTATTCTCATGGTTTATAGCCTATTCTCATGGTCTATAGCCTATTCTCATGGTCTATAGCCTATTCTCATGGTTTATAGCCTTATTCTCATGGTTTATAGCATATTTTCATGGTATATAAGCATATTTTCATAGTTTATGGTTTATATTTTCATAGTTTATAGCCTATTTTCATAGTTTATAGCATATTTTCATGGTTTATAGCATATTTTCATAGTTTATAGCATATTTTCATGGTCTATAGCCTATTCTCATGGTTTATAGCCTTATTCTCATGGTTTATAGCATATTTTCATGGTTTATAACATATTTTCATAGTTTATAGCATATTTTCATAGTTTATAGCATATTTTCATAGTTTATAGCATATTTTCATGGTTTATAGCTATTATTTTCATAGGTCTATAGCCTATTTTATAGCATATTTTCATGGTTTATAGCATATTTCATGGTTTATAGCCTATTCTCATGGTGTATTTTGGTTTATAGCCTATTTTCATGGTCTATAGCCTATTTTCATGGTTTATAGCCTATTTTCATGGTTTATAACCTATTTTCACGATTTATAGCCTATTCTCACCGTTTATAGCCTATTTTCATGATTTATAACCTATTTTCATGGCTTATAGCCTTTTTCCTAGTTTATAGCCTGTTTTCCTAGTTTATAGCCTATTTTCATAGTTTATAACCTATTTTCATGGTTTATAGCCTATTTTCATGGTCTATAGCCTATTTTTATGGTTTACAGCCTATTTTCATGGTTTATAGCCTATTTTCATGGTCTGTAGCCTAATTTTATGATCTATAGCCTATTTTTTTATGATCTATAACCTATTTTCATGGTTTATAACCTATTTTCATGGTTTATAGCCTATTTTCATGGTCTGTAGCCTAATTTTATGATCTATAGCCTATTTTCATGGTTTATAGCCTATTTTCATGGTCTGTAGCCTAATTTTATGATCTATAGCCTATTTTTATGATCTATAACCTATTTTCATGGTTTATAACCTATTTTCATGGTTTATAGCCTATTTTCATGGTCTATAGCCTAATTTTATGATCTATAGCCTATTTTCATGGTTTACAGCCTATTTTCATGGTTTACAGCCTATTTTCATTATCTATAGCCAATTTTCATGGTCTATAGCCAATGTAATGGTCTATAGCCTATTTTCATGGTCTATAGCCAATTTTCATGGTCTATAGCCAATTTTAATGGTCAATAGCCCAATTTTCATGGTCTATAGCCAATTTTCATGGTCTATAGCCTATTTTCATGGTTTACAGCCAATTTTCATGGATTATAGCCTATTTTCATAGTCTATAGAACTTTTCAAACCAAGTTTAGCCGAACGTGAAATGTCAGGGTACTTTAACCAATAAAATGCCGGGGAATTTTCGTTTTACCTAACCAACCAATCAGTTGCAAACAACAACAATACGCGCGTGTATTACCTTCATAAACTTGTACGCACGTACATAATATTACAACATTACATGTACAACGTATGTACGTTTATAGCCTATTTTCACGGTTTATAGCCTATTTTCACGGTTTATAGCCTATTTTCACAGTTTATAGCCTATTTTCACAGTTTATAGCCTATTTTTTTCCATTTCAGTTCAAGTTGTTGCTACTTGTACTTAGATCTTTAAAGTCTTCAGTTACCTTAATGACCAGTGCCTCATTGGCCGCATGCAGCACCTCCTCCCTTGCTGCACCCTCTTGCTTCGTCACCATCAAAGCTTCTTGGAGTTTCTGGATCTGCTCCTTGAGGGCCGACTCGGAATCTTTCAGCCTCTTCGCTTCCTGTTTGTGCGAAGATTCTTGTTCCTCCAAGGTGTTCCTAAGTTTATAATGTTCATTCTGCAAATCACCAATCTACAAAATATAACCAAATTTCAAACGGGAGCAATAGAATGAATTTCAAACTGGAGCACATGCAATAAAATGAATGTCATCACATCTCAGAAAACGGCAGTTCTCTCACCTCTTCTTATTTTCATTGGAATTAATTATTTTGACAACACATGAATGTTTTTATTTTTGGGATATTTACTTAGCGAACAACTGAACAATAATTACCACGACAACTTAATAATAAGTGCTTCATCCTCTCACCCGCACATCCCGGGTTTGAATCCTGGTGGGTCTGCAACCAGTGAGTTCACAACTATTATCAAAGGCTGTTGCCATCTTGATATAATGTCTGGCACTGGATGCTTTAGGACGTTAAACATTGCTATGCTATGCTAATAACTTCCTCCTTGAAGCTGAAGCCGCACATGCAAACTTTTTTTCAAAATCAATTCATTATTTCTTAAGACTTGTTGACAAACACAAGTAAAATCATAACCTCAATCCAACTTCGTTGGCAGAGGTAATAACTTGTTTTACCTTCTCTTCCCTCTCCTCCAGTGCCAGACGTTGCTGGCGAGTCACCTGCCTGACCTCAGCTGAACAATGGGATTGAACTTTGACTTCCTTGACCTTAGCGATCCCCAGTTCCTCTGATAGTCTGGCGCACTCCGCATCTTTGTTCTGGCAAAGTTGGAGAGTATCATCTAGCTCTTTTGAAAGACGGTCCTACACCAAACAAGAAAATGAGGTTAGGGTGATTGTTTTTCTTGCTCCAAAACACTACTTCATGGTCATTTACACAAAATACTGCAACAGACCTCCGTGGTGTAGTGGTTAGTGCTTTGTCCTAACACCCACACATCCTGGGTTCGTATCCGAGTGGGTCTGCAACCAGTGAGTTCACAACTGGTTATCAAAGGCCGTGGCCGTCTTGATATAATGTCCAGCACTGGATGCTTTCGGGACGTTAAACCTTGCTATGCTATTACTGCATTTCCAGAGCAAGAAACATTATTCTTTGAAATTAAAGTCTAGGATCCCCTGATTATAGATTTAATAGGCAGATATCATGTTAACATGGAGATAAGAATACACTACCATCCAACATTTTTGATTGGTCTAACTATTCCCACAATCAATGATAAACCAATCAATTACCACTGCAGAAAGACGTTACTAGTATGTATCGGATATGTATAGGATAAATTACCACTATGGAAGTAACGTTACTAGTATGTATCGGATATGTAAAGGATCATTTACCACTGCGGAAGTGACGTTACTAGTATGTGTCGGATATGTATAGGATCATTTACCACTGCGGAAGTGACGTTACTAGTATGTATCGGATATGTATAGGATCAATTACCACTGTGGAAGTGACGTTACTAGTATGTATCGGATATGTATAGGATCAATTACCACTGCGGAAGTGACGTTACTAGTATGTATCGGATATGTATAGGATCAATTACCACTGCGGAAGTGACGTTACTAGTATGTGTCGGATATGTATAGGATCATTTACCACTGCGGAAGTGACGTTACTAGTATGTGTCGGATATGTATAGGATCATTTACCACTGCGGAAGTGACGTTACTAGTATGTATCGGATATGTCTAGGATCAATTACCACTGTGGAAGTGACGTAACTAGTATGTATCGGATATGTATAGGATCAATTACCACTGCGAAAGTGACGTTACTAGTATGTATCGGATATGTCTAGGATCAATTACCACTGTGGAAGTGATGTTACTAGTATGTATCGGATATGTCTAGGATCATTTACCACTGCGGAAGTGACGTAACTAGTATGTATCGGATATGTCTAGGATCAATTACCACTGTGGAAGTGACGTTACTAGTATGTATCGGATATGTATAGGATCAATTACCACTGCGGAAGTGACGTTACTAGTATGTATCGGATATGTATAGGATCAATTACCACTGCGGAAGTGACGTTACTAGTATGTATCGGATATGTCTAGGATCAATTACCACTGTGGAAGTGATGTTACTAGTATGTATCGGATATGTAGAGGATCATTTACCACTGCGGAAGTGACGTTACTAGTATGTATCGGATATGTCTAGGATCAATTACCACTGTGGAAGTGACGTAACTAGTATGTATCGGATCAATTACCACTGCGGAAGTGACGTTACTAGTATGTATCGGATATGTCTAGGATCAATTACCACTGTGGAAGTGACGTAACTAGTATGTATCGGATATGTATAGGATCATTTACCACTGCGGAAGTGACGTTACTAGTATGTATCGGATATGTAGAGGATCAATTACCACTGCGGAAGTGACGTTACTAGTATGTATCGGATATGTATAGGATCATTTACCACTGCGTAAGTGGCGTTACTAGTATGTATCGGATATGTAGAGGATCAATTACCACTGCGGAAGTGACGTTACTAGTATGTATCGGATATGTAGAGGATCAATTACCACTGCGGAAGTGACGTTACTAGTATGTATCGGATATGTATAAGATCAATTACCACTGCGGAAGTGATGTTACTAGTATGTATCGGATATGTATAGGATCATTTACCACTGCGGAAGTGACGTTACTAGTATGTATCAGATATGTATAGGATCAATTACCACTGCGGAAATGACATTACTAGTATGTATCGGATATGTATAGGATCATTTACCACTGCGGAAGTGACGTTACTAGTATGTATCGGATATGTATAGGATCAATTACCACTGCGGAAGTGACGTTACTAGTATGTATCGGATATGTCTAGGATCATTTACCACTGTGAAAGTGACGTAAGTAGTATGTATCGGATCATTTACCACTGCGGAAGTGACGTTACTAGTATGTGTCGGATATGTCTAGGATCATTTACCACTGTGAAAGTGACGTAAGTAGTATGTATCGGATATGTATAGGATCATTTACCACTGCGGAAGTGACGTTACTAGTATCTATCGGATATGTATAGGATCATTTACCACTGCGAAAGTGACGTTACTAGTATGTATCGGATATGTATAGGATCAATTACCACTGCGGAAGTGACGTTACTAGTATGTATCGGATATGTATAGGATCAATTACCACTGCGGAAGTGGCGTTACTCGTATAAATCGGACATGTATAGGATCATTTACTAATGCAGAAGTGACGTTACTAGTATGTATCGGATATGTATAGGATCATTTACCACTGCGGAAGTGACGTTACTAGTATGTATGGTATATGTATAGGATCATTTACCACTGCGGAAGTGATGTTGATAGTATGTATCGGACATGTATAGGATCATTTACTAATGCAGAAGTGACGTTACTAGTATGTATCGGACATGTATAGGATCATTTACCACTGCGGAAGTGATGTTGATAGTATGTATCGGACATGTATAGGATCATTTACTAATGCAGAAGTGACGTTACTAGTATGTATCGGACATGTATAGGATCATTTACCACTGCGGAAGTGATGTTGATAGTATGTATCGGACATGTATAGGATCATTTACTAATGCAGAAGTGACGTTACTAGTATGTATCGGATATGTATAGGATCATTTACCACTGCGGAAGTGATGTTGATAGTATGTATCGGACATGTATAGGATCATTTACTAATGCAGAAGTGACGTTACTAGTATGAATCGGACATGTATAGGATCATTTACTAATGCAGAAGTGACGTTACTAGTATGTATCGGATATGTATAGGATCAATTACTAATGCAGAAGTGACGTTACTAGTATGAATCGTATATGTAGAGGATCAATTACCACTGCGGATGTGACGTTACTAGTATGTATCGGATATGTATAGGATCATTTACCACTGCAGAAGTGACGTTACTAGTATGTATCGGATATGTATAGGATCATTTACTAATGCAGAAGTGACGTTACTAGTATGAATCGGACATGTATAGGATCATTTACTAATGCAGAAGTGACGTTACTAGTATGAATCGGACATGTATAGGATCATTTACTAATGCAGAAGTGACGTTACTAGTATGAATCGTATATGTAGAGGATCAATTACCACTGCGGATGTGACGTTACTAGTATGTATCGGATATGTATAGGATCAATTACCACTGTGAAAGTGACGTAAGTAGTATGTATCGGATCATTTACCACTGCGGAAGTGACGTTACTAGTATGTATCGGATATGTATAGGATCATTTACTAATGCAGAAGTGACGTTACTAGTATGTATCGGATATGTAGAGGATCAATTACCACTGCGGATGTGACGTTACTAGTATGTATGGTATATGTATAGGATCATTTACCACTGCAGAAGTGACGTTACTAGTATGTATCGGATATGTATAGGATCATTTACTAATGCAGAAGTGACGTTACTAGTATGTATCGGATATGTAGAGGATCAATTACCACTGCGGAAGTGACGTTACTAGTATGAATCGTATATGTAGAGGATCAATTACCACTGCGGATGTGACGTTACTAGTATGTATCGGATATGTATAGGATCATTTACTAATGCAGAAGTGACGTTACTAGTATGTATCGGATATGTAGAGGATCAATTACCACTGCGAAGTGCGTTACTAGTATGAATCGTATATGTAGAGGATCAATTACCACTGCGGATGTGACGTTACTAGTATGTATCGGATATGTATAGGATCATTTACTAATGCAGAAGTGACGTTACTAGTATGTATCGGATATGTAGAGGATCAATTACCACTGCGGATGTGACGTTACTAGTATGTATGGTATATGTATAGGATCATTTACCACTGCAGAAGTGACGTTACTAGTATGTATCGGATATGTATAGGATCATTTACTAATGCAGAAGTGACGTTACTAGTATGTATCGGATATGTAGAGGATCAATTACCACTGCGGATGTGCGTTATAGTATGTATGGTATATGTATAGGATCATTTACCACTGCAGAAGTGACGTTACTAGTATGTATCGGATATGTATAGGATCATTTACCACTGCAGAAGTGACGTTACTAGTATGTATCGGATATGTATAGGATCATTTACTAATGCAGAAGTGATGTTACTAGTATGTATCGGATATGTATAGGATCATTTACTAATGCAGAAGTGATGTTACTAGTATGTATCGGATATGTATAGGATCATTTACTAATGCAGAAGTGACGTTACTAGTATGTATCGGATATGTATAGGATCATTTACCACTGCAGAAGTGATGTTACTAGTATGTATCGGATATGTATAGGATCAATTACTAATGCAGAAGTGATGTTAATAGTATGTATCGGATATGTATAGGATCAATTACTAATGCAGAAGTGACGTTACTAGTATGAATCGGATATGCATAGGATCATTTACTAATGCAGAAGTGATGTTAATAGTATGTATCGGATATGTATAGGATCAATTTACTAATGCAGAAGTGATGTTACTAGTATGTATCGGATATGTAGGTGACGGATCAAGCAGTTTATCTTGGGATAAGATTCCCTCTTTTAACTCTCATAGGTTTGTAGATCTTGCGATATCAGTCCCGACCAACATTTTTCACTTTTATCTTACACAGATCCTTTTGTATTATGCGTTTAAACCCCAAATTTGCCTGTGCTTTCCGGAAAGCAATAATTATTTCTCCATTTCATCACACACACACACAATTACAACTCATAATTGGTTGCACATTTGATCAGGTTCCCTTAACTGGAGTATATGTGTAATTGACACCAAGCTGGTGACTGACAAAGTCTGATGCAGTTCTATTTCATTCAGGTCCTGCTTGCTTGAAATATATCAGAGGATTACCACTGTGAAAGATTTCCAAGAAATAATTTAAACTGAGAAATTTTTAAAAATGTCCAAATAACTATTATGATGACCAATCAACTCATGGACCCCACTATCTGGGGAACCTCACATGTTCCTCCTGGGCCTCATTTAAGAGCCTCCGACAAACGCTCAGCTCAGACCCTTGTACCTCACCTGTTCCTCCTGGGCCTCATTTAGAAGCCTCTGACACACGCTCAGCTCAGACCCTTGTTCCTCAACCTGAGTCCGTTGCCTCTCATCAAACTCCTTGGATACCTCCTTCAACTTCTAAAAATGAGGAAATTTTTTTCACCATTAACATAAATATAACTTTTTAATTAATTGGTCATGCACGACTGCAGATTAGAGGTTTGCTTGCCCCACCTGGTTAATGCATTGCTATGGATGCATTGGTCACGCATGATTGCGGATTTGAGGTTTGCTTGCCCCACCTAGTTAATGCATTGCTATGGTGGGTGTGGCCTAATTCCTTACTCAGAGAGGTCAATTAACAAGTTGCAATCAGATGAAATTGTCTAACACTGCATTTACAGTTTTATTGAGTGGAGAAGAAGATCTGAAAGCATTAATTTTGTCTTCACCTCAGTGAGTGCCTGGATCTCCAGGTTTCTCTGCTGCAGTTCCCTGATCTTAGCTTCACATTTCTCCTGCAGCTCTTCATTTCTCCTTGTCTCAGATTTAAGGTTTTCCTGCTGTTCCATCGATTTACTTTCCCATAATGCAATCTGTTTCAGAAACATAACAAATCATGATTTTCTTATCAAAAGTATGAGATACACCAGATTGTGGTAGTGAGGGCTCATTAAAATCAATCTCAAAACATTGTAGCTTTTATCATTATATGAAAAGAAAATAGATTCTTTTAGTCTTTTTTTTTCTGATGACCTAAAATTAAAAACCCTCCCTTCCCATCAATGACATCAAAGAGTACTACTAAGACAAACGAAATGCCAGCTACTTTGCAAATTTCAACTTTTTGGCTGTTTGGAAGCATAAATTGTTGAATTAATACAGAAAATGCTATGACAATATTTTGCATACTTTCTCCTATAGCAAAAACATCGAAACTTACACACTTGTAAGATTACCAATTCAGTTATGCAATAAAACTCATCTCATTACTTTGAGTATAAAGTTAGCATATAATCTTTACAGACTTCTAAATGTGAAGACTTGTGATTTTCTGTGTAATGGCTTTTACAAATAAAACCTATTCGTTTCATGTATCAGCATTAGACTGAACTGTTAAGAGAAAGTGCTTCAATGAAACAAAGTACAAATCTGACCTGTTTCAGCTGGTTCTGCAGGTCCTCCTGGCTGCGTTGCAGTTGAGCCTCCAAGTCTTCAATCTTTTTGTTCTGCTGTTTCTGGTGCTCTTTTATTGCTTGATCAAATTGGCCAACCTTCAAAGAAATACAAGATGAGACTTGGCAACATATAATGCAGAAATATCACTTATTATTAGTCTGAGGTATGCCAAGTCAAATTTCATGTCACGTCTCAAGTCTTTGAATAATCAGAAATGAGTGACTAACTACATGTTGCAACTTGCATCCCACATTTTAGTTTAAAATCACCATCTCTGAGACATAAACAAATTAAAGTAAACAGCATTCATAATACCAATTTCATACCAATTATAAATCAAAGATAGAACTGAATTTTAGTTTATTTTCAGGAAAGAATTGGTATCACATTAAGATATTTTGTATTATTAAACATTTGATTAATTACTGACCTCTTCCATGTATGATAGATATGGATGACTATTAGTCCTTTAATGAGGCATACGCATAGTTGTAGGAACCGGGGGAGGCACATGTCTGCCCCACTTTCGGAAAAATGACAAAAGTGCCCCTCAATTACTGTCAAAGTTGCAAGAACTAGTGGAATTTGCACACACTTTAAAAATCTAATATTACAGAAGAACCCCTTTCAAAAGAAAATGCCTCTTAATTACTGACCCAATAGTAGGAAACGGGCAACTTTTATCAGTCTTATGAACAGGGAAATGGGTTCCCATTTGAAAATTAAAATTGCCCCTTTCTAGCAATGAAGATCCCTTTTACCGTACTTTATTATCTACAGACAGGGGATGGACATATGCATATGACTTGGGGAAGTGCCTTTAAAGAGGTCATGCTCCCCCTCCTTCGCTATTTAAAAGCTTCCTACATCGTTGGGCATATGTCACAAAACACAGTTTCAGCCAAATGCACCGGCTACTGACCTGGTCAGTCCGTTGGTCAAGCTCTCGTTGACTCGCTCTGAGGATGTCCTCCATCTCCTCCAACTCTTTGCTCTTGCTTTCAAGTTCTTCCTGACTTTGCCTATAGAAAAAAAAAAAAAAAGAGAGACCAATAAAGAAATCTTCTTCTTTTAGCCAAACTTCTGCATTTGCTGTAGATACACAGTATGTAGCATTGGGTGACCATACACATCACGTAAGTTACTTTGTATGAAATAAATAATTAAAAACAAGATGACAATTAAATAACATAAGTACCCACCAAATGTCACTCCAAAATTCAACTTTTGAAGGAATATCTCAATGAATTTTCATTTAAATTGATATGATTGAGGACTATTAAAGAAACAGATTGGTGGAAAAATCACGTTCACATCTTATTCTGTTTAGGAGGTATTGCAATTGAAAGATTTCATCAGTGTACCTTGCAGGGTAACATGTGATGTCACAAAGGCAGATCCCAGACAATGTTTATGTATTTCTCTAAAACATAAAAATCTTTTTTCTTTTACTTAGAGTGTAAGGTTTATGAGCAGACGGAAAAAGCACATTCTTATAAAGTATATGATATAAGCCCATCTCAATAATCAAACAAAAAATACTTTAGATAATTTAGGAAGCGGCAATTAATATTAAAAGAAAATACATAACAATTTTTTGGGATTTTCGTTTATGACAACACGCAGTACACAATGAGGTCCCTTTTCACCACACATGCGCATTCTTTAAAATGCAATAATTCCTAAACAGAACAAAAATGTCAACATGAATTTTACACCAAACTGTTTCTTTAATAGTCCTCTATCATATATATGTGAAAATGAAAATTCATGGAAATATTCCTCTAAATTGATTATGAAGTTTAGAAACTAAATTGATCTTACACATTGGCCTTACATTGCATTTACATACCTTAATTCAGCACTATGTATCTTATCCATGGCCTTACATTGCATTTACATACCTTAATTCAGCACTATGTATCTTATCCATGGCCTTACATTGCATTTACATACCTTAATTCAGCACTAAGCTGATAAATGTTCTCATGCTTCTGTTTGACCTCTGACCTACTCCTCTGTAATAGTCTCTGTAGTTCAGTCAATTGTTTTGAGGCTTCCTGTAGTTCCACTTGTGCTCTGTTTAGTTCTGTATCAAGGTTTGCTGACTGTTGGTGATGATCCGACAGCTCCTGCTCCTTGGCTTGGAGACGCTCCTCCTTTTGTGCCACTGAGAATACAACATTCAGGAGCAGTTAATCCATAAATGATGGTCCACAAACTAATGGGTCGCAAAAAGATTCAGGTGGGTCGCCGAACGTTGTCACAAGCGCTCAAATTTGTCTGTATGTTATTTATCACGCCGTCAGTAACAAAGATTGCCTCAAAATCCATCAAATTTGGCGACAAACAAAGACTTATTCCCGCGCTGCTGATTGACATATTGGTGAGGGTACTCATCAAAGGGTAGTGCACAAAGAGGTACTAATATTGTGGGGTGTGGCAATAGACCCTGTTTGTAAACACCACATGGGTATCTTGAGGCTGTTCAGAGCAGGGAGATGGAATCTCCCAGTTCAAAATACGATACAAATTACTTGTGGATTTGATTTTAAAGTGATTCCATTTTGAAACAACATTTTGACAAAGAAAGAGTGATATTAATTGTTATGAACTAAGAGAGCAGAGGGGGACAGACACCACCTGTTACTTCAACAGTGTTGATCATTTATGTCAACATGGAGGACACTCGTCTACAAGCTAATTAAGTGCGATCGCTGGACACAAGATATAAACAACATGGTATTTTCCTTTATTTTTATTACTCAATAATATATACAATTGAAAGAAATGGCTTAAATAAATAAATATACCAATGTTAATAAGATTAGCATGTTTTTATGACATCACCTTTGCAGCAGGAGGCTCAGTCGGCAGGTGGGTCACGGTCGACTGTCTGAAATTTTCATTTGGTCACCAACCTAAAAGTTTGCGCACCGCTGATCTAAACAATACATAATAGTTCTTAAAAAATTTCCATTTAACTGATCAATGTTGTAGATTTAAAAGAAAGTGATCAATCATAAAAACAAAGAAACAATACAAAATTTTGAAAATGGAAATATAAAGGTTAATAAAATCTTACATATCAACTTGTGCTGCTTCAGTTCTTCTCGACAAGTTCTGAATTCTTTTTCAACATCCTTTGTTTTCTGGGTCTGGTTTCTCAATTGAGAGATTGTCTCCTTCAACCTCTGCTCTGATTTCTTCTTTGTGATTTGGTGCTGGTTTAGTTCCTCCTTTGTTTTACTGAGAGAAGAGAACATTTATAAATCAGATTATCAAATATTCTATGAAGTATTTGCATTGTCATGACCCGTGCATTAAATGCCAGTAATGCACGACCTTGAGTATTAGGTTTAAAACCATTTTTACAACAGGTGAATATCTTAACAAAGTGAAATATTTTATGTCAACTTTTCTCGTTTTTATTCTGTATTGTTGTTTTTATACATTTTAAACAATCTAAAATAGAAGGTTTATAAAAAGATAAATGTTTTGGCATCATGTGTATATGCGTATTTAATGCACGGGGCAAAAGACTTTGTACTCGCGAATGGCCTTCTAAAGTTGGACCACTCTACTTGTGTCAAAGTCTTTAGCTACGTGCATTAGATATGCATATAAACACTCCCCCTTAATCTTTAATTAACACCAGCAGCACAGAAATATTTTACATTTGTTTAGTTGTCACCAATTACATTACATCAGAAAAAGAATAATCACAAACCTAGTTCTGGTTGAATTTGCATTCAAATAAATGATAATTAAAAACTTATTTTGTAGGTTGAAACATCTGAAGGGTATGATACGGGCCAGATGATTCCTTACCCTTGGCCTCTTTATCTGAAGGGTATGATACGGGCCAGATGATTCCTTATCCTTGGCCTCTTTATCTGAAGGGTATGATATGAGCCAGAGGATTTCTTACCCTTGGCCTCTTTATCTGAAGGGTATGATACGGGCCAGAAGATTCCTTACCCTTGGCCTCTTTATCTGAAGGGTATGATACGGGCCAGAGGATTCCTTACCCTTGGTCTCTTTATCTGAGAGGGTCTCTTTATCTGATGACGGGCCAGAGGATTCCTTACCCTTGGCCTCTTTATCTGAAGGGTATGATATGAGCCAGAGGATTCCTTACCCTTGGCCTCTTTATCTGAAGGGTATGATACGGGCCAGAGGATTTCTGGCCCTTGGTCTCTTTATCTGAAGGGTATGATACGGGCCAGAGGATTCCTTACCCTTGGCCTCTTTATCTGAAGGGTATGATATGAGCCAGAGGATTCCTTACCCTTGGCCTCTTTATCTGAAGGGTATGATACGGGCCAGATGATTCCTTACCCTGGCCTCTTTATCTGAAGGGTATGATACGGGCCAGAGGATTCCTAACCCTTGGTCTCTTTATCTGCAGGGTATGATACGGGCAGGAGGATTCCTTACCCTTGGTCTCTTTATCTGAAGGGTATGATACGGGCAAGATGATTCCTTACCCTTGGCCTCTTTATCTGAAGGGTATGATACGGGCCAGAGGATTTCTTACCCTTGGTCTCTTTATCTGAAGGGTATGATACGGGCCAGAGGATTCCTTATCCTTGGCCTCTTTATCTGAAGGGTATGATACGGGCCAGAGGATTCCTAACCCTTGGTCTCTTTATCTGCAGGGTATGATACAGGCAGGAGGATTCCTTACCCTTGGTCTCTTTATCTGAAGGGTATGATACGGGCCAGAGGATTCCTTACCCTTGGCCTCTTTATCTGAAGGGTATGATACGGGCCAGAGGATTCCTTACCCTTGGTCTCTTTATCTGAAGGGTATGATACGGGCCAGAGGATTCCTTACCCTTGGCCTCTTTATCTGAAGGGTATGATACGGGCCAGAGGATTCCTTACCCTTGGCCTCTTTATCTGAAGGGTATGATACGGGCCAGAGGATTTCTTACCCTTGGTCTCTTTATCTGAAGGGTATGATACGGGCCAGAGGATTCCTAACCCTTGGTCTCTTTATCTGCAGGGTATGATACAGGCAGGAGGATTCCTTACCCTTGGTCTCTTTATCTGAAGGGTATGATACGGGCCAGAGGATTCCTTACCCTTGGCCTCTTTATCTGAAGGGTATGATACGGGCCAGAGGATTCCTTACCCTTGGCCTCTTTATCTGAAGGGTATGATACGGGCCAGAGGATTCCTTACCCTTGGCCTCTTTATCTGAAGGGTATGATACGGGCCAGATGATTCCTTACCCTTGGTCTCTTTATCTGCAGGGTATGATACGGGCCAGAGGATTTCTTACCCTTGGTCTCTTTATCTGAAGGGTATGATACGGGCAGGAGGATTCCTTACCCTTGGTCTCTTTATCTGCAGGGTATGATACAGGCAGGAGGATTCCTAACCCTTGGTCTCTTTATCTGCAGGGTATGATACGGGCCAGAGGATTCCTTACCCTTGGTCTCTTTATCTGAAGGGTATGATACGGGCAGGAGGATTCCTTACCCTTGGTCTCTTTATCTGCAGGGTATGATACGGGCAGGAGGATTCCTTACCCTTGGCCTCTTTATCTGAAGGGTATGATACGGGCCAGAGGATTCCTTACCCTTGGTCTCTTTATCTGAAGGGTATGATACGGGCAGGAGGATTCCTTACCCTTGGTCTCTTTATCTGAAGGGTATGATACGGGCAGGAGGATTCCTTACCCTTGGCCTCTTTATCTGAAGGGTATGATACGGGCAAGATGATTCCTTACCCTTGGCCTCTTTATCTGAAGGGTATGATACGGGCCAGATGATTCCTTATCCCTGGTCTCTTTATCTGAAGGGTATGATACGGGCCAGAGGATTCCTTACCCTTGGTCTCTTTATCTGAAGGGTATGATACGGGCCAGAGGATTCCTAACCCTTGGTCTCTTTATCTGAAGGGTATGATACGGGCCAGAGGATTCCTTACCCTTGGTCTCTTTATCTGAAGGGTATGACACGGGCCAGAGGATTCCTTACCCGTGGCCTCTTTATCTGAAGGGTATGATACGGGCCAGAAGATTCCTTACCCTTGGTCTCTTTATCTGCAGGGTATGATATGGGCAGGAGAATTCCTTACCCTTGGCCTCTTTATCTGAAGGGTATGACACGGGCCAGAGGATTCCTTACCCGTGGCCTCTTTATCTGAAGGGTATGATACGGGCCAGAAGATTCCTTACCCTTGGTCTCTTTATCTGCAGGGTATGATATGGGCAGGAGAATTCCTTACCCTTGGTCTCTTTATCTGAAAGGGTATGATAGAGGATTCCTTACCATGGCCTCTTTATCTGGGCCAGAGGATTCCTTACCCTTGGCCTCTTTATCTGAAGGGTATGATACGGGCCAGAGGATTCCTTACCCTTGGTCTCTTTATCTGAAGGGTATGATCTTACTGGCCCTTTAGAGGATTCCTTACCCTTGGCCTCTTTATCTGAAGGGTATGAAGGGTATAATCTGGGCAGGAGAATTCCTTACCCTTGGCCTCTTTATCTGAAGGGTATGATACGGGCAGGAGAATTCCTTACCCTTGGCCTCTTTATCTGAAGGGTATGATACGGGTCAGAAGATTCCTTACCCTGGCCTCTTTATCTGAAGGGTATGATATGGGCCAGATGATTCCTTACCCTTGGCCTCTTTATCTGAAGGGTATGATACGGGCCAGAGGATTCCTTACCCTTGGCCTCTTTATCTGAAGGGTATGATACGGGCAGGAGAATTCCTTACCCTTGGCCTCTTTATCTGAAGGGTATGATACGGGTCAGAAGATTCCTTACCCTGGCCTCTTTATCTGAAGGTATGGCCAGATGATTCCTTACCCTTGGCCTCTTTATCTGAAGGATGATTCCTTATGCCTCTTTATCTGAAGGGTATAATCGGGCAGGAGAATTCCTTACCCTTGGCCTCTTTATCTGAAGGGTATGATACGGGCCAGATGATTCCTTACCCTTGGTCTCTTTATCTGAAGGGTATGGCCAGATGATACCCTTGGTCTCCTTATCCAGATGATTCCAGATGATTTACCCTTGGCCTCTTTATCTGAAGGGTATGATACGGGCAGGAGAATTCCTTACCCTTGGCCTCTTTATCTGAAGGGTATGATACGGGCCAGATGATTCCTTACCCTTGGTCTCTTGAGCCCAGAAATAAGTGGATGTGGCTGTCCTGATAAATCACCCACTCTCTTTCCCTGTAATTGTTGATAAATCACCCACTCTCTTTCCCTGTAATTGTTGATAAATCACCCACTCTCTTTCCCTGTAATTGTTAATAAATCACCCACTCTCTTTCTCTGTAATTGTTGATAAATCACCCACTCTCTTTCCCTGTAATTGTTAATAAATCACCCACTCTCTTTCTCTGTAATTGTTGATAAATCACCCACTCTCTTTCCCTGTAATTGTTAATAAATCACCCACTCTCTTTCTCTGTAATTGTTGATAA
This sequence comes from Chiridota heheva, assembly GCA_020152595.1. Taxonomy (NCBI): domain Eukaryota; kingdom Metazoa; phylum Echinodermata; class Holothuroidea; order Apodida; family Chiridotidae; genus Chiridota; species Chiridota heheva. Next base: position 2,810,701 of record JAIGNY010003665.1, read on the forward strand.
ATCACCCACTCTCTTTCTCTGTAATTGTTGATAAATCACCCACTCTCTTTCCCTGTAATTGTTGATAAATCACCCACTCTCTTTTCCTGTAATTGTTGATAAATCACCCACTCTCTTTCCCTGTAATTGTTGATAAATCACCCACTCTCTTTCCCTGTAATTGCTGATAAATCACCCACTCTCTTTCTCTCTTATTGTTGATAAATCACCCACTCTCTTTTCCTGTAATTGTTGATAAATCACCCACTCTCTTTCCCTGTTTTTACTCACAAATATTTTGAAAGATTTTAGCTAATTAAAAAAATTATTAAAAAATTTCTGTCGGTAAAATTATTACAGTTATTTTGTCCTATACTTTGTTTTAGTTTGTCTTTCTTTTTGATAGCAATGGACTTGGCGGTGAATGCACCGCTATGATGCCAGAGACCATCACCCACGATATACTATAATTCCTACTTTAAATATTGTACCAATCTGAAAAGAAACACAAGGACAATGACTCAGTCAGTTCTCCTTTAAAAAAATTGTTTTAAAGCCTCTTTTAAAATGTAAGCTACGAAACAATGACTGATTCTATTTGTAAGAATGAGTGACTGACCTCAACTCAGTCATAGTCCCCTTTAAGAGTCTGACCTTCTCCTCCAGGTCTTGGCAGACTTGTTGCAGTTTCGTATCCATAGCTTCCGTTTCCTCCATGGCGACTGACCGGAGTTTAGTCAACTCTTTCTCAAGATTAAACGCCTGGAGATGCAAAGCCAAGGCACACAGTTACCAAAGCCAAAGAACACACATGAAAAACTTTTTTAAACATCTTAAATTTTATGCTACCAATGTCTTTACACATATAATAATATATTAAAATATTTCTATTACCCGAAATAATAATTGGTAGGTGAAATTTTTTAATATGATACACTACACATGATAACTTTCAATATGATACACTACACTTATAATAAGACTTCAGAGGCCACTTCATTGCATATGCAGCTAATCTAGCTGACTGCGCACAAAATCAAAATTGTCATTTTCTGGGTATCATCTTTTTTTAGCTGACAATGGGTGCAGAGACTCAATATTTTCACTGTTACTATTTGATAACATGTTTTAGTGGACCATCAAACTTTAGAAGAAAGAAAGGTTTGGGAGAATTGTGCAGGGGGTTGGGGGGATGAGTGAGGGGTATATCTGGCCCATACTACATTGTGCAGGGAGGGATGAGCGAGGAGTGTACTGGCCCATACTACATTGTGCAGGGGAGGGATGAGCGAGGGGTGTATCTGGCCCATACCACATTGTGCAGGGAGGGATGAGCGAGGAGTGTACTGGCCCATACTACATTGTGCAGGGGAGGGATGAGCGAGGGGTGTATCTGGCCCATACCACATTGTGCAGGGAGGGATGAGCGAGGAGTGTACTGGCCCATACTACATTGTGCAGGGGAGGGATGAGCGAGGGGTGTATCTGGCCCATACCACATTGTGCAGGGGATGAGCGAGGGTGTATCTGGCCCATACCACATTGTGCAGGGAGGGATGAGCGAGGAGTGTACTGGCCCATACTACATTGTGCAGGGGAGGGATGAGCGAGGGGTGTATCTGGCCCATACCACATTGTGCAGGGAGGGATGAGCGAGGAGTGTACTGGCCCATACTACATTGTGCAGGGGAGGGATGAGCGAGGGGTGTATCTGGCCCATACCACATTGTGCAGGGGGGATGAGCGAGGGGTGTATCTGGCCCATACTACATTGTGCAGGGAGGGATGAGCGAGGGTGTATCTGGCCCATACTACATTGTGCAGGGAGGGATGAGCGAGGGGTGTATCTGGCCCATACTACATTGTGCAGGGGATGAGCGAGGGGTGTATCTGGCCCATACTACATTGTGCAGGGGAGGGATGAGCGAGGGGTGTATCTGGCCCATACTACATTGTGCAGGGGGAGGGATGAGCGAGGGTGTATCTGGCCCATACTACATTGTGCAGGGGATGAACGAGGGGTGTATCTGGCCCATACTACATTGTGCAGGGGAGGGATGAGCGAGGGGTGTATCTGGCCCATACTACATTGTGCAGGGGAGGGATGAGCGAGGGGTGTATCTGGCCCATACTACATTGTGCAGGGGAGGGATGAGCGAGGGGTGTATCTGGCCCATACCACATTGTGCAGGGGATGAGCGAGGGTGTATCTGGCCCATACTACATTGTGCAGGGAGGGATGAGCGAGGGTGTATCTGGCCCATACTACATTGTGCAGGGAGGGATGAGCGAGGGGTGTATCTGGCCCATACTACATTGTGCAGGGGAGGGATGAGCGAGGGGTGTATCTGGCCCATACCACATTGTGCAGGGGGGATGAGCGAGGGGTGTATCTGGCCCATACTACTAAGACAAAATAAAAACAAATCCTTTAACGTAGTTCAACATAATTTCACTCAATTAATTTGTTCCAGTTCCCAGTCTCGCATTAGTGAGGTGGTGTGACGTCATTCTCTTCGGTCAGAACTCTGCCCACTTTCAGAATTTTGCAGTTTTCGCGAAACCGATCACTGGATGACACATTTTTCTATCACATGGGGTGTTGCCTGACAACGCTGTAGCAGTAAAGATAGTGAGCTAGGTGAAGTTTGTTCATTTCTCTTTCAAATGATACCAAATTTTCCATATTTTCAGATTTCTAATTTTGCATAATTATCGTTTGGATTTGTATGCTTAAATATTGGCTTCATTTTTGGATCAATTTCATGCCCTGACCGGCTTCCTTCAGATTTAGGCAAAATTTATCAATAATTCATAAGACAACGCAATAATCTTTCTGCCAGTACCAAATTTGTATGGACCCGGTGGCGATTATTGACAGTATTTTGAAGTTGCCACCATTACAGAGATTAACATGAAAGTTTACGTGGAGTTTTATCGTGATCAAAAGTTAGTTAGTGAGGTAGCTAGGATAAGATTGATTTTATATCCATTTCTCTGACATTGTCTAGGGCCTGGTAGCATTTGATTTGTTTTAATCCGTGCAGCATTGAATAAAAATGATTGTTCATCATCATTAGCATATAGTGAAAGACCAGTGTTTTGTTTACCATTGTTTAGGTTGAGGTGTGAGCAAGGTCTGTTGTGAAAGGAGAATAGTGTGTGCATCCATAGTAACAAATCAGGTCTGTTGTGAAATGAGAATAGTGAGTGTGTCCATAGTTACATAGCAACCAAACTGTGAGCAAGGTCTGTTGTGAAATGAGAATAGAGAGTGTGTCCATAGTTACATAGCAACCAAGCTGTGAGCAAGGTCTGTTGTGAAATGAGAATAGAGAGTGTGTCCATAGTTACATAGCAACCAAACTGTGAGCAAGGTCTGTTGTGAAAGGAGAATAGTGAGTGTGTCCATAGTTACATAGCAACCAAGCTGTGAGCAAGGTCTGTTGTGAAATGAGAATAGTGAGTGTGTCCATAGTTACATAGCAACCAAACTGTGAGCAAGGTCTGTTGTGAAATGAGAATAGAGAGTGTGTCCATAGTTACATAGCAACCAAGCTGTGAGCAAGGTCTGTTGTGAAATGAGAATAGAGAGTGTGTCCATAGTTACATAGCAACCAAACTGTGAGCAAGGTCTGTTGTGAAAGGAGAATAGAGAGTGTGTCCATAGTTACATAGCAACCAAGCTGTGAGCAAGGTCTGTTGTGAAATGAGAATAGTGAGTGTGTCCATAGTTACATAGCAACCAAACTGTGAGCAAGGTCTGTTGTGAAATGAGAATAGAGAGTGTGTCCATAGTTACATAGCAACCAAACTGTGAGCAAGGTCTGTTGTGAAAGGAGAATAGTGTGTGCATCCATAGTAACAAATCAACCAAACAGTAAGCAAGGTCTTTTGTGAAATGAGAATAATGAGTGTCCATAGTTACAAACCAACCATGGATCTACTGTAGGTTCTATATCTACAGGATAAAATTAACAATCAGCTTACTTTCAATGTCAACCTATAGTGTTTAGCCGTGTTAGTATGCCGTCTTTTTATAAGCGTCTTGAAATATCGCATTAGACAATGAGGAAATACTTCAAGACCAAGATATCTAGACTGCAGATTATCTACTACTGTAGTTTAGGCCTTAGCTTTAGGACTTAAATAAGCAATCTGTGTGGTTGTGAAAACTTTTCTTATTTATGTGTATGTGTTTTTATTTTTCCAATCGAGTGTTTCATTGATAATTTCTATTAACAAAATTCCAGTGGCACTACATATATTCATAAGTACCATGCATGGGGATTGTTTTCAATCAAAATTAATTTGTAAATTGTGAACTTTTTTAAAATATTGTCTGGAACAGTTGAAGAACACAGCACTGCATCTGTGTATTCTGTTTATATTTCAAGGGTATATAAATTGTCAGTATCAGAAGTAAATAAAACGTTGCAGAAAAAGTCTTCCTTCTCTGAACAGCATTATCAGTTGTTGTTGCTGCAAGTTAATGCCATTGTGCAAGTATGGATATATAGAATACTGGTTGTAGTGTACATGTGGTCCATTTATAGAATACCATTATATGCCATACAACTAGGCTAAAGTATTCTTACATATACAATGGGTAACATGATTATTAACTGCTGTTATGTAAAGTTTTAGACTATTTTATGAATAACGTGATTTTCTAATGCAGCTTTAGTATTTGGGTTTGGAGGTCATTCCCACACCACGAATCAGTGTTTTTCACACTACGAATCAGTGTTTTTCACACTACGAATCAGTGTTTTTCACACTACGAATCAGTGTTTTTCACACTACGAATCAGTGTTTTTCACACTACGAATCAGTGTTTTTCACACTACGAGTCAGTGTTTTTCACACTACGAGTCAGTTTTTTTCACACTACGAGTCAGTGTTTTTCACACTACGAATCAGTGTTTTTCACACTACGAGTCAGTGTTTTTCTGACCATCTGAATGTTATTTCCTGCTAGATTCATCCTCAGGTCCATAAAAAAACTGAATATTTTTTGTTGTGTTTGAATCTGTGTGATTTTAATTGACATAATTGATTCAATCGCAGTAATAACTTAAAATTGGCCAGAGGAGCCAGAGCCCAATCCATAGCTCATACTGATGAACCAAAAGGCCTACAAAGCAACAATGTGTTTACAACAAGTTGGAACAAAGTACATGAAATCAGGGATTTGTTATTTGTTATAATAAATTCCTGGTGAAATTGTATTTTAGCAGTATAAGCAAATATAAATGGAGTGTGAATTATGAACTATGAATTATAGCAAAAGAATGGTGAAATTACTACAGCACTTGCTGAATTTGAGAAATTCAGTATTGACACCACATCACATATACCAAGGTTCTAATTTTCAAACCATACATACAGTGAGTGTATTCAGTTGCCTCAAGAAGCTCTGTCGTCACTAAATATCATTCATTGTATTCTGAATTTAACATACAATTAAGATTCCCAGATTCCCATGTAATCTAAAGTATATACTCTTTATTATTTCACAAAAACTTTACAAAAGGTTTGTGGAAACGTGGGAATGCCACATGTAGTACAGTACACTGCACTGGTACATGCGAGATACGATACAGATGTAAACAACACCACATGACTGCATATTGTCCAATCATGATATGGTTCATACAATATTAGAGACATCAACATGGTTCCTCTGGGAATAGGGGCAAAACTTGTGAACCCCTGACTGGCCTGTTTTTCACACAAATTTTCATACATTTTGATAAAAAAGGTATTTTTCAATCACATATCTAAAGATCGTGTGGGCCCTAAACCGAAAAGTGGAAGTTGTCCACGTTTTCCATCACCCGTGTTTTTTTCTCAAATTTTTTAATCATTAGAAATCCCTCCAATTTTCATTATTATTTGCATGCAGTATTTCTTTAAATGTTAATGGATAGTATTTTCAACCCTTTATCTGCCTAAATTCCATGTATTAATAACGTTTTTTTGTCATAATGAAGCTATAATCACCTTCGAAAAACAGCATGTTTTAGCTCATTATATATTCATAAATCCGAGTGGGAGATTTTCACAGAAGAGAATAAGCAACTTTTTGCGAGGCTGGGAACAACTTACTTGAGTTTTCCCACATGAGTTTCCAACAGAAAAAAAGAATATAATCTGTTCCTACCTGCTGCTGAAGTTGGCCCTCCCTCTCCTCAAGTTCTCCAATCCTGATGGTGCTCTGTTGCAGCATCTGCTGGCGATCCTCTAAAGTCTTCTCCATTCCAGATATCTGCCTCGCCCGCTCCTCAAGATCAGATACAATGTGCTGTAGCTGCTTCTCCAACTTCAAAACCTGAAACAAGAAAATAATAGCTTTGAGTAAACAGAGCAACAGATCAAATGGTAAATCAACAACCATGCAGAAAGATGTAGTCTGGTTTAAAGAAATATTAATATGAAGTTTCATTATAGGTGAAAAAAACCTTATTAATATCTTTGAAGGATTCATATTTCAAAAGCTGTTTCCAATGCAAAGAGGACTAATTATATGTTCTATCTTCAGAGGGAAAAAACTAAGCTTTTCAAATCCTCTTCAGCTGCTAAACTTTCCCTCAACTGACATCTTCTCTTGCTAAAACTTCACTGAAAAGATTGACTGATTCAGTACAGCTGAAGAGGAATCCCGTCAGGATTTAAAAAGCTTTCTTTTTCCTCTTCAAAGATAGAACATATAATAAGTCCTCTTAGCGTTGGAAACAGCTTTTGAAATATGAATCCTTCAAAGCTATCGATCAAGACGCTGGCCAGAATTAGAGACTTGACTTTGTCAGTCACCTACA